>JAYESA010000007.1:195129342-195441745 GCA_036927795.1 Iris macrosiphon
CATAGTGACCAAATGACCAAAATGCCCTCTCCTCACTTGGGTTTTGGGTTTGGGGTTCCAAAAGCACTCAAACTAACTCCCAATCTCTCCAACTAACTAAAATAAAATATAATAAATATTCTAAATCCAAAAATAGGTCTCACAAGGGTGTGGGTTGGGTCGGACATGGGTCCACTAGGGTCTGACATGGGTCCAGGCTAGCCAAAACCCTAAAACAATTAATATAAAAATAATACAACCATCAATTAAATATAAATACAAATATTTATAATAAATACACAATTAACCAGATTAAAATAATAAAATACCCAGCTCTGGAAATGGGATGGTGACAGAAGAGCACAGAGTGCTCATATGTTTATACCAGTTAAGAAGATCGTGCATCACGTCAAATCGCAATATTGGAGAATCATGATGTATTGGCTCGGCGGAGCGATAGGCGAATCTGTATAGATGGGTGGGCTCTAGACCTTCTTTTCTACTCCTTAATGCCCTAATAAATGAATATCACCTTGTATGTCGAACACTGAATGTAGAACATTGAATAATTGTATCGAGAGTACATCAATGCACGAGAATCAGATAGTAAGGCTTCATTCGCGAAGTGGACAATTATGGCACAACGCCACGGAACTTTCGGTATACGAAAGGTAAGATTCATATGTGAAGCAAGCAATTGTGGTTAGAAACCACAAAGTAGTTGGAAGGAGTATAATACTCGAGAACTATCGGTTGTGGCTTGGTGTCTCAATATGTTGGGGCCTACAGGTCGCCAAACGGAATATTATATGATTATGTAGTTAACGCGAGAATGATGGAAATGTGCGAGTAGATATGTTTTATTTATTTACTTTTTTCGGTACCATGCATGTATTTGTAGTCAGTTATTCACACATTTGCATGGTCATGGACATGGATAACCTGTGCACAATATTTGTTTTTCTCGAACGATTCGCTGGGGCACCGGGGATCATGTCGGCCTAGGAAGAAATGATGTGCTTTGGTAGCACAGTATTGCGGGACATTCCTTGAAGGCTTGTAACGTACTCTAAAATGGCACGTCGCAATACGGGTATTTCGGGGCCTTCGGTAGAATTTGCAACCCGAGCGCGAAGTAATCACCGTCTTACTAGAGATGTAGTCCAGGATGGCTCTAAATGCCAGTGACATCCATATAGATAAGGCGGTATGCTAAGGTATGTCTTATGGAGGGACGATAAGTTGTGCAAGGGTGGGCGCATCGATTATGGTAAGAAGTCACTGATAAGTGACGTAGTTCAGTATGTTTTATGTTTTACTTACACTATCAAGTATAACATGCTTACATACTTCTTGTTTCAGTACATGCCATGAATATGAACTGTAATTAATCTAGTTCAATATAGCAAGATCACCTTATAAATTGTATCCTTCACATGATTACTTAGTGTTGGTTTAGGCGAGTGGGCTACCTCACTCACCAGTGCATTCTCAAGTGTATCGATACCCAACTCCCAGGGTACGGAGATTTCACTTAGATGTACCAAGGTGTTGGAAGTTCGGATTGGAAACATAAATATGTTCGTCCGATAATGCTTGCTTGGATATAGAAAACATGGTGTATGGAACGAAAAAAATCTTTTGTGGGTAAGAGTGATCATGAGTGTTATAAGCCAAGTTGGCATATTCAGTAGGCTATTGAGAGCCTTGTAATCAGCTGCAATTATAAATAAAGAGATTTGTTTCATATATTTTGTTGTGATTTCTCCTTTATAACTCTATTATCTTCCGCTACATTGTCATTGTTTTGAGACACACCATTGACTGTCTATCTTCTTGCCTGGTACAAATGTAATCTAGACTTATAGTCTATCACTGTGTCATTTTTTTTAATCTTTAATTACAAGTAATCAAATTAAAAATTCATCTTGGCATATATATATATATATATATATATATATATATATATATTGGGCCTAAAGCCCATATATGACTAATTGTATTTATTGGTATACATATTTTGATGGGCCTAAAGCCCATATAAGATTAATTATATATTTATTGGTATAAATATTTTGATAGGCCTAAAGCCCATATATAATTAATTGTATCTATATATATATATATTCTTTGATGGGTTTAAAAGCCCATATATGATTTATCGTATTTATTAGTATATATATTTTTGAGGGGCCTAAAGCCCATATATGATTAATTGTATTTAGTGGTTGTATATATATTTTCGATGGGCCTAAAACCTATATATATATATATATATATATATATATATATATATATATATACTCTTATAATGAAGATTGAAAACGGCTCAAAATTGGGTCGTCTAAGCCGTATGTAAATACTCCACTAACTATTTTTTTTAAATAATTAATTATTTAAGTACCTACATCTAAACAATTATAACTCAAGTGGTTAAGGTAGAAGCTATTTTTCTTGGTTACTTGAATTCGATTCCTAGAAATAATAGTATTTACAATAATTTTATATTTAATTTTTTTAACAATTTTTTACTCACGTGTACGTTTCTAGTATTTATTAATTACTTATGGTATCAATTCTATCTAGTCCCCTAGTTGTGGCATAGTGGTATGACATGGGATATCGGACGGAGCGGACGGAGTTCGAGCTCCGCAGACGGTCTAGTACGGATGCCGATGGGGAGTCTCGGGTAGGTAAAAAAAAAAAAAAAACTATCTAAACTAAAATAATCTGCAATTTAACATGCATGAACCAATTACCTCCCTTAAGTTGCTATTATTATTATTATTATTATTATTATTATTTAACGGGTTATCGGGTCCTCGGGATCCGATAAGGAGCCGCTTTCCCTTGAGTCAAGCACACCACGGTGGTGACAAAAGCTAGCATGCAAGCACCGAGAAGTGCCGGAGGGCCCTAACGTGGAGCCAGCGGGGACTGACCGACTGCCGGTAGAGTCCAATGCATTCTTTGTTAGAAGCTTCTGTGAAACTGAGTCACTGTTGACTCAACAATCATTGTAATTTATGGTCAAAGCCATCGCAAACCATGTCCTCACCAATTTTTTTTTGTTTTTGTTTTGTTCTGAACACGTGCCAAATATCGAAAGCCCATAAAACTTTTAACCTGGAATGTAATACTAAAATAATACTATTAGTATCTTTAAAATATTCTTTCTTATATAACAGCCGACTAAAATTAATATTAATATTAATATTAAATTTTTTTAAATAATTAATTTTTTATTAAAATTTGTTATATTAGCTGTAGTGTTAGATGTCACATAATACTGTTTAACATGTCACATCAGCTATCACATAAGGAAAAATAGTTTGAAAGAACACTTTGGAGGTACAAACAATACTAATCATAATACTAATATAAAATTTTTGTTTTTTAATTTAGGTTGTCCTATTTTATTTTATTTTCTAGAAACGAACTCTTTATACGCCAAGAAAAAAATCATTATAGTTAATTTTTTTTCTTTGTTAATATTTTTGTAGAATTCTTAGGATGTAGAAACGACATAACTGTCGTTATATATACTAAGTAACGTGCATTGCACGTAGGTAAAAAAATTGTTAATTTTTTTAAAATATAAAATTATTATAAGAAAAATTTTGAGTTATACCCCACTTTATTTATCATAATTTAAGGTGCACACGACTGCTTTACAATAATGTACGATACATCTCACTTTTGACGAAAATTGTCCCACACTAAGGTCAATCCATTTTACTAAACGTTTTTGACTAGAATACCCCTTCCAACTTCTAATCCATTTCTTCTTTCCTGAACGTTCTCACTGTCCCCTTCCCGTCGCGGCTGCTAGCTGCTGCAGACGGAGCCCCCCCCCCCCCCCCCCCCCCACCCACGCTCTCCGGCAGGATATGGCCGGAGGGGGAGGCGCACGCCTCCCGCTGCCCCTGCCGCGCTTCCCCTCTCCATTGAGCTGTCCCCACACCTCTGCCTCCCTCCCCGCTAAGCTCAACGACAAGCAACGACAGCAGCAACGGTAGCAACAACAACAACTAGTAGCCACAACGGCTCCACCGACGGGAGGGGGGGCAGCGGGGGCACGTACGACAGGGATGGGACAGCGGGGTGCGCGTGGGAAAGAAGAAGAGCAAAAGAAAACAGGAAGGGGGTATTTTCGTCAAAAAATGTTGGTCGAAGGGGTTGATTGTGAGTCGTGGACGGTTTCCATCAAAAGTGAAGGGTATCGTACATTATGGTAAAATAGTGGGATGCACTTTGAATTAGGATAAATAAAGTGGAATGTAACTCAAATATTCTCTTATTATAAATATTGGTGTTCCTAGAAATCGAATTCAAGCAACCAAAAAAAAATATTCCACCTTAACCACTTGAGTTAGAATTATTTAGTTGTAAATAAATAATATTATGTGGTTAAATAATTAACTAATTTTAAAAAATAATTAGTAAAATATTTACATACGACTTAGTCGGCTCAATTTAAACCGTTTTCTAGCCTCCTTATCGGAGTGGAGTTGAGAAGTAGTTTAAATTGCAGTTATATATATTTCATTAGGAATTTCATTTGGTGTTAAACTTCAGGAACGAGCCGACAGAATCCATTCTGAATGACGATCGAATTTAAATGGACTTTTTTTGAATGCTGGCTCAACCATAAACGTTTGAACAATGTGATAGAAGGTTACTTCAATCCTAATTAGTCGTTATATACTTGTGTATCCCTGGTTTAATCCCACGCAACCTAGAAACTCTATAAACATGCATCCGTTCCACTGAAATTAAGGTTATTGTATTGTGTTGTTCTGTGGAGTTTGTACTCTGTTGGTTACCCCCTCCTCCCTCTCTCTCTCTCTCTCTCTCTCTCTCTCTCTCTCTATATATATATATATATATATATATATATATATATATATATATATATATGACGTCTTATCTAGAGACTAAGACCAATGCATATTACCTAGGAGGTTGCGGATTCGAACCTCCTGTGCGAAATTTAATTCTCCTTGAAGAAATTAAGTGGTGAGTTGGTGATGGGTGCAGCACATGTGCGGTTCAAGTGCGGTGCATTACGGGCCTACGGACCGAGATGTTTGGGGCCTTCGGGCTGGGATATGATGGACCTTCGGACCAGGAGTCTGTAACACAATTACCTCTTTTATATATATATATATATATATATATATATATATATATATATATATATATATAGTGGCGTAATCATGATTTTTATTCAGGGGTACTATATTTACTATTAAATTTTTGGGCTATTTAGAGTTCAGATAGAGTTTATACCAGCTTGGAGTTTAGGCCATGACATGTCCATTTAGAGAGTTGGCCTCTGGATTTAGTATTTTTGGATCCTAAAATATACATTGTATCATTAAACTCAGCGACTAAACTCTCTAAATGGACATATCAGGATCTAAACTCTAAGCTGATATAAACTCTAGGGTCTAAACTCTAATTAGCCCTTATTGTTTTTACAATAGAGACATTTATAATTCTCATATATTAATATCAAATGTCATAAACTATTACTAGATTAATACGAATAGGAATATTATAAAATACCAACCAAGTACGAATATGAATAATATGATTCATCTATAAGTTTAGGTTAAGTGATTCCATTCATTAGGTGGACTCCGAATAATGAATATGATGCCACTATAATTAATTACATTAAAGTTTCAATGAGCTTATTTGCATTTGAATCTGACTTTGTTGCATCTCTCAAAGTCACGTATATCAGTTTAAGATTTTAATATTCAAGACAGCTCACATGAGGAGGTTTGGGTTACATACACATCTCAAATACATAAAATTGAATTAGTTCATATGAGATCTGTCACATCCCAGTCCCAAAATACCGAGGGACTAGCCACGTGGCAATGGCCAGCAGCACAACTCCAATAGACAAATCCAATTTAATGGACCCGTTAGAGTACACTTAAGCTGTAAAACAAACACAATGGTCTACGATACATGTCACGGTCTAATTCTAATCTCATCCACAGAAAGTAAACACAATTCAATATGATAGACTAATCAAGATAATAGCTAAAAAGAAATATAGTCCATCAACAAGTCCAAAATAAAAAAGTGTATCGGGGAACAACCCGATAATAAGTTAATACATAAATCCAAGAGTCAAGATATAAAATAACTGGAAGCATAAATAACTGAGTATGTAACAGAATACTCAGGAGAAATCCTCTGGCACAACCTCGTCCTCTGGTGCTAGTACTGCTCCAGCGTCAGCTCGTGTCCCGTATATCTCGAGGTATTCCTCTTCTGCTGTACCTGTGGACATAATCTGGATCCAGGTCCTCAGGAGACATAGCAAGGTATAAGAATAACTCAAGCCAAATAAATACAGTAAATAAAAATAGATCCTCAGGGCAAGCTATGTAACCAGCTATGTGAAATGCAAGTTGAGAGCATCACTAGTACTCGGGCTGAAATCACTACAAGCTCTGTGTTGGGGAGCCGGTAGCAGTAATATCACGTAATTGGCCAAGCTCTGGAACAGAGACTAAAGCACCACAATAATAAAATATATATGTATGTAATCAGCATGTAGCCTGTGTGTCTCTTCCCACCCAATATAATCATACGTCTCATGTCCACGACGTCTCATGTCCATAACACGCAAGATTATGACCTCTAACTTGTACAACGAGTCATAATAATATCTATGTATATACAAGTCTTATGTCACAAATTTTGTAAGCCTATACAGAATCACTATGAATAACTCAGAAAAGATTATGTCTGATGAATAGTTTCAAGTGTCCTATGGTATGACGTACTCGGTAAAGCAAGCACAAAAATATATAGGATCGTTGATTCAACTCTCTAAGTGACGTTATACGACTCCGCGTACGGCGTCAACACCCGAATCTTGTTCAGACGTTAAGCAACGTCTCACGGTCCTAGGTTAAATAGGTACAACACAGAAATATATAGAAATAACTCAAGCAAATAATATCTCAAGATCTGCTGCAAGTTGGCAAGGTACACTAGTCTATGTTCTGAGCTCCGTCAATTGCTCCAAGATAAGTGGAATCTTCAGGTACGTCTCCAGATGCTGAAACAAATATTACCATTGTTCTCAGAATACTTGAAATAGCTAAGATTGACTACCCATAAGTCTAATTTGGACACAGCGACAAAATTGACAGTTTCTGGTCAAAGCGGTATCCACATGTGGCCCACTTTGCACCAAAAAATATATCAGAGACAAAGTACTCCAAATTTGTCTAACTTAGTGTCTATGAGTCCAGAACGATGATACGAACCTAACGGAACGTTCAGAACTGGATTCCGATGAGCCGGTCACAAAATTACCCGTCAAGTGGAACCGTGGAGCCTACAAAACGGAGTTTCGTCAACTTTCTCAGAATCGAACCAAACTTGGGTCACAGGACCTGTCATGCCCCAGTCCCAAAATATCGAGGGACTAGACACGTGGCAATGGCCAGCAGCACACACTGATGGGCAAACCCAATTTAATGGACCCATCAGGATGTACTTAAGCTGTAATACAACAATAAGGGTCTACTAGTCTCATCCACAGAAAGAATACATCAATATCAACAAAATATCATCAAGTCACAAGTAAATAAATCGAGGAACAACCCGATAATAATTTTGGTACAATATTCAAGATACAAGATTTAAGATAACAACAGCAAATACTGAGAATGAAAAAAGTATATACTCAAGAGAAATCCTCGGCGATCACCTCGTCTTCTGGATCTGGTACTGCTCCAGTGCCTGCTACTGTTCCTGCTTCTGCTAATGCTCTTGTCCCGTATACCTCGGGGTGGATCTCGTCTGATATACCTGGGGACATAATCCGGATCCAGGTCCTCAGGGAACATAGCAAGGTACAAAATAACTCATGCCAAAATAAATGCAGTACAACAATAAATGAAACAACAGGGTAAACTATATAACCAGCTAAGTGAAATACAAGATGAGATCATCACTAAAACTCAGGCTGAGACCACTATAAGCTCGGTGTCGGGGAGCCGGTATCAGTGATATCACTAGTAGAGTGCCTAGCTCTAATGTAGAGTCTAAGGCCTCACAATAATATATCACTAGTAGAGTGCCTAGCTCTGATGTAGAGTCTAAGGCCTCACCATAATATATATATATATATATAAATCAGCCTGTAACCTGTGTGTCTCTCCCCACCCAATGTAATCACACGTCTAATGTCCATGACACGCAAGATCATATCTAATGCAGCAAGTCATAATAAGATCTAAGCATATATATAAAGAATATGTCATGAAATATGTATCCTATACAGAATCACCATGAATATCTCAGAAAGATTATGTCTCATGAATAGTGTCAAGTGTCCTGGGTTATGATGTATTTGATAAGACAAGTACGAGAATGTATAGGGTCATGGTATCCATGTCTAGGTGACGTTACACAACTTCGCGTATGGTGTTGGCACCCGAATATTATTCGGACGCTAAGTAAAGTCACACGGTCCTAGGTTAAGTATGTACAACATATGAATAAATCAAGACAATAATATGAAGCAGGTACTGCAAGTTTTGGTAAGGTACACTTGCCTGGTGTTCTGACTCCAACTGTAGCTCTGGTAGCAGCAGGATTTGCAGGAACTCCTCCGGTTGCTGAAATAAAGATCACCATCAGATTCAGAAAATATCAAATAGCTAGAAACGCATGTCCTTGAGTCCAATTTGGACACAGGGGTAAAAATGACAGTTTTTGGTCAAAGCGGGGTCCACATGTGGGCTGCTTCGCACCGAAAAATGTGTCAGAACCAATGTTCTCCAAATTCGTCAAACTTAGTGTCAACAGGTCCAGAACGATGATACGAACCCAAAGAAACTTCCAGAATTGGATTCTGGTGAGCCGATCACAAAATCGCCCGTCAAGTGGAGCCGCGGGGCCCACGATACGCGATTTTGTCAACGTTCTCACAATCGAACCAAACTTGGGTCACAGGACCAGCGTATTGCTACGAGTCCGATGGCATAAGTTTTGTTTCAATCCGAAGTGTGTACACAAAGTTACAATGAGTGCGAGAACAGGGCCGATACGGGGCGTTGTCGGCGGATACGCGTTGATTCCGGTGTGCACGCACATCCAATTCAACTTCTGCGAAATCCCAGACGTCCGTATTAATGGAGCGCACCTTTCGGTGAAGTCCGCACGCGACCAAGTCGTCCCGTTTGGTGGGACGCACTCAGTTCCGGGGAAAATCAGGACGAATATTTTCCTGTTTTTGGATCGCAGTTCGCGATCACCACAGGACGCGACACACCGAGCGGGTTGCACGGGCATCGAGAGGGTCACACAGGGTTCGCATCACAACAGACAAAATGAGAAACGGGGCAGCGAGGAGAGAGAAAAGGATACCTGAACAGGGCTACACAGAACTAGAATTTCTCGTGTCCGCGAGGAGACGCGACATGATACGGCACAATGTTAGGGTTAGGGTTTCGACGCTGGAGGCGGCCGGAGCTGGCCAAAGCTTCGCCGGAGGAGGGGCTGCTCGGTGGAGGCGGCTCAGGCGGAGGCAAAGCCGGCCGGGGATGGCGCCGGTAGCGGGCACGGCGGCTGCTCGGGTGGGGGTCGTCGGCTCTGGTCTCGGCGGAGCTCTGGGGAGATGGCCGTGGCTCGAGGCGGCGCTGGAGCTACGGCTGGAGGCGTCGGGCACGGTGGGGTTCAGGGCGGAGGAAGGAGGAAGGTGGTGGCGGGAATTCGACGGTGGCGTGTCTCGGTCGGTGGTGGCGGAGGATCATGGCGGCTGAGACGGGTCGAGGGGTTGCGGGCTTTATAGGAGGCGGGGATGAGCTGGGCCGCCGGCCGTTGCGGGGAGAGGAGGAGACGGCGACGGTGGTTGCGGAGGTGAGGGAGGCTGAGCGACGGCGGTTGCGGGAAGCCGAAGCGGCGCCGGGGAGAGAAAAAGTCGGGGAAGAGAAAGGGTTTAGGCGGGTCGGGTCGGGTCGGGTCGGGTCGGACGGAGGATTCAGATCCGACCCGATCCGATGGGCATTGGGTTCGGGTACGGGTTAGTGGGTCGGGTCGGGTTGAGTTTTGGGCCCGAATCCGGCCCAATAAGGATTGGGTTGGGTTCAGTTAGACCGGTACGGTTCGGGTTGGTTTGGTTCAATTAAACCGGGTTTATTTCAAGATTTATTTTCGGTTTAATATAAACTTAGTTTTTAGGTCTTTAAAAATATTTTCGGGGTCCAATAAATTCCCGAAAAATTATCCTATGTCTAATTTTTCATTTTACACCAAAAAATATCATTTTCATAATATTTTAATATTATTTAACATCATTTAAAAAATTATTTAATCTTAAAATACCTTAGTTTAATTAATCAAAAATCTTAAAAATTCCAAAAAAATTGTGTAAAATTAATTTTAAAATTCCTGAAAAATCAGAGGATTTACAATCTACCCCCCTTAAGAGGATTACGTCCTCGCAATCAAAGAATAACCGGTCAACTGAGATGACAGGGTTGCAAGCATTGTTCGAAGCACATCACTATCAAGAAGAATCAAGGTTGAGGGTTTAAGAAAAACACATAGGGAAAATTATTTCCCTAAGCAATAAAAGTTATACAATTTCCAGAGTACAGAAAATCTAGAAAACTACAGTTTAGAAAAACTAGGTTATCACTTAAAAACATACTAGGTTATCAATTATTAGCAGTTTTAAAATTACCAGGTTAAGGATAAGGTCACGAACCAATAGGCACGAGCTAAAGCAATACTAGACGAGATAGCTACGAAAACTTACGCACATTAGCTAATCCACGAGTCTGCGCGTTCTCCAATGTCATCGCCAGAGCTTGTCTGCGTCCTTGCGGTCGATTTCTCTGCTGCTGCTGAGCCTGCTGGAAGAGTAGTGCCTGGGGTATCAAAGGTGGCCTCGGCTGATACCCTCCTAGAGGTGGTGGTATGACTCCTTCAACTCCTGTTTGTGGTGCTCCCAATGCTGGATAGGCTGGCCTCGGCACTGGTAAAGCTTCTTGATGAATCATTAGTGTTTCTTCTTGATGTGTTGTGCAATTTCTGGCTAAGTGTTGTCTGGATCCGCAAATCAAGCACATCCCCAGCTTGCGTCTGCATTCTCTTTCAATATGGCCTATCTTGCCACACTAGTAACAAGTAGGAAGGAATGAGGCTCTTGGTGCTGCTCTCGGTGGTGGATTTATCTGTTGATGCTTTGCAGACTCCTCTTGTGCTGCTCTGGCTGGTGCGGATGTGGAAGGCCGCTTCAGGTTGGTCTCTCTCTTGATGACGCGCTCCATGCGTCGGGCTGCTGCAAGGACGTCCGAGTAAGAAGTTGGTGCAACGGATCCGATCAGTCTCTGTAGCTCAAAGTTTAGTCCGTCGAAGAACTTCTCGGCCTTCTCTTCTTCTGTCGGGATCAAGGTTGGGGCGAAACGACTCAGACGAACGAACTCCGCATTGTATTCTTCCACTGTCATACTATCTTGAGTGAGACGATTAAACTTGTCCCGCAGTTCTGATCGAGCGATAGCTGGAATGTACATCTCCTGAAAGAGTCTGGAAAACTCTTCCCAAGTGACTCGGTCTGGTCCGAGCCGTGTCTCCTCAGATAGCTACCAGTGATGTTCATTGCCCGTCAACTGCATTCTAACGGCAGTCATCCAACGTTCCCGTGGAAGCTCAGCTGCTTCTAATTGATGTTGAGTGTTGGTGAGCCATTCATGAACTTCAGTGGTCTCTTCCTTGCCTGAAAAGGTTCGAGGCTTCAGCTGGCGGAAATCGGTGATAGAGCCCATCGTTGGCCGTCGTGCTGGTAAATCTGCCTGCTCTAGTGCGGTTACTAGGCTGCTCCTCAAGTTCTCTGCCTCATGACGCAGAGCCTCTTGTTGAATTTGTTACTGAGCTTGCATCATTGCGTATATCATTTGTAATATCTGATGCCCGTCCATAGCCTACCCTTGTGAAAATACGGGCATTGGTGGTGTGAACTGTGGCGGAGGTGGAATATCGTCTTGCCGACCTCTTGAGGTATCTTGATTGTTTTGTTGTTCTAGTTGACCTCCACCAACTGGTGTTACTTCCTCTTCGTTGGTTACCCCAGCATCTCGTGGTGATCTTGCAGGAGTCTCGTCGTTAGCTCGTGGATCCATAACTCTGCATCCAAAATAAACAATAAGAGGCGCACAGGAATCAAGGCAGGATGCAAGTCAAGAAATAAATTCGAATCTGATATAGATATCAAGAACGATTCAAGCAAGTGGATGAGATCCTATAACTCAACCTAACCTTATTGCAGGCTTCCTCGGTCCCTAAGTTGAAACCGAACAATTTAGTCGTTGACCTGCATGGGCCACCACAAAAACCATGTCACGCCCCAGTCCCAAAATATCGAGGGACTAGACACGTGGCAATGGCCAGCAGCACACACCGATGGACAAACCCAATTTAATGGACCCATCAGGATGTACTTAAGCTGTAATACAATAATAAGGGTCTACTAGTCTCATCCACAGAAAGAATACATCAATATCAACAAAACATCATCAAGTCACAAGTAAATAAATCGGGGAACAATCCGATAATAATTCTGGTACAATATTCAAGATACAAGATTTAAGATAACAACAGCAAATACTGAGTATGGAAAAAGTATATACTCAGGAGAAATCCTCGACGATCACCTCGTCTTCTGGATCTGGTACTGCTCCAGTGCCTGCTACTGTTCCTGCTTCTGCTAATGCTCCTGTCCCGTATACCTCGGGGTGGATCTCGTCTGCTATACCTGGGGACATAATCCGGATTCAGGTCCTCAGGGGACATAGCAAGGTACAAAATAACTCATGCCAAAATAAATGCAGTGCAACAATAAATAAAATAACAGGGTAAACTATATAACCAGCTAAGTGAAATGCAAGATGAGAGCATCACTAAAACTCAGGCTGAGACCACTACAAGCTCGGTATCAGGGAGCCGGTAGCAGTGATATCACTAGTAGAGTGCCTAGCTCTAATGTAGAGTCTAAGGCCTCACAATAATATATCACTAGTAGAGTGCCTAGCTCTGATGTAGAATCTAAGGCCTCACCATAATAAATATATATATAAATCAGCCTGTAGCCTGTGTGTCTCTCCCCACCTAATGTAATCACACGTCTCATGTCCATGACACGCAAGATCATATCTAATGCAGCAAGTCATAATAAGATCTAAGCATATATATAAAGAATATGTCATGAAACCTGTATCCTATACAGAATCACCATGAATATCTCAGGAAGATTATGTCTCATGAATAGTGTCAAGTGTCCTGGGTTATGATGCACTTGATAAGACAAGTACGAGAATGTATAGGGTCACGGTATCCATGTCTAGGTGACGTTACACAACTCCGCGTACGGTGTTGGCACCCGAATATTATTCGGACGCTAAGTAAAGTCACACGGTCCTAGGTTAAGCATGTACAACATATGAATAAATCAAGACAATAATATGAAGCAGGTACTACAAGTTTTGGCAAGGTACACTTGCCTGGTGTTCTAACTCCAACTGTAGCTCTGGTAGCAGCAGGATTTGCAGGTACTCCTCCGGTTGCTGAAATAAATATTACCATCAGATTCAGAAAATATCTAGAAACGCCTGTCCTTGAGTCCAATTTGGACACAGGGGCAAAAATGACAGTTTTTGGTCAAAGCGGGATCCACATGTGGGCTGCTTCGCACCGAAAAATGTGTCAGAACCAATGTTCTCCAAATTCATCAAACTTAGTGTCAATAAGTCCAGAACGATGATACGAACCCAACGGAACTTCCAGAATTGGATTCCGGTGAGCCGATCACAAAATCGACCGTCAAGTGGAGCCGCGGGGCCCACGATACGCGATTTTGTCAACGTTCTCAGAATCGAACCAAACTTGGGTCAGAGGACCAGCGTATTTCTACGAGTCCGATGGCGCAAGTTTCGTTTTGATCCGATGTGTGTACACAAAGTTACAACTAGTTCAAAAACAGGTCCGATACGGGACGTTGTCGGCGGATACGCGTTGATTCCGGTGTGCACGCACATCCAATTCAACTTCTGCGAAATCCCCCATGTCCGTATTAACGGCGCGCACCTTTGTGTAAAGTCCGCACGCGACTAAGTCGTCCCGTTTGGCGGGGCGCACTCAGTTCCGGGGAAAACCAGGGCGAATATTTTCCTGTTTTTGGATCGCAGTTTGCGATCACCACAGGACGCGACACACCGAGCGGGTTGCACGGGCATCGAGAGGGTCACGCAGGGTTCGCGTCACAACAGACGAAACGAGAAATGGGACAGCGAGGAGAGAGAAAATGATACCTGAACAGGGCTACACAGAACTAGAATTTCTCTTGTCCGCGAGGAGACGCGACACGACATGGCACAGTGTTAGGGTTTCGACGCTGGAGGCGGCCGGAGCTGGACGGAGCTTCGTCGGAGGAGGGGCTGCTCGGCGGAGGCGGCTCAGGCGGAGGCGAAGCCGTCCTGGGTGGCGGAGGATCGTGGCGGCTGAGACGGTTCGAGGGGTTGCGGGATTTATAGGAGGCGGGGAGGAGCTGGGCCGCCGGCCGTTGCGGGGAGAGGAGGAGACGACGATGGCGGTTGCGGAGGCGAGGGAGGCTGAGCGGTGGCGGTTGTGGGAAGCCGGAGAGGCGCCGGGGAGAGGGAAAGTCGGAGAAGAGAAAGGGTTTAGGCGGGTCGGGTCGGGTCGGGCGGAGGATTCAGTTCCGACCCGATCCGATGGGCATTGGGTTCGGGTACGGGTTAGTGGGTCAGGTCGGGTTGAGTTTTAGGCCCGGATCTGACCCAATAAGGATTGGGTTGGGTTCAGTTAGACCGGTCCGGTTCGGGTTGGTTTGGTTCAATTAAACTGGATTTATTTCAAGGTTTATTTTGGGTTTAATATAAACTTAGTTTTTAGGTCTTTAAAAATATTTTCGGGGTCCAATAAATTCCCGAAAAATTACCCTATGTCTAATTTTTTATTTTACACCAAAAAATATCATTTTCATAATATTTTAATATTATTTAAAAAATTATTTAATCTCAAAATACCTTAGTTTAATTAATCAAAAATCTCAGAAATTCCAGAAAAAATGTGTAAATTTGGTTTTAAAATTCCTAAAAAATCAGGGGGTTTACAGGACCAGCGTAATGCTACGAATCCTATGGCGCAAGTTTCGTTACGAAATAACAAGCACACAAAATATGACGAGTGTCAGAACAGGCCGATACGGAATTTTTCGACGGATACGCGTTGAATCCGGTGTGCACGCACATCCAAATCAACTTCTACAAAATTTTATACGTCCATCTTGACGATGCGCGCCTTTCGGTGTAATTCGCACACGACGAAGTTGTCTCGTTTAGTGGGACGCATCCCGTTTCAAAAAAATTTGGATTTAAAAAACCAAATTTTCGGACAAATTCAACAGCGAATAAAATATAACATACATCGAATTAAAATAAACTAATTGAAGAGATTAAATCTCGATTATGTTGTCTAAATTACTGTTCAAGTAGAATTTAAAAATATTAACTAGGTTGGAAGAAAAATATCCATGAACATGGGTGTTTGGGACAGTTTTCTGAACTACAAATTGGGGTCATTTTTTCCTGTTTTGCGTCACGAATTACGACCGACACATGACACAATAGGCCAAACTAATTATACAGGGTTCAAGAGGGTCATTTGGTCTTTGCATAGGATTTAATGGGTCAATATTTGGATTGATGTGCAGGGAGATACGAGGGTGGGAAGTAGAGCACCTTATTACTGCTGTGCTCGGGATGTTGGGCGGCCTGTCTTCGTGGCGGCGACGCGCTGTGGTCCGGCGGCTGACAAAGGCGGCGATGGTTGGGAATGAGAGAGAAGTTATTGGTGGTGAGGTTCAGCTAGGCTGAGGATTTTATAGGGGTGAGATGAGAGCGGTTACAAGGAGGGGAAGGGGTAGGGTTCGGCCGGTTGGAGGAGAGGAAGGGAACAGTCGGGGGGGGGGTTTCGGTTTACTGTAGCAGGGTGATAATGGATACAGGTAGCAGGTTAGTGGGTCTGCGGGTTCGGGTATTGGTTAGGATCCGGTCCTAGTTGGTTTAGTGAGTTGGTTTGTTTAGGTTTGGTTTGTTTTGGGTTGGTTTGGGTTGGTTTAATTATAAGAATGCATGTATGGCCATTTAAAATAGTGTTTGAGCCCAATAAATTCCAGGAAAATTATACAATGTTCTATTATTAATTATACACCCAAAAATATAATTTTTGTACTATTTTAATAATTAATTTAATACAAAAATATATAAATCCATGAACGAACATTTATTATAATTAACTAAAATAATTAAAATTTTCTACAATAATAATTAATTAAAATTAAAATTAAAATCTAAAAATTATGGTGTTTACAATCTACCCACCTTAAAAGAATTGTGTCCTCGTAATTAAGAAAATAAAATATAACCGGTCAAGAAAGGTTTGCTCCAGAAGAGATAATATGGTTGCAAGACATGTTTGTTGAAGCATGACACAAAGAATAAGGAAACATGAACAAGGAGAAATCGAGAGGAAGGGTGAGGGTTTTGTTTAAGAAAAAAAACGTAGGGAAGAAATAAAAAAATTTCCTAGGCAATAAGAGATGAGTAACTCAAGAGTAAAGGAGCCTGGTTAGAACGAAGATCAACTAGAGCTTATGAAAACTTGGGTACCACTTACATATTACTAATCTAAACTAACAAGTTCATGCTAACATAATACTAGGTTTAAGCTACGGAATGGAACTAACCGGCACAGGCTAAAGTATTACTAGGAATATTCGCTATTATAGATAGCTATGATAAAACTAAATCTTACTCATATTCGCTACTCCTCGAGTCTGTGCCTCCTCCACTGTCATCGCAAAAGCCTGTCCGTGTCCCTGTGGTGGTACCCTTTGCTGTTGCTGGGCCTGCTGAAAGAGTGTTGTCTGTGATACCAAGGGTGGCATCGACTGATATCCTTCCGATGCTGGTAAAACTTGTCGGTTAACCATCGGTGCTCGTCGGTGAACCATCGGTGTTTCGCCTCGATGCTCCGTTCAATTTCTGGCTGAATGTTGGCTGGATCCGCAAACCAAGCACAATCCTAATCTGTGTCGACATTCCTTGGTGAGATAGCCTACCTTACCACAATAATGACAAATAGGGAGTCTTGGTGCTGGTGCTGGTGCTGGTAGGGCTGGTCGATGAATCATCAATGCTCTCTCTCGACGCTCAGGACAATCCCTAGCTAAATGTTGACTGGATCCGCAAGCTAAACATAATCCCAATTTGAGTCTGTACTCTCTCTCAATATGGCCTACATTGCCACAGTAGTGACAAGTAGGAAGGACTAGTACTAGTGGTGTAAATGCTCTCTGTGGTGGATTCATCTGTGGTCGCTTTGCAGCTCCTTCCTGCTGTGCTTGGTCTGGTGCTAGTGCATGCGGCCGCTTCTGGCTGGACTCTCTCCTGATAATGTGCTCCATGCGTCGAGCTGCAGCAAGGACGTCCGTATAAGAAGTAGTTGCAACGGAGCTGATTAATCTCTATAGCTCAAAGCTAAGTCCGTCAAAGAACTTCTCCGCCCGGCATTGCTGGGACTCTTGATGAACCTGTTGTTGTGCTTGCATCATTGTGTAGAATATTTGGAACATTTGTTGTCCGTCCATAGACTGTCCTGGTAGAAAAATATGCATCGGTGGAGTAAACTGCAGCGGTGGTAGAATGTCGTCTCGCCGGAACCTTGAGACGTGCTGATCTGCTTGATTGCTTTGTTGAGTGGATGGATCTCCACTTAATGGCATGTCCATCATCGTAGGTGACCACATCACCTTGTGGTATTTCCGCGGAAGTCTCGTCGCTGGCTCATGGATCCATTACTCAACATACAAAGTAAACTATAAGAGGCGCACAGAGAAATCAAGGTAGGATTCAAGACAAAAAATTATTTTGAAGTCGATATAGAGGTCAAGAACAGATCAACAAGTGGATAAGATCCTATAACTTATCCTATCCTAATTGCAGGCTTGCTCGATTCCTTAGTTGAAACTAAAGCAATATAATTATAGACCTGCATGGGCCACCACAAAAACTATGTCACGCCCCAGTCCTAAAATACCGAGGGACTAGCCACGGCCAGCATCACAACTCCAATGGGCAAACCCAATTTAATGGACCCGTTAGAGTGCACTTAAGCTGTAAAATAAATAAAATAGTCTACGATACATGTTACAGTCTAATTCTAATCTCATTCACAGAAAGTAAACACAAATATGATAGACTAATCAAGATAATAGATAAAAAAAAAATATAGTCCATCAACAAGTCCAAAATAAAAAGTGTCTCGGGGAACAACCCGATAATAAGTTAATAAATAAATCCAAGAGTCAAGATATGAAATAACTGGAAGCAGAAATAACTGAGTATGTAACAGAATACTCAAAAAAAATCTTCTGGCACAATCTCGTCCTCTGGTTTCAGTACTACTCCAGCGTCAGCTCATGTCCCGTATATCTCGGGGTATTCCTCTTCTGCTGTACCTGAGGACATAATCCGGATCCAGGTCCTCAGGGGACATAGCAAGGTACAAGAATAACTCAAGCCAAATAAAATACAGTAAATAAAAATAGATCCTCAGGGAAAACTATGTAACCAGCTATGTGAAATGCAAGTTGAGAGCATCACTAGTACTCAGGATGAAACCACTACAAGCTCTGTGTCGGGGAGCCGGTAGCAGTAATATCACGTAATGGGCCAAGCTCTGAAACAGAGACTAAAGCAACGCAATAATAAAATATATATGTATATAATCAGCCTGTAGCCTGTGTGTCTCTCCCCACCCAATGTAATCATACGTCTCATATCTACGACGTCTCATGTCCATAACACGCACGATCTTGACCTCTAACTAATACAACGAGTCATAATAATATCTATGTATATACAAGTCTTATGTCACGAATCTTGTAAGACTATACAGAATCACCATGAATAACTCAGGAAAGATTCTGTCTCATGAATAGTGTCAAGTGTCCTATGGTATGACGTACTCGGTAAAGCAAGCACGAAAATATATAGGATTGTAGATTCAACTCTCTAAGTGACGTTACACGACTCCGCGTACGGCGTCGACACCTGAATCTTGTTCGGACGTTAAGCAACGCCTCACGGTCCTAGGTTAAACAGGTACAATACAGAAGTATATAGAAATAACTCAAGCAAATAATATCTCAAGATCTAGTGCAAGTTGGCAAGGTACACTTGCCTGTGTTCTGAGCTCCGTCAGTTGCTCCGAGATAAGTAGAATCTCCAGGCACGCCTCCGGATGCTGAAACAAATATTACCATTATTCTCAGAATACTTAAAATAGCTAGGATTGACTACCCATAAGTCCAATTTCAACACGAGAACATAATTGACAGTTTCTGATCAAAGCGGGGTCCACATGTGGCCCACTTCCTACCGAAAATGTGCCAGAGACAAAGTTTTTCAAATTTGTCAAACTTAGTGTCTACAAGTCCAGAACGATGATACGAACCAACGAAATATCCAAAACTGGATTTTGATGAGCCGGTCACGAATTTATCAGTCAAGTGGAACTGTGGGGCCCACAAAACGGGGTTTCGTCAACGTTATCAGAATCGAACCAAACTTGGATTACAAGACCAGCGTAATGCTACGAATCTGATTGCGCAAGTTTTATTGTGAAATGATAAGCACACAGAAAATTATGACGAGTGTCAAACCAGGTCGATACGGAATTTTTCGACGGATACGCGTTGATTCTGGTGTGCACGGACATCCAAATCAACTTTTGCAAAATCTCATACGTTTGTGTTGACTATACGCGCCTTTTGGTACAATTCGCATACGACGAAGTTATCTCGTTTAGTGAGACGCATCTCGTTTCAGAAAATTTTGGGTTTAGAAAACCAAATTTTGGGGAAAATTCAACAGCAAATAAAATACAACATACATCGAATTAAAATAAACTAATTGAAGAGATTAAATCTTGATTATATTGTCTAAATTACTGTTCAAGTAGAATTTAAAAATATTAAATAGGTTGGAAGAAAAATATCCATGAACATGGGTGTTTGGGACAGTTTTCTGAACTACAAATTGGGTCATTTTTTCTGTTTTGCGTCGCGAATTGCGACCGACACAGGACACAGTAGGCCGAACTAATTATACAAGGTTCAAGAGGGTCATGTGGTCTTCACATAGGATTTGACGGGTCAATATTTTGATTGATGTGTAGGGAGATACGAGGGTGGGAAGTAGAGTACCTCATTTCTGCTGTGCTCGGGATGTTGGGCGGCCTGTCTTCGTGGAGGCGACGTGCGGCGGTCCGGCGGCTGACAGAGGTGGCGATGGTCGAGAATGAGAGAGGAGTTGTTGGTGGTGAGGTTCGGCTAGGCTGAGGATTTTATAGGGGTGAGGTGAGGGAGGTTACAAAGAGGGAAAGGGGTAGGGTTCGGTCGGTTGGGGGAGAGGAAGGGAATAGTCGGGGGGGGGGGGTTCGGTTTACTGTAGCAGGGTGATAATGGATACAGGTAGCGGGTTAGTGGGTCTGCAAGTTTGGGTATTGGTTAGGATCCGGTCCTAGTTGGTTTAGTGAGTTGGTTTGGCTCGGTTTGGTTCATTTTGGGTTGGTTTGGGTTGGTTTAATTATAAGAATGCATGTATGGCCATTTAAAATAGTTTTGGAGCCTAATAAATTTTAGAAAAATTACACAATGTTCTATTATTAATATACACCAAAGAATATAATTTTTGCACTATTTTAATAATTAATTTAATACACAAAAATATAAATCCATGAACTAACATTTATTATAATTAACTAAAATAATTAAAAATTTCTACAATAATATTTAATAAATTTTAAATTAAAATCTAAAAATCAGGGTGTTTACAAGATCTAGATAATGACATCAACTTCAATTATTTTCTTTCGCAGAAATTCTTATAAGGCTATATATATATATATATATATATATATATATATATATATATATATATATATATATATATATATATATATGAACGGGTGATGTTGGATCATTTTTTTATATTTAGTTCAAAATGATGCCAGTGCTTTCCAGTTCTTAATGAACATATTTTTTGATGACTTCGTCTAATACTTTGAAGTTAAGAAAGACATACAAGCTACATGTTATCAAGTCAAGTACGACTTTATGAAATAAAATTCAAAATCTGATAGTCTATATAAATAAAAAAGATCTAAATCTAAAGTCCACAACTAAAAAACAAAAAAACAAAAAATTAGGGAAAAAATAAAAAAATGAGGGGACGCAGCCGCACACCCTGGGGGGGGGGGGGGGGGGGGCACGCTCGCGCGCCACACACACTAGTAATGTGTCATGAAATAATATTAAAAAAAATTAAATATAAATTTATTATAATAACTGTCATTCCTAGGAATTGAACTCAAGTAACCAAAGAAAATACCTCCCATTTTAACCACTTGAGTTAAAGTTGTTTAGTTATAAATATATCATATTAGGTAGTTAAATACTTTGTTATATTTTTCTTTAAAATATAATTAGTATACTATTTAGGTAGTTATTTAGTTATTTTCGTATTATTTTTTTAATTTATTTAAATTGGTGATATACATGCGGCTTGTACGGCTTACTTTTGAGTTGTTTTCAAACAGTATTACTAGTCACGGTCACGTGCGTTGCACGTATAAAAAAGACTAGGATATTATTTAAAAAATTAGATAAAATTTTAAATTAAATTAGAATATTTTAAATATTATTTGAAAATATTTTAATTGTGATTTGTTATAAATATTTTTTATTTTTGATATGTGTTTAATTAGATAATACCATATAGTTAGTTTAAATTTTAAATATATTTTAGGATTTTTTATATGTAGATGTGGTTTTAAAAAAAAAATTGTCAACTATGTAAGAAAAAATGGGACAATTAGTTTTTTTTAATTTTTTAAATTAATAATTGATGATATACATACGGCTTAGACGGCTCATTTTTGAACCGTTATATATATATATATATATATATATATATATATATATATATATATATACTCAAAAATTAGCCGGATGGTTTCATATTATGAAACCAATATTTTTTTACAACCATTGGATTTGGGTTACAATGCTGAGATTACACATGTATCTTGTAGTAAATACTTTCACATTTTAATCTCAGACTTGAAATCCAAATTCAACAGTGGTAAGCAGAACCACCGAACTCGAGTGGCTCTTGTGGTTACCGAGGAGAGGTATAAGACCCTGACTGGGTGGCAGAAGATCAGTGGATCGAGCCACGGGGGCGTATTATTCCTTTAATTTATAAAATGGTGTGAGTTTGGGGGCAGTGGGCCCAAAAGCATGCAATGCAGTATGCACAAAGTCTACGTCGGACACTGAGCATTATGCCGAAAATTAAAAAAAAAATAGTTGTAACCAGAACCAGTCTTGAGGGTTGGGTTGTCCTATCCTAAACTAATTTTGGTTGGACTATTATTGTGAGCCGGTTTGGTGGGATCACACTGAGCCTAGGGGTTGTCCTAGACGTTGATGAGGGATTGTCCAAGCCCGGACTCTTGTCCAATTTATCCCGGAACTAGCCCTGGTTGTAACATAGGCTGGTTTTATAATATGAAACCACTCAGTTGAATTTAGAGAATTACTCTACCTCTCTAATAATAATAATAATAATAAGAAAACTTGAGGCTCTACCATGATAGTTTTTTCTATTTCTTAAAATATTCTTATCTATGTTTACTACTTAAAATTGTTCATTAAATTTAACATGAATAGTTAAATAATTACGTGCGAGAAAAATTAAAGGAGATTATTATTTGTTCTTTCCAAGATATAAAAGATTAAAGAATTTTATTGTTTGCACTTATCTCATAATATAAAATACGTACAAGACACATGTATATATATACTAGTGTAGTTTAACATGAAATGATGCTGATGAGACCATTACAATCTACATGTTAGATGTGTAAAAGCGCTAATAATTTACATTTTAATGGTTGATAAAAGAGTAAACTAGTATAGATTCACGGTACAAAAAAAATTCAAATATATTCTTAGACATTTTTTGTAATTAAAATTATTAAGTTAATAGAAACATCTAGATACTTATAATAATAAATAGTAATATAACAATAAATTATAATATTATATATTAATAAATTTAGAATAATTATAATAGTTGTCTTTTAGTCTTTCTAAATAATTTTAAAATTTATCACAATTAGGTTATCTATATATTTAAACTCAGAAGAGAACATTCTTTTAAAGTAGTTGAAAAAGAGAGACTATTTTTTAATATTTGTTCTGCATGTCCTGGCTAATTAGGTTATCTATATATTTAAGGTTTATAATTTGATATAATGTAGCCGGATATTTTTGTAGTGCTTCTAGAAAGCTTCTAGAATAACAGTGACATGTGCGTGCAAAACCACAATGCAGTCTATTTCCTTCATGTCAACATAATAGGATGTTAATTTAAGTTTGGCAACAGCTATATCATGTCAACTACAAAAGAGAAGCACCCTCCTTGAATTGAACTGGAGGAGAAGAATAAGAGCATCGTTCATGCACTTGCCATTGAAACTAGTGACCATCAGGCCAAAGTCAGGATTAAAATCGTGACAGAATATTACTACTAAATATAAAAATTCTTAAAATTAATATGTTAATCGAACTTTAATAGTAAAAATATACTAACTCAAATAAGAATAAACAAAAAAGTAAGGTTAATATTTTCAAAGTATTACAAAAAACAAAAACAAAAAAAATCTACATAATTTTTTTTTAAATATGTAAAACTTTTAAGAGATACGAGATTCAAACTCGTATCTCTCATTTGAAAGCCCAAAACGCTATCTTTGAAATCAGCTTATTCTTTGTACATTGAAGGGTCAAACTAATATATATTTTAGAATTGTAAACAATTCTATAAAGTAATTGCCCGGGGGTGGGGGGGGTGTCTCTCTTAATAAATTTCGTGGTGATCACTGTCTGCAAAATCGTTTCTAACATTCTAAAAAATCTGTACAAATATTAAAAAATAACCACTCTAAAAAATATGATCTTTTTCTAACATTATAAGAAATATATTATTGCAGTTTCCAATAAATAGTAAAGATTAAATCTAAAAATAATTTTTTTTTACATTGATAATATATACGAAAGTAAAAAAAAATTGGATTTTCGAATTTTGAGCTAATGTGCAATTGTACAACTTATACATGATCAAGAAAGGGTGCCGACTCTATAAAAATGGAACTTTGCAAATATTGCATGATGCTACACCAGACATAGGATTTAGATTTCCTCTCCCTATTGTCATTTCCTACAAACTATTTTTGACTTCGGTATTTTACCGAAAAGATAGCCAAACAATAAAGACTTCGGAGTGTCTGCCCGAGTGCTCCAAATATTTTCTGCTTGAGTGATCGCGCCAATCGCAATTCATCACCATCTTACCCGCTTCCAATTGATGACTGACTAATATATAAGTGTTGACCTAAGCCCCTGTGCAGTGGCTCGGCTCCCGAACCATACGTGAGCTACTTCGTACGAATCTTACTAAGAAGGTCGAAGCCCCCCTCTATCAAAATGAAAAAGTCTCGTACATTCATAATAGTGTTCGGACTCATGTGCAACCAGGGGAGTTCTCTCGCTCTTTCTGTGTACGATTGGCCAGCCTTGCGCCCCGGTAAGATGGAAGAGGAAGATTAGGTGACTCGCGAATAAGAAGGTCATTTCCTTAACGCTTGGTAAGCGCTTCGCTATAGCCAAGCTTACTGCTAGCCTATCGGCTAAAGCCAAACAGGTGATCCTCAATTCAGTATACCAAAAATTCATACTTTCAGTATGAGCTGGACCTAGACTACCAATGAGACTAAGACCGATACCCACCCACCACTGTTGGCTTTCTAGTTGGACTGCTAACTTGGAGCAAGGAAAACATACGGGAACAAAAGAGAAACTGACTCGACTAGTGAGCAAGAAATCAAAGACTAGCTGACAGACCTACTAGACTTGACTTGCAAAAATGGAGACTCTACCACACTTTCCTGTGTGCATGAATAATCTGATAGAATAATTGCAAAATAAATTCTTCGAAGGACCGAAAATAAGAGCAAGGTATAAAAAAAAAAGAAAAAAATTAACGGTAGCATGTGCGGATTGTGCACTCAATTTAAGGTGTTTGGTGGAATTGTGGTGGCCAATCTCCCATGATCTCATCCTCCTTTATGTAGCACACTAGTCAGATTTGGTGGCTCCATGGAGAAGAAAGTTCACACACACAGAATGACATACACATATGAATCCAAAATTTTGGACACACCTTTTGCACAATTGTCAATTCCTGTCACCATGCACCTCTTCTTCCTTGGACCCACCTCCCCTTTCTTCTCTCTACAAATTGGAATTTTGCTTGCTACCGTGAAACTTTTTGTATGTCAACTTGACTTTTTTAAATAGGTATAATTTAGTAATTTTGGTTAATAATTTTATTTTTAAAAATTAAATATTATTTAGTGTGTTATATAATTATTTGGTGTTTTGTATAAATTATTTATTAATAATGTGCTATATATTTATTTAGTTGGCTTGTATTGATTAATTCTTGATGGTGGACTACCTATTGGTTAGACTTGACACATGTGAATTCAATTAGATTCGTCATGACAATTTGTGAGTCCAATATGGACCAAGTCCAATAGATCCATTTCCACTAATTAATTAGGAAGATTAGACTAATTTGCATTAGTGTAGAGACTTTCCAAAATGATTCTTCTTAATTATTCTTCATAATTTGCATGTAGGGGTAGATTGGACATTGTGAGTGACTTGGAGAAGGAAAAAGCTTGGGACCGGCCACATATAGCCCTTCCTCTCTCTCTCTCTCTCTCTCTCTCTCTCTCTCTCTCTCTCTCTCTCCTCATTTGCACTCATTTCTAGATCCCCAATTCATAGATTCCCAATTTCTTTCACCCCTCCATCAAATTTCTCTCAATTCATTCACATTTCTTCCTCATTTTCATCCCTCAAGGAGCTTTGGAGTTTGGAGTAGAAATAAACTCAAGGAGAAGGAGCTTTGGTGGAGTGATCGTGTCCGGATCATGTTCATTGTGATTTTCATTGGGAATTCATCTCCCAATAGGTATAGATCTGAATTCATCTCTAATTTGAGTCCCAAATCATGCATTTGACTCTTAGGAACACCCCAATGACATAGGGCTACCTTTATGATAAAGTTCTAGGCCTAATTGTTAGGAATTGACATTTCTACATAGATTTTTGTATGCAATTTGGAAAAATTACGGGATTGACAGATCAAGTGTGTGTCATGATACTAATTTAGTCTAATTAGACTTAGATCGGGGTTGAGATACTATATACGTGTCCACAATTAGACACGAGTAGGCCGTATCATGAGGTTTTGTGATACGCTTTGATACAGAGGCCTATTTTGGGGGTTTTGTGCATGTTGGTATTTTACTCTTCAATTCTCATTGTAACAATTTACTTTAGTTGTGTTATGATGATAGGGATATGTACAATTAGTATTCATAGCGTATTGGTGAATATTGACACTTGATTGAACACGTAATATTGAGTATCACAATTATACACACCAAGTATTTGATCTAATGACTAATAATTTATAGTGTGGATGTGTGTGTGTGTGTGTGTATGTGTATATATCATGTATGTGTGGGTGTGTGGTAACTAAGTGACTGTGAAGTGAATACTGGGTTTCAGTCATTGTGACTGAAGGCATGTGTGTATGTGTGACTATGGTGTATTTTAGTTGAGTGTGTGTCCTGATTTATATGTGGAATCGGGGAATTAGTTGAGGGTATATATGGTGTATCGGTGTAACTAGAACATTAAGCGGGGGGAAGGGGGGGGGGGACTCAAGTGACTATGAACTAACTCGAGATCATTGTGTGCAGATGCAAGTGTTGTATGAAAGGGGGGATGGCTGTGAACTGAACTCTAGACTGTTTTTGGGTCTATCATTTAGTTACATGTGCACTGAACTTTAGTTGATGCTTATAGAGAGGGTTTCTTGTGTGCGGTAGTTGCAGACAAGAGGAGGGAGGCCAAGGATGTGTGTTCAACTGAGAACACTAGATTGCAGGGAATTAAAGTTGTGCCACAACAACACACAAGCAGCAACATCGTCAGTGTAAGAGTGCTACTGTGTCTATGTGTATTCGAATGAAGCGTACAGATAAGTAAGGAGGGAGCTAAGATGGGAAAAAAGAATAAGTATTGGGATAGTTCCTTGTATGGACCGAAATGGAAGAGAGGTTGGCCCAGGGAGAGCTATTTCAACAGCAATTAGGAAGGAATCGACTGAAGGCAACGGGTGTATCAGTCAATTGTAGTGACTGATGTACATTAAGGTATTATGTGTCAGAAATCAGCAGGTGTAGAGTAGATCGATGAGTCCAGATATTAAGTTAGGGGGGGAGGAAGTTATCAGTAACTAAAGGTAAGGTAGTAGCAGCCAAGTATAGCAACTGTAGCAGATATCAGTTATTGCAAATAGCTAAGGTATCAGTTAGCTACCTAATAATATGTATATGGATAACTAGTTTCGGTAGGTTGACAGTTAGTGTTTAGTTAGTCAAGTTATTAGTAGTAGATAATTTGTAATAGTTAGATGAGTTAGTATAGAGTAACAATTAATTAGTTAGTTAGTAGTGTATTATTAGTCATATAGTATGTTGGTAAGTTGAATGTCAGTTAGTCTAGATAGTACTAGCTAATTAGTAATATTTATCAGTTAGAAAATTTTGTATTATAATAGAAAGTATAAGTATTAATTATATAGATAGGTAATGGTCTAGTATAAGCTAGAGTTAATTAGCTAGTGACCTAGTCATGACAAATATAGACCAATTAGCTTACTATGGATCTGGTTTACCTATAATTGACCTAGAAGAGCATCTTAGTGCACTCTTTAACTTGTATCTCTTTCTTTGCACCATTTAACTTGATATTTCCTAAATAGGATTGTGTGATACCGGCTTAGGCATCGAGATACGTCCTTTGCTCAGGACCAGAGGCGAGTACATCTCTTTGTTAGTTATTATTTTATGATAGTGTATATATCATATGTTCTAGAACTGTTTACTTGATTCTGACACAGTGGCTACACGGACTAGTACTAAATGGATCCTGTCATGAGATGTTATCCCCTACCGTGTTCAGCGGGTACTCCTTCACATGTATTTCATCGTGTGTATCGGGTATTGATTATCGTGTACTTCGTGTTCACACACTACTCATGTTCAGTGTGCCTATATTCGTGTTCGTAATTTGTCGTGATTGGATCCATGAGTATTGGTTGGGAACGGGAGAGTAGGAGTTGGTTATGCGATTAAGCCCAAGTGTATTCGTTTACATGTCGATTACATATCACACGTGTAATCGAGTTACCATATTGTATTCGTATTCAATCCAAACCGATCACATAATAAACTTATATTCTATGGCACATTAGCTAGTTTTTCTATTTTTAATACTTGTAGCTATTCATATTGTATGTTCTTTACTTTCTATTACATTACCTGTTCACTCTAGTTTATTCCATTTTTTATTGCTAGTTATCTTATATTATTTTCTATTATTTGTCATATATGCTCTACCATGTATTTGGAACTGCTTTCAGAGGTTTGTACTTCGCTCCAATCCTGATTGGATATATTTTTCAGATGATTGGCTTGTGGAGCAGTGTTCCACTTATTATGGACGCAGGATGGTGAGCCATTAGAGGATACTTTTTTAGAGCATGAGAACCTAGTGCCAGTGACCGAGGAGGCCTAGTTTTATATTTTTGGACATTGTATTAGTCTCATTTTTAGACTCATGGCATGTGTATATTATTTTGGGAGTGGCTATGTCTAGACTTATGGATTTGGACTTGTGGATATATTGTGACTCTTTTTTTTCTTTTTTTCTATATCGTGCTTTAATCCTCCTTTAGTTTAATTTTGTGATTGAGTATTGTTTACCATTATCATATACCATATCGTTCCTCCGTTTGGAGTTGAAATGACATTGACAGGTACCATATATATTGTATGAGATATTTAGATAGTATGGTTGACCCAGACAACGTTCTACCGTCGATGCTGCGGCGTAGGCTGTGTGTTGTTCATTACTCGTGCCCTTATTCCGGGTGCGAGTCGTGACACATTTTTAGTGGTGGCCCATGTAGGTCCAGAGTCGCAATTAGTGTGATATCGTAGTAGTACTCTAAGTCTGAGATACTGCTACAAGCCTGCTTTAGGATATAGGATATAGTCTGAGAGTATACTCAATCACAGCTAGGAAGACTTCCAATTTACTCAGTTATTATCCTTATCTACTTGAATGCTTGAGTTACTTTGAATAATTTTGTCCTTTGATAATATCGTATCTTACTCAATATTGATTCCTTTGTTTCAATCTGTCTTCAAGATGCCGCCGCCGACGCGTTCCCAGCGCTCAGGCACAGTGTCAGCGAGGTCGGTTACTTCGACACCTCTGAGGAGGGCACCAGTAGATACTGCTCCAGCAACTTCAGTTTAGAGGGCCTGTTTACCGGTTTAGGTGGGCGCTTTCACAACAGCTTTTGTTGGTGCTCCACCTCCGGTATAGAGGACAGTGCCGACAGTCTCAGAGGAGCTTCCACCTCCACCACCCGCAGTTGATCCGACATAGGTGTTTGCGCTATTTCAGCAGATGATGGAGGCAAAACGGGCCCAGGAAGAGGCCCAGCAGCGCCAGTTAGAGGTTATGAGACAGGACATTGAGAATGCCCACCAGCTTGCACTCGCCGCAGTCGAGAGAGTTGCCTTGGTCCAGCCACAAGTAGCTCCACCTCAGTTCACCCCATAACAACCAAGGCCAGGGACTATCATAGACTTCAAGAGGATGGGGCCGAAAAGGCACCGAGGGGATTATTTACGCTAATGATTGGATCGAAGATATAGAAAGGAACCTACGACTAGCACAAATTTCAGATAGCTTACAGGTAGAGGCATAAGGGAGCATGATGTTTGATATCCCATTTACTTGGTCCAGGACAGACCCCGGGATCTCAGCACCGAGTCTTACTTGGGAAGCTTTTAAGGAGCTTTTCAAGAAAAAAAAAATTCCCAGATGTAGCTCTGACATTTCTAGAGAGCTAGTTTCAGTACCTCGTCTAGGGGAGTATGAAAGTGGATGAGTATGCGACGAAGTTTTGTAGATTGGGTCACTTTGTGGAGGGACAAAATCTCTAGGGGAAGGTCCAAAAGTTCAGAAAGGGTCTGAACAGGGAGATCAAATCCCATACTAGTGGTCATCGCACCACTATATTTGAGGAGATCCTAGCACAGGCACAACAGAAGGAGGATAATTTGGAGCTTGGATCCAAGAGGATGAGGGATCCCTCAGGAGCTAGTATTAGTACGGGGCCAGCAAAGCGGCCTTACTTTCAGCAGCAGCAGAGGCATTTCCAGCAGCCGAGGCAACAATTACCGGTACCAGTTAGAGCGCCATGTCAGCATGCACACCAAATTCAGAGGCCATCTCAGCCATGTCAGCATGCACACCAAATTCAGAGGCCATCTCAGCCGGTTATTCCTTGCACATTCTGCAAGAAGCCAGGACATGGATGTGATGCGCGCAGGATGAGATTGGGCCAGTATTTATTCTGCGTGTCAGGAGACCACCAGTTGAGGGCTTTTTCTAGAGCTCCAGCTCGTCCAGCTCAGGGTAGAGCTCAGGTACAGAGAGCACCCATGAGACCACCAGCGGGACAGCAGAGAGGGCCTCCGTTGCTGACTCAGCAGCAAAGGTTCATACAACACCACCAGCAGCAGAGAGGTGCGCACCAGGGGCGAGCTTTCTCCTTGACCGTCGAGGCGGAGGAGCCAATTGGTGATGTCATCTCAGGTTCAGTCTATCTTGATTCTTTTCTAGCTCATGCTTTATTTGATTTCGGTGCTTCACATAGTTTCGTATTTATATCTTTTACTTTGAAGCATCATCTTGAGACTGAACCGTTGGCGAGGACTTGCAAGATCATGACCAGGAATGGCATTACCCTGGTCAGTGATGTTTACAAGGATCGAAGTATTTCTTTGGGAGGCCGAGAGTTGAGCGTGTGTCTACTCGTAATGCCACTTTCGAGCTATGACCTAGTACTCAGGATGGATTAGTTGAGTAGGCACCATGCTAGTATCGATTGTCGTGGAGGCAGAGTTTTATTTCAGATGTCAGGAGAACCAGAGTTTGAGTTCGTCAAAGGAGCAGCAGAGCAGAGCGAGGGAGACTTCTGTGGAGCTATGGTGGAAGATCAGAAGCCGCCATATCCATTGATTGCAGAATATATGTACGTCTTTCTAGAGGAGTTGTCGGAGTAGCCACCAGACCGAGATATGGAGTTCTCTATAGATTTTGTGCCAGACATAGAACCAATATCACAGCACGTCTATAGGGTAAACAATAGCGAACTGGCAGAGTTGAAGAAGCAGGTGGATGAGTTACAGGACAAGGGCTTCATCCGCTCCAATTCATTACCGTGGGGTGCTCCGATATTATTTGTACCAAAGAAGGATGGGTAGGTACGTATGTGTATTGACTACAGGGCTTTCAACAACCTAACTATCAAGAATAAATACCCGTTGCCGCGAATTAACGATCTGTTTGATCAGTTGAGCGGAGCAAAGATATTCTCAAAGATAGACTTGAGGTCGGGGTACCACCAGGTGAAAGTGAAGAAGGAAGTCATTCCGAAGACAGCTTTCAGGACTCGGTATGGGCAGTTTGAGTTCTTGGTGATGCCGTTTGGGTTGACCAATATCCCGGGGGTATTCATGAACCTGATGAATAAGGTGTTTCATCGGTACTTGGATCAGTTTGTTGTGGTATTCATTGATGATATATTGATATATTCGAAGACCCTGGAGGAGCATGAGAAGCACCTGAGGATAGTTCTGGAGACTCTCAGGAAGGAGAAACTGTATGGCAAGCTTTCGAAGTATGAGTTCTTACTTGATAAGGTTAAATTTCTTGGGTATGTGATTACAGGAGATGGGATCTCAGTGGACCCGAAGAAGATATTAGCAGTTGAGTCATGGTCTACCCGAGTTCAGTGGCAGAGATCAGGAGTTTTCTTGGATTGGAAGGCTATTACCAGAGATTTGTTCAGGACTTCTTCTGGATTGTAGAGCCGATGTCTAGGCTGACCAGGAAGGACGTAGAGTTCGTCTGGACTGAGGAGTGTCAGGCCACTTTTGAGGAGATGAAGAAGAGGTTGACTACTACTCCAGTATTGACATTGCCATCAGGGACATGAGAATTTTCCATATATAGTGATGCTTCAGGTAAGAGTTTGGGATGCGTGTTGCAGCAGAACGGAAAGGTGATTGCCTATGCTTCTAGACAATTATGCTCTCATGAGAAGAATTACCCTACCCATGACTTAGAGTTGGCAGCAGTCATTTTTGCTCTAAAGCTGTGGAAACACTACTTGTACGGAGAGCATGTGAAGATCTTTACATACCACAAGAGCTTAAAGTATGTGTTTACACAGAAAGAGATCAACATGAGACAGTGGCGATGGTTAGAGTTAATGAAGGACTTCGACATTTTCTTGCAGTACAATCCAGGAAAGACCAACGTAGTCGTTGATGCCTTGATCAGGTATCTAATAGCTATGTACTTGACGAGGGACAGACACTTATTGGCAGATCTTGATATCTTGGGTATCGAGGTGTTAGTTCCTGGAGTCGTGGTACATATGTGGGGTCTTCAAGTATAGTCATAGTTGATGGACCAAATCAGAGCCGCACAGTTCGAGGATGAGTCTCTAAGGAGCATCAGGGCACAGGTCCGGATGGGATTGGCAGATGACTTCAGTATTATAGAGGATGGATCATTGCGGCACGGTACCAGATTGTGTGTGCCGAGTGGAGCATTGCGTGAAAAGGTTCTTCAGGAGGCGCATCGATCTCAGTACTCTATGCATCCAGGTGCCAACAAGATGCATAGAGACATAAGAGAGCATGTTTGGTGGTATGGTATGAAGCGGGAGGTGGCGAGCTTCGTATCCAGATGTCTAGTATGCCAGCGGTTAAAGTCGAAGAGATAGAGGCCAGGTGGATTGCTTCAGCCTTTACCCATTCCATAGTGGAAGTGGGAGCATGTGATGATGGATTTTGTATCAGGGCTTCCGCGTTCTCCAGGAGGTAAAGATGCAATTTGGGTCATCGTAGACAAGTTGACCAAATCGGCCCACTTTTTGCCATCCAAAGTGGGTACGTCTACGGAGAAACTCACGGAGATGTATGTGCGACAGATAGTCTAATTGTATAGAATTATTGTGAGCATAATCTCAGATAAGGATAGTCACTTTATATTCCACTTCTGGAGGAGTTTGTAGGCTAGCTTGGGCACTCATCTCAAGTTTAGCACCGCATATCACCCTCAGACACGGACAGTCGGAGAGGACTATCCAAACTCTCGAGGATATGCTACGCACCTGTGTTTTAGATTTTGGAGGCTCTTGGGAAGATCACCTTCACTTGGTAGAGTTTTTTTATAACAACATGTACCAGGCCAATATAGAGATGTCGCCATTTGAGGCATTGTATGGACGGAGATGCCGCACTCAATTATTTTGGGATAATATTGGTGAAAGAACCTTATTGAGACCGGATATGGTCGTGGATGCAGCTGAGAAGGTGAAGCTCATTAGAGATAGACTACGGGTAGCGCAGGACAGACAACGGCATTGGACCGACATCCATCGGAGACCTTTGGAGTTTGAGGTATAGGTTGTTTGCATTTTTTGTGATTGCTTGTTTTAGATAGAGTGTTAAGGCTGTGTTTTAGCTAGGTTGGCGATCTGGTATTATTGAGGATTTCTCTGATACGGGACACGATTCACTTTGGTAGAGGTAAAAATTTTAGTCCACGGTACATTGGACCCTTCCGTATTCTTGAGAGGGTCGGTACAGTGGCCTACAGACTAGACTTGTCGCCTACACTAGAGGTAGTACACAACGTGTTCTACGTATCGCAGTTGAGACAATACGTGGCAGATCCTAGCCATGTATTGGATCACTGGGAGATCAAGGTGGGTCCTACTCTCACTTATCCCGAGCATCCGGTGGAGATTCTAGATCGCAGGAAGAAGGTATTGCGAAACCAGAAGATTCTTTTGGTACGCGTTGCGTGGAGGTATCACTCGCCAGGGGAGTCTACCTGGGAGCGAGAGGCCAAGATGTGCGAGCGATATCCTTATCTGTTCGAGCCGTGAGATATAATTCTTTCTTGCTTGTTGTGATTGCTTTTGTTGTTAGTCCTCCTTAAATTTTGAGGGCGAAAATTTTCTAAGGTAGGTAGGATTCTCACCCTCACTTTTCCAAATAGAAGTAATTTAGTCATTTTGGCCTAGTTATTTTATTTTTAGAAATTAAATATTATTTAGTGTGTTATATAATTATTTGGTGCTTTGTATAAATTATTTATTAATAGTGTGCTATATATTTATTTAGTGGCTTGTATTAATTAATTCTAGATAGTGGGCTAGCCTATTAGGTAGACTTGACACATGTGAACTCAATTAGACTCGTCATGACAACTTGAGAGACCAACATGGACCAAGCCCAATAGACACATCCCCACTAATTAATTAAGAAGATTAGACTAATTTGCATTAGTGTAAAGACTTCCCAAAATGACCCTTCTTAATTATTCTTCATAATTTGCATGTAGGGGTAGATTGGGCATTGTGAGTGACATGGAGAAGGGTAAATCTTGGGTCCGGCCATATATAGTCCTTCCCCTCCCCCCCCCCTCTCTCTCTCTCTCCTCATTTGCATTCATTTCTAGATCCCTAATTCATAGATTTCCAATTTCCTTCATCCCTCCATCAAATCCCTCTCAATTCATTCATATTTCCCCCTCATTTTCATCCCTCAAGGAGCTTTGGAGCTTGGAGTAGCAAGGAATTCAAGGAGAAGGAGCTTTAGTGGAGAGACCGTGTCAGAATCGTATTCATTGTGCTTTTCATTGGGAATCCATCTTCCAATAGGTATAGATCTGAATTTATCTCTAATTTGAGTCCCAAATCATGCATTTGACTCTTAGAAATACCCCAATGGCATAGGACTACCTATAGGATGAAGTTCTAGGCTTAATTGTTAGGAATTAACATTTTTACATAAATTTTTGTATACAATTTAGGAGAATTATGGGATTGACACATCAAGTGTGTGTCATGATACTAATTTAGTCTAATTAGACTTAGATCGGGATTGGAATACTAGATACGTGTCCACAGTGTAACGCCCCGTTCGTCCCGTTCCCCCTATTCGGGGAGCGCGGCTAAGATATGCTTGGTACCGTTCGATCGGGACAGATTGAATCAAGATCCTTTCCTCGTTATGGATTGGCTTCTTCGGAATCAGGTCCCATAATCAATGGATCGTGCCTCAAGGAAGGACTCGGCGGCAGAGTAGAGAAAGAGGCCTTTTCGTTGTGTTGGTTTTCCTTGCCCGTTTTCGATTGCCGTTTGGTTGCGTACTTGTTGGTTTTAGGACTTGCGTTTTCTTGAACGGTTTCAATGGATTTCATTGCTTTCGTTCTTAGGATTTCGCATTTCGTATCAAGCCTTGGAGACCGAAGCAGGAGGTATTGATCATCCGTTGGTGCGTGCAGGTGATCGTGTAGACAACGCGCGAGCGGAGTCTTAGAGATCTCTCCTTCTTCTTCCTATTCAACAAACTTGTGAGTGGCTCTATTTCGATAAGCACCTTCTTTCCAAGGGCTCCGTTCATAATAAAAATTGACTCAGTTGTGCATTCAATCAAACGACACCACTTAAGTAATAAGTTGGATAACAAGATAAGATAAGAAGTAGGCTTGGAACACCCATTGCTTGTCATACAAAACCTTGCATAAATTCATTGATGCATGCATGTTCTTTGGGTGTTGAATGGGTTGGTATTTATTGATAGTTCAAAGTGCTCTTCTATAAGTTCAAGGTGTTCTTCTATAAACTGCTGCATGTTATTTCATATAACTGTTGGTTGATTGTGATAGTACAGTAAAGCAGTTTCGTACATGATGTTCTTTAAATCGCTAGTAAGTAAATCTATGAAGTTCAGTTCATAGAAATGGTCACGGGAATTCTTGTGCACAAGGGATCCAGGTTCCTGCGAACGGTTACCGGGGCACCGGGCCGTTTCGACCCGGGCGGAATCTACTTTCTTAGTCGTGCTAAAATGAGTTAGCACAGGGAGCGGGGAATTGTAGCGGGGCTAGCTACCCGCGCTGCAAGCGTCGCCGCCAGCCCAGACTAAACCCATGATGGCTCCTAAACAACAAAGAAAGATGTTGTGTATATTTAAACTGTGCAGACTAACTATGTCTTCGTGACAGGGAAGGCTATGGTAAGTTGTACAGGTGGTTCAGACGGTACAGGTAAAGTCACCGAACGGTGGCATGTGGAGTTATGTTATTTTGTTCTTGCATACCTGCTAAAAGAAATCTGATCTAGGCAAGAATAGAAAGTCACATAAACACATAAATGTTGCATGTTCATTTAAAACTCATCTAAAGAGCTTGGTAAAGTTGAGCAGCTAGCCTTCACCAGTACTTTTCGAAGTACTGACCCTCGTTGTAGCAGGTTCCCCGGCGCAAGGCAACGCGGCGAGGAGCTAAAAATCTCTCCAAGCTTTTGGGATTCTTGGCGGGTCGTGGCCAAGACTTTTGGAGGCTCAAGCTAGAAGCCTTCCTCTCTCTCTCTCCTGTTGCTGAATAACGCTAAGGCGATGGTGCTTACTCGCACCCAAGGTGTTTTGTGTTTTGAAACTATGTAAAGGGATATAATGTATGGATCGGCTATCTCATTTTGCGTCCAAGTTTGTAAGCCCGTGGGGCATTTTATACTTTTGAGTCAAGCAATGTAACAAGATGTTCATTATAAATAAAAGAGAAACTTTTCTATGCCTCAAATTTGTGTTATCTTATTTGTCTACTCTGTTGCATTGATCTAAAGAATATCCTTATGCCTAAGGCCTCATGCACGCGCGCCCTACGCGTGCACGGCATCACGCCCCTGGGACGATTATCGATTAGCCGAAATCGGGGCGTGACATATTGGTATCAGAGCATGCTTCAGATCCTTTGATCTCACAAAGAAAGTTTCTAAAGAGGACCTTGTTCCTTCCGAGTAGATCCTTGAATTCGCTTGGCCAAAATGAGATGCGTTCCATACAATAAGTCTAAATAATTTTGAAAAGTGCGTGGGAATTATACGATTGCTTGGACGGGATTATGATGTGAGGGCTTTTGTCCCAACTCATAGAGGATGTTGTGAGAGGAGACTCGTGTTATAATCGGCAAGTTATATGTCTATATGAAAACACCAAACGAGTAGAGTGCGAGATAAGAATATCGTTCAGACAGTGGTCTATGCACATGGCCTTTTTGGCCAAATTGTGTTAAGTATTGTGCACCAAGACCCTTGGTGCTAGCGAGTTGCAGCAAGATTCGGGTATGGTTGGGATGAGAATAAAATTGACTTGGAGGGAAATCGATAGAGACGTTATCGGATTGCCGCTAAGGCGAGTAATGGGAATCGTGTAGGAAATTTTCGGAAATAGTTGGACGGTTATTCATAGCGATAAGTTATGATTTGAAGCATAGTCTGTATATAGGACTATGAATACAGGTGTGTACGAGTCTAAGATCGCTAAGGCGATAAATAGGGACTGTGTTGGAGTTCTAAGGAACGAATTGGGCATACGAGTGAAGGATGCGAACGCGAATCAGGAGTTATTAGGACGACTCAATTCCTGAGTAGTGTATGCGATAAGTCCCCTGTTCGATTATGCAATTTGTGGATATAATGAGTTGTAAAGATTCAGGGAGTATAACTCGGACCCTGAGTGGGTATTTGTTGGCTTAGAAATGCTTGAACGAAGTCGTGGATTCGGAGAGTTAAGCGAGTCTAGCGACAAGCGACGAGATTGGGTAAAGCCTTAGTATAAATAAACAGTGCCTAGCAAGTAAACGAACTCGGAGAAAGCATGCAATGTTTAGTTCGAACGAGTTACAATGAGTTGAATAAGGGATAAGGCTTACAACGAATAGAAATTCAGGGCAATTGGAATCGATATCATGGTCGGAAAAGACTTAGAGGATTGTACGAGCGAGTTTGAGTTGAAACAAGCGAATTAAAAACTTGAGTCGAGATTGAATAATCTGAGGTGCGATCGAAGTAAGTGCAATCAGAAATAATGGAGTGAACGAATGATAGCGTGCATGGAAAATTTGGATTTGAGTAGGATATCGCTCGATAGAATTCGGTTTGAGTATGAATGCGATGATTTCAAATTTTGGGAGATTTAAACCATAACAATGGTTGGAAAATAGTATGGATTGATGCAAGTTAGTAAAAATTATGATTTTGATGGATTGAGTTAAGCGTTAATAGATTTGGCTTGGAGTTTGGAAGAACGATCTTGAAATCAAGTTCAGAAAGATAACATTCAAAATCTGTCCCAGCGAGAACGATTATCCTGCGGGAGCGTCGGCGTGGTGATTTCACGTACGGTAGGGATAAGCAAACTCAAGAGAATAGGTTCGGTGATTATTCCAAAAACGAACTCGATGAATGGAACGTATCAATGGGATAGACTTGGGTTTGGGAATTGATCTTAGTTGTTTGAGGAATGCTAAGAGTAGACTAAGAAAATGAGTCTAAGGATTTTTCTTGAGGAGTTAGTCTAGAAACGTAAAGTAAGAGATGTTGGACGTTTTCATGAACGGATACGTAGATCGTGCTGGACGACTTAGAGTTCATGATATACATCGATGGTTTATAATGGAATTGTGGCTTGATGATACAGGTGTAGAAAGGGATGGATTGGGGAATTCTATCAAACATGATAAAAGAGATAGTGTATGTGAATCGATGGGTTGAACCTGCAACATGGGCGTATCGTGGGTTCGGTTGAACGAACGTGTTGGTGTGATAGGATGATCTGTGCTCGATGTTTAGAAATCTGAGTGAAACGAGCTTGGGTAGAATACCCGTGTAAAGGAACAATGGTTTGACCTTAGGGTGTTTGGGGCGAGCGTTGTGCAACACGGTTGCGCGATGAGTCGCAAACTTGAGTTGTACCTATGACTGTGTGTGCTGGCCTAGGGACTAGGCAGACGACCCTATGCCTTGAGTTAAACTGGAGTGGCTGACTTCAGAGTATCGTTCGGGAAGAATGATAGAACTGGGGCAACAAGACTTAGAGTTAGAATTTGGAATTGGGAATATACACTAGCAACGTTCGTGTTGAAACAAACGTAATGCAAGATAGGACTCGGGTGATAATTGGTTTGGTTGGATAGGTTACGCGACGGTAAAGGATAAGACGATAGCTGGATCGAACAAGAGTTCGGTCATTCATATAGCAGGACGATCCGCGTTTCGAAAGATTTTCACGAGTAGCTTGTCAGACTTAGCTGTCACTGAGCTTGGTTGAAATACACATATTTGGGGGACGCCTTGAATATGGGTACGATCCAGACTTAGCGATATGCATAACTCGGATGCAGCTGCAAAGGAAAACGTTCGGATTCGCATGGATGAGTATGGCAACTGAAATGATTTAGCCTCAACCTAAATTTTCATAGAGGAAAGATTGTATCATTCCTCGTGCTACCGGGATAGTTCTGCGCTAAGGCGCAGTACGAGACTGAGTTTGGGGATGCAATAGTTGAACGAATAGATCATTCGGATAAAATGATTAAGCACTCGGGCGAACGGAACGAGTAAAAACAAATAGAAAGTTAAGTTCGATTGAGCCAAGGGTGCGGAGGACTTGAGCGTACCCCAGGTAGGCAATTTAGCTCTGCGCTAAGGCGCAATATAGACTGAGTCAGAAAACGTTGGTGATTGGGTGCGAATTTATTTAGTGAGATTGGACGGTGACTCAGAGAGATTTGATGCAAAAACGAGATTGGAAAATTGTCGAGATTCGAGCTTTGGGTTAGGCGTAACGACGGGTTTCGATAGGCGACGTCAAGTAATAGGCTCAAATGTGTTGGGTTCCTATGGTGATAACATAACTAGTTGGGCAAGTCCACCCAATTATGAGTCGTAAGTGCCCGTTGAGTTATAGAATACCATGTGCTTGGGTAATACAGCCCTGCGCTAGGTGCAGTAGATTTTGAGACGGAAGTGCAACGATCGAGTTGAGTATAACTCGATAGCATTGAACGATAGAGTCGTTCGATGAGAATTGGCCAACATTGGCGTAACGCATGGTGAGAAAATAGAGGATTGTAGTATTGAGACAGTCCTTGAAGGATAAGACGAGATGTATAAGGGAAGTTTAGAAGTTATGCGATAGCACGAGTTGCGCTCAGGAAGTCTCGAGGACGGAACTTGTTCTGAGTGGTATATGATGTAACAACCCGCTCCGCTCAACCCGGAGGGCCGATTCAAACGGCACAAGTGTAGCTATTCAACCGCCTTGCTCAGCGAGATGGCTCGTTCGATGCAAAGGCTTTCATGCTGGGATCTTCAATAGAGTCAGACTTAGGCTATCAGAAGCGCGTCCGGAGTCTAGCTCGACCGATGCGATACATCGCTAAGGTGGGTGACCCCGGTGAACCTGTCTCTACTTAGCTGCACACTAAGAAAATGAATGTTACGTGCTAGTTTACAGGCGATAACCTTTGCATGCTAATAAAAGAGATGAACGCACATAGCGAAGGGGATAACCCCGCTTTATTATCGTATAGAACATGGAAATCTTACTTGCTAGTTGCGTAATCGACTTGGGTCAGTTGAATCTGCAAGCGGACTTGTCGTACGCGGTGGAGCCTGTCTAAATTTTGAATCGTAAAAAGAAGCAGTTGCGGAACCGAACGTCTCGCTAGTGCGCGTATTGTGGCGGAACCGCTCGGTCGAGGAGTCGACCTGGGAACTTGAATCTGATATGAGGGGAAAATTTCCCTCATTATTCCTTAGTGGTAGGTTCTATTCTTAAGTTTCGGGACGAAACTTCCTATTAGATGGTTATGATGTAACGCCCCGTTCGTCCCGTTCCCCCTATTCGGGGAGCGCGGCTAAGATATGCTTGGTACCGTTTGATCGGGACAGATTGAATCAAGATTCTTTCCTCGTTATGGATTGGCTTCTTCGGAATCAGGTCCCATAATCAATGGATCGTGCCTCAAGGAAGGACTCGGCGGCAGAGTAGAGAAAGAGGCCTTTCCGTTGTGTTGGTTTTCCTTGCCCGTTTTCGATTGCCGTTTGGTTGCGTACTTGTTGGTTTTAGGACTTGCGTTTTCTTGAACGGTTTCAATGGATTTCATTGCTTTCGTTCTTAGGATTTCGCATTTCGTATCAAGCCTTGGAGACCGAAGCAGGAGGTATTGATCATCCGTTGGTGCGTGCAGGTGATCGTGTAGACAACGCGCGAGCGGAGTCTTAGAGATCTCTCCTTCTTCTTCCTATTCAACAAACTTGTGAGTGGCTCTATTTCGATAAGCACCTTCTTTCCAAGGGCTCCGTTCATAATAAAAATTGACTCAGTTGTGCATTCAATCAAACGACACCACTTAAGTAATAAGTTGGATAACAAGATAAGATAAGAAGTAGGCTTGGAACACCCATTGCTTGTCATACAAAACCTTGCATAAATTCATTGATGCATGCATGTTCTTTGGGTGTTGAATGGGTTGGTATTTATTGATAGTTCAAAGTGCTCTTCTATAAGTTCAAGGTGTTCTTCTATAAAGTGCTGCATGTTATTTCATATAACTGTTGGTTGATTGTGATAGTACAGTAAAGCAGTTTCGTACATGATGTTCTTTAAATCGCTAGTAAGTAAATCTATGAAGTTCAGTTCATAGAAATGGTCATGGGAATTCTTGTGCACAAGGGATCCAGGTTCCTGCGAACGGTTACCGGGGCACCGGGCCGTTTCGACCCGGGCGAAATCTACTTTCTTAGTCGTGCTAAAATGAGTTAGCACAGGGAGCGGGGAATTGTAGCGGGGCTAGCTACCCGCGCTGCAAGCGTCGCCGCCAGCCCAGACTAAACCCATGATGGCTCCTAAACAACAAAGAAAGATGTTGTGTATATTTAAACTGTGCAGACTAACTATGTCTTCGTGACAGGGAAGGCTATGGTAAGTTGTACAGGTGGTTCAGACGGTACAGGTAAAGTCACCGAACGGTGGCATGTGGAGTTATGTTATTTTGTTCTTGCATACCTGCTAAAAGAAATCTGATCTAGGCAAGAATAGAAAGTCACATAAACACATAAATGTTGCATGTTCATTTAAAACTCATCTAAAGAGCTTGGTAAAGTTGAGCAGCTAGCCTTCACCAGTACTTTTCGAAGTACTGACCCTCGTTGTAGCAGGTTCCCCGGCGCAAGGCAACGCGGCGAGGAGCTAAAAATCTCTCCAAGCTTTTGGGATTCTTGGCGGGTCGTGGCCAAGACTTTTGGAGGCTCAAGCTAGAAGCCTTCCTCTCTCTCTCCTGTTGCTGAATAACGCTAAGGTGATGGTGCTTACTCGCACCCAAGGTGTTTTGTGTTTTGAAACTATGTAAAGGGATATAATGTATGGATCGGCTATCTCATTTTGCGTCCAAGTTTGTAAGCCCGTGGGGCATTTTATACTTTTGAGTCAAGCAATGTAACAAGATGTTCATTATAAATAAAAGAGAAACTTTTCTATGCCTCAAATTTGTGTTATCTTATTTGTCTACTCTGTTGCATTGATCTAAAGAATATCCTTATGCCTAAGGCCTCGTGCACGCGCGCCCTACGCGTGCACGGCATCACGCCCCTGGGACGATTATCGATTAGCCGAAATCGGGGCGTGACACACAGTTGGACATGAGTAGACCATATCATGAGGTTTTGTGATACGCTTTGATATGGAGGCCTATTTTGGAGGTTTTGTGCATGTTGGTGTTTTACTCTTCAATTCTCATTGTAACAACTTACTTTATTTGTATTATGATGATAGGGATATGTACAATTAGTATTCATAGCGTATTAGTGAATATTGATACTTGATTGAACACGTATCATTAAGTATCACAATTATACACACTAAGTGTTTGATCTAATGATTTATAGTATGAATGCATATATATATATATATATATATATATATGTATGTATATGGGGGGGGGTGTACGGTAACTAAGTGACTGTGAAGTGAATACTAGGTTTCAGTCACTGTGACTGAAGGCATGTGTGTATGTGTGAGTGTGGTGTATTTTAGTTGAGTGTGTATCCTAATTTATATGTGGAATCGGGGAATTAGTTGAGGGTGTATATGGTATATCAGTGTAACTGGAACATTAAGCAAGAGGGACTCAAGTGACTATGAACTAACTCGAGAGCATTGTGTGCAGATGCAAGTATTGTATGAAAAGGGGGGAGAGATGAATGGGAACTGAACTCTAGACTATTTTACGGTGTATCAGTTAGTTACCTACGCACTGAACTTTAGTTGATGCTTATAAAGAGGGGTTCTTGTGTGCGGTGGTTGCAGACAAGAGGAGGGAGGCCAAGGATGTGTGTTCAATTGAGAACACTAGACCGCAGGGAATTAAAGTTGTGCCACAACAACACACAAAGCAGCAACATCATCAGTGTAAGCGTTCTACTGTGTCTATGTGTATTCGAATAAAGTGTACAGATAAGTAAGGAGGGAGCTAAGAGGTAAAAAGAGGAATAGGTGTTGGAATAGTTCCTTGTGTGGACCGAAATGGAAGAGAGAGGTCGGCCCAGGGAGAGCTGTTTCAACATCAATTAGGAAATGAATCGACTGAAGGCAACGGGTGTATCAGTCAATTGTAGTGACTGATGTATGTTAAGGTATTATGTGTCAGAAATCAAAAAGTGTAGAGTAAATCGATGAGTCCAGATATTAAGTTAGGGGGGAAATGTTATCAGTAACTGAAGGTAAGGTAGTAGCAGCCAAGTATAGCAACTGTAGTATATATCAGTTATTGCAAATAGCTAAGGTATCAGTTAGCTACCTAATAATATGTATATGGATAACTAGTATCAGTAGGTTGACAGTTAGTGTTTAGTTAGTTAAGTTATTAGAAGTGGATAATTTGTAACAGTTAGATGAGTTAGTATAGGGTAACAATTAATTAGTTAGTTAGTAGTGTATTATTAGGCATATAGTATGTTGGTAAGTTGAATGGCAGTTGGTCTAGATAGTACTAGCTAATTAGTAATATTTATCAGTTAGCAAATTAGTATTATAATAGAAAGTATAAATATTAATTATATAGATAGGTAATGGTCTAGTATAAGCTAGAGTTAATTCGCTAGTGACCTAATCATGACCAATATAGACCAATTAGCTTAGTATGGATCTGATTAACCTAAAATTGACCTAGAAGAGCATGTTAGTGCACTCTTTAACTTGTTTCTCTTTCTTTGCACCATTTAACTTAATATTTTCTAAATAGGATTGTGTGATACCATCTTGGGCATCGAGATACACTATTTGCTCAGGACCAGAGGCGAGTACATCTCTCTGTTAGTTATCATTTCATGATAGTGTATATATCACATATTCTAGAACTGTTTACTTGATTCTGACACAGTGGCTACACGAACTGGTACTAAATGAATAATGTCATAGGATGTTATCCCCTACCGTGTTCAGCGGGTACTCCTTCACATGTATTTCATCGTGTGTATCGAGTATTGATTATATTGTACTTCGTGTTCACACACTGCTCGTGTTCAGATTGCTTATATTTGTGTTCGTAACATGTCGTGATTGGATCCATGAGTATTGGTTGGGGACGGAGGAGTAGGAGTTGGTTATGTGATCAAGCCCAAGTGTATTCGTGTAGATGTCGATTACATATCACACATGTAATCGAGTTACCATATTGTATTCGTGTTTAACCCAAACCGATCACATAATGAACTTGTACTCTATGGCACATTAGCTAGTTTATCTATTTTCAACACTTATAGCTATTCATATTGTCTATTTTTTACTTTCCAGTACATTACCTGTTCACTCTAGTTCATTCCCTTTCCTATTGCTAGTTATCTTGTATTCTTTTCTATTATTTGTCATATATTCTCTACCATGTATTTGGAACTGCTTTCAGAGGTATGTACTTCGCTCCAATCCTGATTGGATATATTTTTCAGATGATTGACTTGTGGAGCAGTGTCCTACTTATTACGGGCCGCGGGATGGTGAGCCATTAGAATATACTCCCTAGAGCAGGAGAACCTAGTGCCAGTGACCGATGAGGCTTAGTTTTATATTTTTGGACATTGTATTAGTCTTATTTCTAGACTCATGGCATGTATATATTATTTTGGGAGTGACTATGTCTAGACTAATGGATTTAGACTTGTGGATGTATTGTGACTCTTATTTTTCTCTTTTTTATTCCATATCGTGCTTTCATCCTCCTTTAATTTTATTTTGTGATTGAGTATTGTTTACCATTATCATATACCATATTGTTCCTCCGTTTGGAGTTGAGATGACATTGACAGGTACCATATATATATATATATATTGTATGAGATGTTTAGATAGTATGGTTGACCCAGACATCGTTCTACCTTCGATGCTGCGGCGTAGGCTGAGCGTTGTTCACTACTCGTGCCCTTATTCCGGGTGCGGGTCATGACATTGTCTATTGCATGTATATATATATATATATATATATATATATATATATATATATATATATATATATATATATATATATATGTGTGTGTGTGATGAGATATTGCACTAAGATTTATTGCATTATTTTGCACCAAGCATTCTTAGCTACATATTTTTTTGAAATGTGTGATTATAAAGTATGCTGACGTGGTATAAACTTTATGGGATGATTTATAATCATACATTTAAAAAAAGTGTGATTGAAATTGTTTGGTACAATATTGGTATAATAGTATTAGTACAATATTTCGTGTTTATATATATATATATATATATATATATATATATATATATATTTGAGCTCTTAATCTAGTGGTTAAAAGAGAGACATCCTCCCAAGAGGTTGTTAGCTAAAGCAACGGAAGATGCGTTTTAATTCTGTTGTTGGAGGAATTAAAGTGGTAACATTGCGGTGTGATCCAGTGCGAGTGCCAGTGACAGATCTAGAATACAAACTGCGTTGAGCTAGAGTGGGTTAGGGTGGGCCAACTCCTAAAAAAAATTAAAAAATAATATGGAAAAAAAGGGGAATATTTTTTTGGGACGGGCTATGATATACCTGGATCTGTCCTTGGCAGATGCGGTGTGGTACGGTGGAGTCAGGTGCGGTTGCAGCCGGATACGGATCTGGATAGAAGTAAACAACAACATCACAAGTCTCATTATCAATTGATCATTAAAAACCAAAATAACTCAAGTCACACATCCCTCACATATTTTTATTTTTTAATAATATTCAAATTTTGTATTTCGATTTTTATTTTGGACGATCAGCCCAAGTCAATCATTACTACGAGACTCAAACTCTCTTCTGGACAATATTGAAACATAAATATAAATTTTTAATATTATATAAGACCCTAAATTGAAATAACCTTTGATATAAAACTTTAGTTTCGCATTTTTAAAAAGTTTTCATTTGTCAACCATGCATGTACAAATTAATAAAAAAATTATATATTCAATCATTAATTTGTCAAATTTAGCATCACTATTCTATTTGTATTCATTATAAAATTTAGTTTCTTATTTCAAAAAAAAATTCCCTCTCAACCAGGCCTATACAAAGTGATAGAAATTTAATACAATTATGGTAATTTGAAGGGAGTCTTGTGCCAATATTCCTTGCTCCAAATCTCCCCCGCCCACTACTTAAAAACCAGTATGTCACAAGAATCAAAACTTCCATTTTCCTCTCCAAAATCAAAATGCCCCCATTTCTCCCTTCCCTTCTCTTCCTCCTCTGCTTCCTCTCCGGAAGCAGCAGAAGCAGCTCTGAATCCGACCTCCAAATCCTCCTGCAACTCAAGAACTCCCTCGGAATCACGAATTCGACTTCCGACTTCCACTCCTGGAACCTCCCCTCCACTTTCCCGTGCAACTTCACCGGAATCTCCTGCAACTCTGCTTCCTCCGTCACCACAATCGACCTCTCCCACAGTGGATTTTCCGGAATTATCCCCTTCTCCGCCCTCTGCCAGCTCCCTTCCCTAACCAAACTCTCCCTCACTTCCAACTACTTCTCCGGAAACCTCACTTCCGATATCCGCCACTGCACGGAACTCACTTCCCTCGACATCTCCTACAACAGCTTCACCGGTCCCATCCCCGACCTATCCCCACTTAACAAACTCCAAACTCTTCTCCTTTCCGACAACTTATTCTCTGGAGTTTTCCCCTGGACTTCCCTCCGGAATCTCACTTCCCTCACTTTCCTCTCCCTCGGCGACAACTCCTTCGCCCCGAGCCCGTTTCCGGAGGAAGTCACGGAACTCACGAACCTGACCGTCCTCTTCCTCTCCGTTTCCAATCTGTACGGTGAGATCCCACCGTCAATCGGAAATCTAACGGAACTCGTCGATCTGGAACTCGCCGACAACTCACTCCACGGTCAGATTCCGCAGGAAATCACGAAGCTGAACAAGCTAACGTCGCTGGAACTGTACAGCAACTCACTTACCGGCACCTTCCCTCCTAGTTTCGGAAACCTCTCGGAACTGACCGACTTGGACTTCTCCAACAATTCGCTCCAAGGAAACATTTCGGAGCTCCGGTCCATGAACAAGCTGGTGTCTCTCCAGCTGTTCTCGAACCAATTCTCCGGCGAGGTCCCGCCGGAGTTCGGGGACTTCAAGTCCCTCGTCAATTTGTCGCTGTTCTCGAACCGGTTCACCGGAGAGCTCCCCCCGACGCTCGGGAGCTGGGACGAGACGGACTTCGTCGACGTATCGACCAACTCCTTCACCGGGAAGATTCCGGCGGACATGTGCCGGATGAACACGATGAGGAAGCTGCTGGTTCTCGAAAACAAATTCTCCGGCGAGTTACCGGCGAGTTACGGGAGCTGCACTTCCTTGACAAGGTTGAGAGTAAACAAGAATTCCCTGTCCGGTTTAGTTCCGGCCGGGATATGGAGCCTGCCGAATGTGGACATCATCGACCTCGCCGACAACGGATTCGAAGGCGTGATCGAGGTAGGAGTTGGGAATGCAAAGTCTCTCGACCACCTGTACCTCGCACGGAACAATTTCTCCGGCGGGATCCCTGCGGAGATTGCGGGCGCATCGTCGCTCGTCTTCGTCGACTTCTCGTCCAACCGGTTCTCGGGTCCGGTACCAGCGAGTATCGGCGAGCTGAATCGCCTCGAGAGCCTGCTTCTTGAGAAGAACTCCTTCTCCGGCACGATCCCGGATAGTATCGGCAATTGCTCGTTGCTGACCGCTATCGATCTGGCGGACAACGCGTTCACCGGGGAGATTCCGGCGAGTCTAGGCCAGTTACAGAGCTTGAACTCTCTGGTTTTGGCTAATAACCAATTCTCCGGCGAGATCCCGAAGAGCCTCTCTTCCCTGAAACTGAGCTCTCTCGATCTCTCTGATAACAAGCTCACCGGCACGATACCGGCCGGCCTCTCGGTCTACGCCTACAACGGCAGCTTCTCCGGAAATCCCAACCTCTGCTCCAACTCCATCTCCTACTTGAACCCCTGCTCGTCGAGCTCGTCCGGTGCCTCGTCCAAGCTCAGAATCATCCTCACTTGCCTGCTCGCCGCGCTCGCGCTCTCGCTCTGCTCGGTCGTCATGTTCCTGCTAATGAAACGCCGCTCCGACCGCCGCAAGGACTCGCCTTCGTGGGACGTGAAGTCGTTCCGTGTCCTGTCCTTGGACGAGAAAGAAATCGTCAAGTCTATAAGCGAGGAGAACATCATCGGCAAGGGCGGGTCCGGGAACGTCTACCGCGTCCCCCTCGGCATTGGCAGCACCGTCGCGGTCAAGCACATTCTGCATCCCTCGGCCGGAACGCTGACCACGACGACGAAGAGCACCGCGGCAATGCTGCCGGCGAAACGGTCCGGCGCGGCTCGGTCCCTGTCTCGGGAGTTCGAGGCGGAGGTGGACACGCTCAGCTCGATCAGGCACGTCAATGTGGTGAAGCTCTACTGCAGCATCACCAGCGAGGACTCGAGCCTGCTGGTCTACGAGTACCTGCCGAACGGGAGCCTGTGGGACCGGATTCACTCGGCGGCGGCCGGGGGGAAGATGGGGCTGGACTGGGATACGAGGTACGGGATCGCGGTGGGGGCGGCCAGGGGGCTGGAGTACCTGCACCACGGGTGCGACCGGCCGATACTGCACAGGGATGTGAAGAGCAGTAACATACTTCTCGATGAGTTCTTCAAGCCGCGGATAGCGGATTTCGGGCTGGCGAAGATCCTGCAGCAGTCGGGGGTCGCTGGAAAGGACGCGCCGTCGACGACCCATGTTGTCGCCGGCACACATGGTTACATTGCCCCTGGTAAGATTAGATTATCAACACAGTCCATTTTTGGTGTTTAAACATCATAGTTTTCAATATCTCAGCCGATACCGATCCGATACGACCAATACCGATACGGTTTAGCATGTTCCGATCCGACTCTTTTTCGGTCACGGCAAAGAAAATTGAAAAAAAAGACCGGATGTAAAAGCATAATAAAGTTGTAAAAGAGAAAACTTATTTATCGCATGTAAACCAATCAACAAGAGTGACTATTATTTTATTCAATTTCAAAACTACTAAAAAATAATACTTAAAATTATGTCTAGATGTAAAAAATATATTTTCTAAAATGTTAATAATTTATTAATAATTATTTGTTTTCTGATTCCAAAAAATCAAATACTCAAATCCGATACTACCGATATTGTCGATATCGATACTCATATGAATGGTCCGATACCAATTCCGATACCGATACTGAGAACCTTGTTAAACATACACCCTTGCATCATCGATTGACATAATATGGCATATCTTGTCTGTTACATACACTCTCAATTACATTAGGACACTCCAAAATTGGTGTTGTGTCTGTGAATATTGTATCCCTACATCCCTACAACACAGGCTTTATATGATGTTTTGAGAATGTACTGGGGATATTTCATTGACATAGATTAGTTATACAGTAACCTATGTTGCACCGATTCAACACAGAGAACGTTTTGGACACCGGTAACACAGATTTAGCATTTATTTTGGTGTCTCCTATATTTATTCGACACTAAGTTACATGGACACAGCATGGATTCTTGTAGTGCCCGTGCTAATAACTGTTTCTTGTTCTAATGACAGAGTACGCATACACATGGAAGGTGACCGAGAAGAGCGACGTCTACAGCTTCGGGGTCGTACTAATGGAGCTAGTCACAGGCCGGAGGCCGATCGAGGAGGGATACGGAGAGAATAAGGACATCGTGTCCTGGGTCACTCGGCGTACCACGAGCCGAGATAGCATCACGGCTATGGTAGACCCCTCGATTCAAGATTCTGCGATAGAAGAAGCCGTTAGAGTCCTGAAGGTCGGAGTCCTCTGCACGGCTAAGCTGCCGGCGATGAGGCCGTCGATGAGGACCGTGGTCCACATGCTGGAGGACGTCGTCGGTTCGCGATCGCCCGACGGGATCGAGAGTAAACACCATAGCCTCGACCGCGAAGTCAGGTTAGACAAAGCGTCCAGTTACAAGTTATGAGTCGATCAAGCTATATGTGATCGTAGCTAAAGGCGGAACCAAAAATTCGAACTCGGTTGGACTGGAGTAGGCTAGAATCAGCTAGGTGTAGACCGACTTATAAGGAAAAAAAAAATATATATATATATATATACTAAAAAAATTGGAAAATAAAATTTTAAAAGTTCATACCATTCCCTACTTGGTTCCGCCATTGGTTGTAAGTCGGACTTCAAAGTGTAGCGTAAATAGTATAGTTCGACGGTTTCGATACGAAACTGTCAAAATCCATCAAAACCGTGTCAGCGAATGTCAATTAAGAAGGATCCGATATCGATTCCGATACTGCTAAATAGTAGGTATACTCAATGGAGACCGGGATAGATGAGGAATAAGTGAGGAATAGAGTTTAGGCTTGTAACTTCATAGCTAGCTATTCTGACTTATGCATCTTCCATGTGAACGTGAAGAGATTTAGTACGCATAAGAAGAGTGTCGTGAAGTGAAAACTAATCACAATATCTCTTCCGAAATCAGTGCTATAAATTATGTTGCTTTCAATCATTAGCTTTTTATGAATTCATTGAATAGTAGTGGGCATTAGAAACTTGTGTGAATGGTACACTTCATTTTGCCATTGTCAAATATGAACAAAATATTATATTGTGATGATTATTGGTCCTAAGACTTTACTTGGTCCTTCAATTGTATGGTACTGGTACATTCTTGCAAGATGTTGCACCACTTTATATGTTCTGACCTTGTATTGACGAGTATTGTATGTTGACTTGTTGATTTGTCAGTGTTAGGCTTTCAGCATAGTTGAGGCCCATAAATTGCATATAACTAAAAAAATAAATTAAGTCCAATAAAAAAATATGAAAATAATAAGGTTAATAATTGATAAGAACTTTCTTATGAGAATTATTTGGTGGGAGACTAACTTTATTTTATAGGGTGAAGCAATTTCAAGTAGAAATTTTGAATATGCCATTTGAGAAACACGAATAGTTTTGGTGCCTAACCGGACCTTAACAGGGGTGTTAACAAATCAAAAGCTAACCGTGAACTAGCTAAAGCTCAGTTCGCTTAAATAGGTTCGTTAGATAAACAAGTCTATATGGAAGTATTCGGCTCATTGTGAGTTTGCATGTCAACTCGTTTTTATTTATATATTTTTATATATTTTTATTTTGTATAGTAAAAAAAAAAAAACATTTTTTTAATGAAGTTTATGTAAACACTACTGGATTGATATTAACTTACTAAGATAGATTTTTCGTCCGACAAAGCCCATAAACAAGTTTGATTTAGACTTAAGATTATTTATAATTCAAGCTTATCGAAAATTTTAATTTAAAAGAGCGACTCACTCGCTAGAGCTCAGATTTGGACTTGTCTTAAAAGCTATAGCTCTATTTACTTAGAGTCGAGAATTGTTGGGCGCACAGCGAAAATAGGTCCAGAAAAATCAGAGAAATCTCAGTGAAAGTTCACAACCACAAAGACAAGGATTTATGTGGTTCGGCCAAGATTTATACTTCCACGGAGGATGGTGATTCAATTCCATTATGAAGAAGTAAAAAGAATTACAATTGCTCTCTTGCTCTCAAGAACTCTCTACAAAAATTCTCTCAAAACTTTTGTGTTGAACTTATTCAACAATTTTTTTTTTTTGCTTTCGTATGTCGAACTTATTCAACAATCATTGAGCACAATTTGAGAGATACTCTTGCGTTGAACTTATTCAACAACTTACATGAGCACTCTTGAGATACTCTTGGAGAAATCTTTGGCCCATTTATATAGCATGTCATATGTCTATACATAGAAATCCAACATTACGTAAGAATAAGAATCCAATATTATTCTTGTCAAATATTTGGTCAAAGGTCAAAGTCAATCTTCTTCAAAAGATATGGTCAAATATATCTTTCTTCATATCTCCACATTGTCAAAGATTTGTTTTTCTTCAAAAATATGGTCAAAGATCAAAGTCAATCTTCTTTAAAGATATGGCCAAATATATTTTCCTTCATATCTCCACCTCGGCAAGGTTTTGTCACAAAACTGAACCGACACACTTTTCAACCGCACAGTTTCACCAAATCAACCACTCGTCAATCTCGTCCTTAAGGGCTCTCAAGCAACACTTCTCCACCTGACTGTGGAGAAGAATCCTTCTTCTTGTACACCCACTTTCAGCCTATAGCTTGTTTGGCCCTGGGCAATGAAATCAAATTTCATGTACAGTTCTTGTAGAGAGACTCAATCTCTTCATGCATAGCTACAATGCAACTCTCGCTGCTAGTATCTTTGACAGCTTGTCTGAAGGTGATAGGCTCGTGATCCTCCACTGGTAGTGCATATGCCACCATATTCAACTGTCCATAGTGCTTGACCGATTTATCATATCCATGCATGTGCATTGGCTTGACCGATCTTCTTGGCATAGTAGTAGCCAAAGAATCTTGCTACTGGTGTTGCTCTTCTTCTGGTTGTTGTTCTTGTGAGGCTTGATGAACATCTTTAGAAACCTTCACCTTATCTGATGCATCCTCAGATGACTCAATCTCAACAGTTTGAGATTTGCTAGATTCACCACTATCCTTATCGGACTCACTCTTCTTGCTTGAAGTCAATAGTGAAGACTCATCGAAGGTGACATCCCTGCCGATTAAGAACTTCTTATCCTCAGACAGTACAGAAGGTATCCGTTCACTCCTTGTGCATATCCCAAGAAAATGGCCTTCTTGGCTCTCGAATTTAACTTACCATCGTTGACATGATAGTAAACTTTGCATCCAAATACGGGCAAAGTGTTATAATCTGCTGGTTTGCCGGTCATCTTCTCATATGGAGTCTTACAGTCTATAGCCGGAGTTGATACTCTATTAATCAAGTACCACGCCATGTGTATAACATCCGCCCACCATTCCTTGCCTAAACCGGCATTGGAGAGCATACATCTTGTTTTCTCAAGCAAGGTTCGGTTCATCGTCTCTGCTAACCCATTCTGCTGCGGCGTGTTCCTGATAATACAATGTCGCACGATGCCTTATTGAGCATAGAAATATTTGAAAGGTCCATAGGTATATTTAGTACCATTGTCAGACCTCAATGTCTTTACATTTCTGCCTGTTCTGTTCTCCACCATCGCTTTCCACTGCTTGAACTTTTCAAACACTTGATCTTTGATTTTGATGAAATACAACCAAACAAAACGTGTATAATCATCAATAAAAGTAACATAGTACCTCGCTCCTTTCTTGGAAGGAATCCTGCTAGGTCCCCATACATCTGTATGCACATAGTCGAGAATACCTCATGTCTTCTGCTTACTTGTACTGAAGGTCATCCTGTGCTGCTTGTGTCACGCCCCGATCTCCCGTAGGTAATCGGCCGTCCCTGCTAGGTGCGAATCACCGTGCCAGCGCTCCCGCGGGACGATTTTTCCTATCTGGATGTGATGCCGCACTAGCGTAAGCTGTGCCCGTGCAAGGCATGATCCGAACATGCGGTAAAATGACTAAGCCACAGAGTCGCACAGATAGTCCGAATGTAGCGGAATAAGAAACGAACATGCGATTGGTAACAAGTTCACAGAGTCGTCAATAGCGAAAGCATTGAATAACACAAGTATAGAAGTAAAATAAATACTTTATTGATATTGAACAAGTATTACAAGCGGCGCTAGGCCGAGATTACAAGTCGCTCAAGTCCTCTCTCAAAACAATAACAGTGTGACAAGTGGCTACATTTGTGGAATGATACATAGGCGAAGTTCCAACATTATGTCTTGTATATGCGTTTCAGCTCCGGACGCAACGCTCCAAGGCTCCAGAGCGAACTCCATGTCTTAGCTCGCACGAAGGCGATTTCCACACCGAACGAGGTTCTTTCGCACTCTGCAAGCAATCTGGTGGGTTATCAGTACATGAATGCACTGGTGGGGAGGCTTCTCGCCCGTTCGACAAATTCAAATACATTATAAAGGTTCCGTGTACCATCTATTAAGTTATCTTTCTAGTCTTGCCTTAGGAACAGTTTTATGGCATAATGAAAAGCCTAACTCGTGTGGCAGTGTGCCGTGCGATATGAGAGTAACACGACGAGATTACCAACTTACCATTCGTTCTTCCCTGTCCAAAGTAAACCAAGTTAAACCAAGCACGAGCATTTATAATGAAATCCAAGGGCAATTGCATAAGCAAACACAAGTGTCGTGAGCGAGGTTCTGTTTCAGGTGCACGAGTTACACGAATTACTCAGGTATGTTGCAATGGATTGCTCAGGTTGTTCAAATTATATATAGATGTCTTATACTCGTAATCGTTCAGGTGGTTACGATTTCTGGATGCGATGCAATAACTCGCACGCGGATTGCCGCTAAGCGAGGATGACTTATCTATATGAACATGAGGTCACTAGCACGACACCATAGAGGACGGTGTAGTCTCAGGGCGGAATTGTGTGCAAGCAGGAACATGGAGCATTGCACACATCCTGTCCGACGTAGGAGACTACAGTCAGGAGGTTCCGACCGGCCGGATCGGCCCCGGTGCCCCGAAGACCGTCCGCGGAATGAGATCCAAAGATCTCCCTTGTGCACCAAGTTGTCTGTGACCATACAAGTCTCTAATCTTTCGGGCCTCTGGTCAGGTACAGGAACAAGTCAGGATATATCAGGTATAAGTTCGAGTCAGGATCTTGTCACGTACAGGCTCAAGTTCAAAGCAGGATTGTTTACAATATATATATATATATATATATATATATATATATATATATATATATATATATATATATATATATATATATATATATATATATCGACTCCCCAAACCATTTAATTCAATACGGGACGGGTATTGCACCACGAGCTGTGATTCTTGGATTATTGATATGGTGCAAATCCCCTAGTTCGGAAACCACCTTGGTGACCTAATGGTCTCGATTACTTTCAGGTTCATACTTGCACGGAACGACTATTCGATAGTCTTCCTGGAACTTAGATGAATGCAAGACAAGGTAGTGTTACCGGGGTCGTGGCATGAATTATGTGATAAGCATTGAAACGAGGCAAACAAGTACAAGTTACAATGTAAGCAGGCAAGCATGCATTTATATGAAACATAAGCATTTACGTTGGCACGGTCTAAGGAGTAGTGTGAGGAGTACAACCGTACAGGGACATATCAAGAAACATAGTTCTTAGAGGACGAGCAGTGTAAACAAGTGAAGCAGGGCACTACGAAGAGTATATAATGATCTACTTGAGACATAGCAGGGTCTACTTGCACAAAGCAGAGGTAGCATGCGAGGGTCCAAGTTATAAGCCAAATTTTATTTTCATGTTCTAACACAAGCAATACAAGATAAGATTATTCCCTTAGCTAGGTGCATTATATTCTTTATTAGCATGCATGGGGTGATTCACCTAACGACTAGCATGTATCGTCCATATTTTAAGTGTGTTGGCTAAACAAAGACAAGTTCATCATAGCCACCCACCTTAGCGATGATTCGCCTCGGTCGAGCGATACTCCGAGCGAGGCTTTGAAAGTCTAAATCTGAACTCCTGAAGGGCCAAGTCTGGAATCTTTTGCCTCAAACGAGTATTCTCGCTAAGCAAAGCGGGCCGGGTCATTGTACTTGCGTCATTTGAATCGGTTGTCCGCTTGAACGAAACGGGTCGTTACATTATACACCACTCAAAAAAAATCTCGTCCTCGAGACTTCCTGAGCGCAAACCGTTCTATCGTACTATCGAATCTATCTCAAACATAACGATCGGTACCATAAGATCCGTTTGAACATAATTTTCTACTCGTTCCTTATACCGTGTCGCGAGTATGCTGGGTATGTCTCATTGAATAACTCTATCACTCAATCCAAGCTCTGACTCGGTTTCAACTGCGCCTTAGCGCGGAATATATATCGCTTAACGCGGGATACGTTATGATCCATCTTGAATAACGATCTAAGGCTGAGGCAAACTTATATAAATCGATATACACGTCCATACGAATTTAACATATTCACTTGCACTAGCATTCGAGATCAACATATCGCGAGTCTGGATCGTGCACATATTCAAAGCGTCCCTCAAACATATACATGTCAACCAACTTGGCGATAGCGAAGACTTTGCACTCAAGTTCAACAAATCACTGAGATTTTTGGATCGTGCATACGTTCAAGGCGTCCCTCAAACATATGCATTCAACCAAACTTAGCGATAGTGAAATCGGATAAGCTACTTGCAAAAATCTCAAGGGTTCTCGTCTTATGAATCACAATGATACCTCCAACATGGTCAATAAAATTTCAAGTCATTTCCATTCCAACCAATAATCAAGCATTACGCTAATATTAAGCACGATCTATCCGATTTAACCAACTAGAGTCCATCAGTTCGGGTCAAACATTTCGTTCGTGTCAAACATAGCACACACTTACCGTTCCAAGTATAACTCTAAGTCTTGTTGCCCCAGTTCTATGGCTTGCTCATGCAATGTTCTAAAGTCAGTTATACAAGTTCTTTCACTCAGTACATGACCGTCTGCCTAATTACTAGGTCAGCTCATAAGGTCATAGGTACAAGTTCAAGCACACGATTCATCGTACAAATTCATCGCACGATGCTCGTCCCAATTTCTAAGGTCAAACCATTGTTCGTTTGCACAGAATATTCTACCCAAACTCGTTTTAATTAGATTTTTAAACATCGAGCACAGATCATCCTAATCATATTAACATGTTCGTTTGTTTAAGGTTCGAGTCCGTTCAGTCAAATCCAAGATATATCCAAGTCGCATGACAAGTCTAGCAATTCGCATAGTCTATCTTCTCAAATACGTTTGACAGAATTCATGCATCTAATCTAAGTCTAGACCACCAAGCCATGATTCAATTTTAAATCTTTGATCTCAATCATAAATCCAAGTCGTCCAACAAGATTTATGTATCCGTTTACGAAACCATCAAGCTTGACTTACTCTAGGTTCTAGACTAACTCATCCTTGAAATACTTCCGATTCACTTGTATTTCTAAACTCGTCTTATCGTATCGAACCACAAGTCAAGACGATCCATCAGTTGTCACACTCCGGTCTCCCGCAAGTTCGATCATCATCGCTGGACGTGAGATCACCACGCCAACGCTCCCGCTGGATAATTGTCCTAATCCGAGCGTGACGCATGTACGAGCATAGAGTTACGCCCGCACAAGACAAGAATGTCGAACGTTATGGTTATCTTCGAATGATCGAGATACCTTAATATTTTATCTCACTCCATCCAAGTTATATATATTTATCCACCAAGTCATGTTCGTTCATGCCGTGATTATAATTCGTCTAGCAAAATCATCCAACTTTAATGTTACCGTTTGATAAATCCATAGTCTACTTCTGGCATTCCTCAAACAACTAAGTTTAAATATTCAAGCCAAAGTATATCTACTTTTGATACGTTCTATTTCATTGAGTTCGTTTGAAATAATCATTGAACATGTTCCCGTAAGTTCGATTATCTTCGCCAGACGTAAAATTACCACGCCAGCGCTCCCGCAGGATAATCATTCTCGGCTAGGACTGATTTCGAAGGTTATTTTTCGAACTAGATTCAAGATCGTTCTTTTAAACTCCAGGTCAAATCCTTTATCACTTACCTCTTTCATCGAACCACAATATTCATTCTCAGGCTAACTTCTATCGAGCGATATCCTACTCAAGTTTTAATTCATTTGATTCAATTTAAAATCGTTCGTATAATCCACCAAGTTTTTACCAAGTTTTCTTGACCAAGATATCAATTTTATTACCTTAAATCCCTATTTGATATAAGCCTTATCACTTATTCAAGACATACTCAATCGTTCAAACCAACTATCGCACGAGACCTATGAATTCGCTTGAACATTTCCAAAATGATCCATATACCACTCAGGAATCGTGTCACCCAATTAAATTTTTAATCGTATTCGCATCACTCGCTAGCATATTCACCAAGTCGTTCCTTAGAATTCCTGCGCGATACCTAAGCGTCGCCTGATAAATCTTAGTCTCGTGTATATCTCTATTGATAGTCATCCAAGTAAACCATTTTTGATTTGTATCTTCCAGATACGAAATATCGTTCGAGCTATTTCTCAAAATTCAAGCACGATTCTCTATTTTTTCCTTAGCGATAATCTGATAATGTTTCTATCGGTTGCCATTCTAAGTTTGACTTATCCTTATCTAAATGATATCCCAATCTTTCTTGCAAACTTGCTAGCACCAAAAGGGTATTGGCGCACGATATTCTACACAACTTAGCCGGAAGGCCGTGTGCATAGCTAACCGTCCGAACGATATTCTATTCCGCACACTAACCAGCTGGGTAATCATGTATTGGTATTCGGGTTCACACATAACTTGCAAATTCTAGCACGAGTCTATTTTCATAAAGTCTAACACATGTCGGAACAAGGATTATCGCATAACTATCCAGTACAAGCAATCAAACTATTCACATGCACTTTCCAAAAATATTTAGACTCATTGTATAGAATATTTCGTTGGGACATTGAGAGAGAGAGAGTATGTACATAACCCACGAACGAGCTTTCAAAACCGAGAAAATCAATAAGAAGTCCAAAGGCGTAAGCCATGCTCTGATAGCAATATGTCATATCCCGATCTCCTGCAGGTAATCGGTCGTCCCCGCTAGGCGCGAATCACCGCGCCAGCGCTCCCGCAGGACTATCTTTCTCATCTGGATATGATGTCGCACGAGCGTAAGATGCGCCCGTGCAAGGCCATGATCCGAATATGCGGTAAAATAACTAAGCCACAGAGTCGCACAGATAGTCGAATGCAGCGAAATAAGAAACGAACAGGCGATTGGTAACAAGTTCACAGAGTCGTCAATGTAGAAGCATAAAAAATACGCTGGATAGCTCTACGCAGCATGGTGATGCAGAGCAGCGTAAATAGAGGACCTCGGAGCCATCAAGCGTGAAACAGAGCTTTTTTGCTGAGCCCAGCGTAAAATATAAGCTCAAAGGACTATTCGCGTAAATGCAGTATGTCCAGGCTGCTTCAGCGTAGACAGGGTGCTTCATCGCCTCTATGGCGTAAAACTCATCCGCTTTCAATGCAGCATTTAAGCGTACGAGGAACGCTTCGTATTCCCCGAAATGAACCTGTCAAATCACGCAGTGAACCTGACATCTGACTCCTGACAAAGAGTACTGCACGGCTACCCAGACGACGGCTGGAATAATGGCAGACCACTCGAGACGCACTCCTGCATTTAATGCACAGGATGATGGCGGATCTCTGCATTTAATGCAGGGGATTTGATTAATATCACCGAACCGTCGTTTACTGACATCTCCTCGGCGTAAACTGCTTTTACGCGTACAAGGGGATACGCTGCCTTGTTTTACACAGGTAGACGTGAACCGTTTACGCTCCGCGAAGGACAAACGGACTGCCACGTCAAAAGTTGCTCTTCGTACAGGGCTCGAGGCACGCCTCTACAATTAATGCGTAGGATGATGGCGGATCTCTGCATTTAATGCCAGAGATTTGATTATATCCCCAAGAGCCGTAATTCTGGCTAAGGATCACTCAGGCTTCTACGCCTCCTCGGCTTCTGTGCCCCCTCGGCTTCTATGCCAACTCGGCTTCTACGCCCTTTCGGCTTCTATGCCTACTTGGCTTCTACGCCATGGTGACAGACATTGGCTTCTACGCCAACCTCTTCTACACGAGGGATACCTACCTACGTGGCTTCTACGCCGTGATCTTCGCAGCAGTTATATGCGTTTGTCCCTTAGTTGGACACGCGTCACACGCTCATACAAAAGATCATCTATACGCGGGCAATGGTTGTTTTAACCATCGTGTAAAAGGGTGCTGTACTTTCCACTACTCGGTTTCTACACCGACTGAGTGGTCACTATCACTAAAACTCTATAAATAGAGACCTCTATCAACAGAGGAACAGGTCAAAGAAATTGGTCAAAAAGATCAAGAGGTCGAACTTCGGAAAGATCGAGCAAAGATCGAAAATCGAAGATTGGTCAAAGAGTCTTTGAGAGAGAAGAATCCAGAGCTCAGGCAAAGAGTAGTGATCGACGACTTTGGCATCGTGCATCCACCCTCTCTTGCAACCTTCGAAGATGCTTTCCGTCTTCCACGGCACTTCTTCACCATCGTGTGGTCCAAGGGCTAAAGTGATCGACTGCAGATCAGACACCTATAGCAATATTTACCCAGATTTAAAAATTGTACTCGACATCCTCGTATAGGATTAATTGTACAAGCTTGTTTGTAAACCAAAGAAACGGGTTTCGTATAAACCTCGTCTTATATACATCTTTCTTTCGTTTATTACCATAAACAAGATGGCGACTCTGCTGGGGACATCCTTCTCCTCTGACGAGAAGGCAATTGCTCAACACGATGCGGTATCCGTGGGATCCGTAAAAAAGACACCGGTCGTCTAGTTCGACCAGTCTGCCTACGAAGACATGCTTCGGACAGGGGGTAGCTCTCACTCTCTCTCTGTATAAGACAACAGGAAGCTACGCAAGGTCTGGATGCCCAAGACATCCACTACCATTCCTGTCGACTCTCCGATCTCTCCGACCAATGAGGTTGTATCATTGCTCCCTCCGCGCCTTGCGCGTAAAATTCAGTCGCATGTCTCTGACAGGGCAGACAAAACTTCTGGTAATGCCTCAGTGCTAATCCAGAAGTATACTCCGTGCCTTGCGCGTGAAATTCAGTCTCCCGTCCTTGGCGGAACAGACGAAACTTCGGACAATGCCTCAGCGCTAGTCCAGAAGTATACTCCGCGCCTTGCGCGTGAAATTCAGTCTCCCGTCCTTGGCGGAATAGACAAAACTCCTGATAATGCCTCAGAGCCAAATCAGAAGTCCCAAACACGCTCCGCGCGTAAAACTGCATCTACCTTCCGCGGAAAAGCAGATGATCCCTGCAATCTACGCAAGGGAAAGCAAGTAGCGGACTGCTCAACTTCTCGGCCTCTACGCCAGCAAGGGAAGAATCTGCCCACCCTCCGGGTTACGCGAGGAACTGACGGCCGACTGAGGGCCTCCTCGGCTCTACGCCAGCCGGAGCACAGCACCAAATTACGCCAGAAGGAGCCCCTCAGCGTAAAGAAGGCTCAACATGCGAAAAGAAACCCTCCTCGGGGATTGTCCGCTACCCAGATGGCCAACCTGTTGTACACGGATGGCACAGGGAAGACTGGGGTTCCCAACATCCGTATGCCCACTGCGATGAACAGATGGAACAAGCAATCTCCTTCTTCTTCCTCCTTTGTAAATCCTCCTGACCTGCGTACATATCTAATCCAGAAACGCAAGGATAGGGGATCTTCCAATATGTCTATTACGCCTCCTAGGGAGCGCCATTGTAATAGTCATAGGATTGTGGTTAATTGTTGCTGTTCTGAAGCAAGACGGTCAGTTTTCGACCGGTTAAGCTACTCTCCGTCTTCCCAAGAAGAAGAGCCCACGCATGCATCGGTGAACATGGCTTCACACATACCTAGAGGACGATCGAGCTCAAGACGTCATCTCTCTAGAACTCCAAGCCGAAGGAGGTTCAACCAGCTCCTTAGAAACACTGAAGCTGGGGTGTTCCAAAATACCCGTTCGAAGTCACGACAGCCGGCTTCGTACTCTTCTGATTCCGATGCTGGGGGTCGCCAGTCCCCCGAATCAGATGCTGAAAGTATAGAGTCAACTTCTACAGCGACCTATACTAATCCATCAATGACACCCAGGGAGATGGGAGTTTATGCCATTGGAGATGAACGCGAGGAAGCTTCGCCGTCAGGGAGCACGGAACAACGCATCACTATACTGGAGACATCTCTGAAACAAATGCAATCCATGATGGAGAACATGCACCAGATGATGCTGACCCAACACGCAGCTGCTATGGCTCAAACATCGGTCCCTCCAACTCAGATACGTGTGGGGGTGGACTTACCACTATCCGACGCAATCCAAGAGCCTGCTCTAGACCAAGAGTCAGCAGTTTCTCCGCTTCCGGAGAATGTATTACCTCCCGTTGGAGTCGTGATACAACCGATTCCGCACCACTCCGTGGTCTCGCTACCGGCTGAAAATCTGATGCAAGCAGTACGGGAGTTGAAAGCCTGGTTTGATGCCTTGAAGCACAAAGATCAGCTCAAGAAACTGGGAATCAACCAGCCTTACCCGGCTATCTGGGAAGAGGTCCCTTTCCCTCCGAGATACAAACCACAGACCATGGCTTTGTTCGAAGGAAAAATGTCACAAAGTCAGTACATGAACTACTTCAGTATGATGACGGTGCTATTACAAGGGAATGACGCCCTCCTCACCCGGGTGTTCAAGGGCTGTCTCTCAGGAGTAGCCTATCAGTGGTACCGTAGTCTGGCGGACAACTGCATCTCATCCTTCGAAGACTTCAAGGCTTTATTCTTCACACGATTCTACGAAAGAGGGATGGACATGTCTATGTCCTCTCTCATCGAAGTAAAGCAGAATGAAAAAGAGGACGTTCGCACTTTCATCGAACGTTTTCGCCAAGCCACTTTGCAAATGCCTCCCGGAGTTCCAGACTCGGCGTTGGTGGACATTTGCAGGAAGAACCTTCTTCCCGTAATCTCGGTGTTCACAGGACCATATCAGTTCCATGATTGGCCCTCATTCATCATCTCAGCGGTAGCCGCCGAAGACAACAGTCGGAAGGCGCGTGACAATGGCATCATGATCTCTGCCTCCGACAGAGGCAAGAGGTCATCTCCCAACAACGACCATCCTCGTGGTCCCAAAGGGAAGGAAGCTCTGACGATCAATACGGTCAGGCAAAAGACTGCGGCGACCGCACAGACGAGACCCGGGACTTCCAGGCCCATTGAAGTCTACTCTTTCGACGACGACGATATTCTGAGCATATTCGAGTGTCTCGTCAAGAGCGACAAGATTACCCTTCCTGAGGAGAAGCGGCCCCAAGAAGTCGGCAGTACTAATAACCCCAAGTACTGCATCTTCCACAGATACGTACACCACCCTACAAAGGCGTGTTATGTACTGAAAAGGAAGATCCAGGAGTTGATCGATGCTAAGGCCATCACTCTGCGCAACAACGAGAAGACGGTCACGGCCAACATGATCTCCCTGCAATTCGGCAATCTGCCTCCCCGAGAGGTCCCGGACGGTGTGACACCTATTTCCCGGACAACGATGAACATCGTCAATCTCCCTCCAGCTAGTGGTCAAAATCATGACCTGATACCCCTAACCACCCGGCGGGGCGAGATTATGTGGGTTCATCCAGATTTGGTGTCGGAGCTCAAGAAAGAGACTAATGCTACTAAGGCTAAGTCTAGAAAGAGCTCCAAATGCAAACCATGCCGTATGGTTGCGACTTCTTCGACATCAGACAAAGACGAGGTATTGGCTGCAACCCGTTCAGGAAAAGCTTACTTGAAGGACTACGGAGTGAGTCAGGAAGATGCACCGGCAGACGCTTCAGCTGCCAAACCTTCAGAACCAGAGCCCGCCGTACCAGAGGTCGGTCCTTCAAGACCAACTTCGGCGGACAAGGGGAAGCAAAAAGAAGTGCGCTTCGACAAACCTTTGAAAAACATTCAAAATAAAGGTTTAGAGAAGCCATACAACTTCGACATCCTGGCCCAATTGGCCAATACACCAGCCAGGTTGTCCATCTTCGAGCTACTCAGGCTCTCTCAGGACACTCGTCAAGCCCTGAGTGAAGCGTTAATGCAGGCGGATGCATACTTGACACTCGTCAAGCCCTGAGTGAAGCGTTAATGCAGGCGGATGCATACTTGACCCAGCTCAAGTCCCCTGACGAAGAACCCGTGGCATGTCCTCAATGCCACAGTGTGATGGAGGTGGTCCCGAATATCACTTTCACTCAAGATGACATGCTGTTAAAACATAACAGGCATGACAGACCCCTCTATTACACCGGATACGTCGGTTCCATGGAGGTCGACCGGATTCACATAGATCCGGGATCATCAATCAGCATCATTCCTCATAGTCTGCTCAGACCACTGAGGATCCCTACCAGCGAATTGGCTTACACCACCACCACAATCGTGGGTTTCAACGCTCGGAGAAGCAAGCCATTGGGGAAAATTCGTCTGAGGATCCAGATCGGTGACCTCAGATCGGTGGCTACATGCTATGTCATCGATTCATAGGTATCCTACAACATTCTGCTGGGTAGACCATGGATCCACGACCACAACATCGTTCCTTCGACTCTACATCAATGCTTCAAATATGTAGATACTCAAGGAACAGTACAAACGGAGGTTGCTGACCTGAACCCGTTTAAAGGAGTAGAATCCTACTATTCCGATGCCGTGTTGTACTCTCAAGACTATACGGAAGAGGTGTCAGGCGAAGCAGAGAAGGAATCCCACCGGGACCCTGAAGAACCCTCTGCCGAATAACCGATATCAATCAGAGTGAAAGGGCAAACTACTCGCCCAAAAGCCATGGAGCCTATGGCTATCCACCTGAACAAAACCAGGTCAGGAAGAGGAGGTCGTCCTCTGGTGATCACTTTGAACCAGAAGCCTCCACCCTTGGTCATCAATCTTCGGCGCGACAGGCAGCCGACTGATGTAAATGCAACCAGGAATACGGTTTCCGATGATAATAAAGGACCTCTTTTCCAGTATATCGACGCTCAAATTCCAAATCAGGAATCCTCTCCCCATGACGATATAGAGCCTATAGCACAGAAATTCTTGGCAGCTATAGATTCCTATCATCCGTACGTATGGGAAGTAGCGTCATCATCCAATGTCGTCACGACGTATGGACCACATGAGGATTCTATCTTCATTGTTCCGCCTGCCCGCAGCAGTCAGCATTCAATAGTCTTCGGCCGCATGCGCAACGAACCGACTATACAAGAAGATTCCTTCGACGACGATGCTGGTGAAATACAAGTTCACAGGTACAGCCCGCAAGCTTTGAAGATCATGCAAAGTATGGGTTACGACTTGAAGATGGAACCAGGTCTCAACTACGGGAAAGGCAGACGGACACCGCTGCTCGGCAATCCCCACTATCAACAAACTCGTTTCGGGTTAGGGTATGCCGCCTCCCTTGCAACTTCCAAGTCGGACGAGGATATCTTTTCCTCTCTTCAAGACGGCTCGTCGCCCCCCGACTCATCTGAGGCTCTCGAACGAACATTATCAGTGAATATGGTAGTGGCAGATTCCTTCGAAGCAGACGAACAAGAATTTGAGCCGTTTGAGAATGACTCTTGGGCTCAACAAATGGATACACAATGGGAGTTCCGCTTCGAGCAGAGAGAACCTCCCACTGAAGATGAAGTTATCCAGATTGATGTTGGGGATGAACTTTCGCCAAAGCCGGTATTTATCAGTAACAATCTTTCCCCAGCTGAAAGGGAAGAAGTTATTCAACTGATAAAAGAACACATCGACGTCTTTGCGTGGAATTATGAGGATATGCCAGGACTTGATCCAAAGGTGGCTACTCATAAACTCAACATATTGCCCGATTCGAAGCCTGTGAAGCAGCACCAACGCCGGTTCCGCCCGGATATGATGGACGCCATTGAAGCTGAAATCAAGAAGTTGATAGCCTGCGGTTTCATCCAGGAGGAACAACATCCCGACTGGGTCGCCAATGTTGTCCCGGTCATGAAGAAAAATGGGAAAGTGCGCGTCTACATCGATTACCGAGATCTGAATGCAGCCTGCCCGAAGGATGAGTTTCCTCTTCCCATCACGGACGTCATGATTGACAATACATGCGGTTTTGAACGTATGTCCTTCATGGACGGATTTTCAGGATACAATCAAATCAAGATGCATCCTGAAGACGAGAAGCATACTGCCTTCCGGACACCATTGGGGGTATATTGCTATACGGTCATGCCCTTCGGATTAAAGAACGCCGGGGCTACATACCAATGGGATATGAGTAACATATTCCATGAGCATTTACGCAAGACAGTGGAATATTACGTGGACGATATAGCTGTCAAAAGCCGCCTCAAGGATAATCACATCCAAGACTTGAAGACAGTATTTGAGCTGATGCGCCAACATCAACTCAAGATGAATCCTACAAAGTCCTTTTTGGGTGTATCTAGTGGCAAATTCCTGGGATTTATCATCACCGCCAAAGGCATTCAAGTGGACCCTGATAAAGTCAAGGCCATCTTAGAAATGCGACCACCCCGTAAACTGAGGGAACTCAGGGGATTTCAAGGTCGTCTGGCTTATGTCCGAAGATTCATATCCAACCTCTCTGGCAGATGTCAGCCTTTTTCTCGTCTCATGAAGAAAGGTGTATCCTTCGTATGGGACGAAGCCTGTCAGCAAGAGTTTAACGATATCAAACGCTACCTCACTCATCTGCCAGTTCTGGTGCCTCCCGTCATAGGAAGACCATTCTTTCTGTACGTTCGAGCGATGGACCATTCTCTGGGAGCTCTTCTCGCGCAGAAGAACGATGTGGGACATGAACAGGCTATCTACTATCTAAGTAGAATGATGATCGGAGCTGAGCACCGGTACAATCCAGTGGAGAAGGAATGTTTGGCTCTGATGTTCGCTATTCAGAAGACGCGGCACTATGTCACCGGTCAGACTATTCATATCATCTCCAGGATCAATCCTCTTCGGGTACTAATGAACAAGCCAAGTGTTCTTAACTCCCGACTCGCGACCTGGGCGATGTTATTAACACCGTATGACATGGTGTACGTCCCTCAGAAGTCCATCAAAGGCCAAGCATTGGCTGACTTCCTAGCTGCTCATCCGATCCCGGAGGCCTCCAAATTATACGAGGACATTCCCGACGAAGTTGCAGAATGTAATTCTGCAATGGAAAGTGACGCATGGCAACTATTCTTCGATGGCGCCTCCAGGACTGGTCCCAGGGGAAACGTAGTTTCAGGAGTAGGAATTGTCCTGGTCACTCCTGACAAACTCGTCATCTATCGAGCATACTCTCTTAGCGAGCCCTGCTCCAACAATGTCGCAGAGTATAACGCTCTACTAATCGGGCTCCAAGTCTCTAAAGAGCTGGGGGTCGAATCTCTGGAAGCTTTCGGTGATTCTCTGCTGATCGTCAATCAAGTCAGAGGAATATATGAAGTCCGGAATCCAGACCTCATCCCCTATCACCGAGCAACGGTCGAGATAGCCATGACATTCAAAGGATTCTTCCTAGAGCATGTACCTCGATCTCAGAATCTGGAAGCTGATGCCCTAGCCAGTCTAGCTACAGATTTAGCTACTCCTATAAGAAGGCAGAATTCGGTAATCCTTCTTAACAGAGATTTATTCTGTGTGAAGAACAACTTTCACATAGAACGTAGCTACGCTGTGAACACCGATCCTCCTACGAGAGATTGGAAAAGCCCCTTTATAGATTTTGTGGCATACGGAATCTTGCCGGAGGACCCTAAAGAAGCAGTATACGTCAAAAGACGATCATTGCGCTTCTACTTCGACGCGTCTTCACAATGCCTATATCGCCGGGCCTACGATGGACTGCTATTGAGATGTCTCTCTAATGACGAAGCACAGCAGATTATCCGTGAAGCTCACGACGGCGTATGCAGGGCGCATCAACCCGGTCCTAAGCTACAGGATCGTATCAGGAGAATGGGCTATTACTGGCCCACTATGATCGCAGATGCAATAAAGTATGCAAGATAATGCAGAGCCTGTCAGGTTCATGCAGACTTCATACATCAACCATCTGAACACCTGCATCCTACGGTTGCATCCTGGCCTTTCGAAGCATGGGGTATGGATATCATTGGTCCTATTCACCCGTTTTCTTCCAGAGGTCACCGGTTCATACTGGCCATCACTGATTATTTCTCCAAATGGGCAGAGGCGATCCCTCTTGCTGAGGTGAAGGCATCTAATATGATCAGCTTCATCAAGCATCACGTCATTTATCGCTTTGGGATTCCCCGAAGGATAATCCATGACAATGGGCCTTAGTTCATCAGCCAAGCGTTTCATCGATTTTGCGATAAAAATCGGATACAAAATATCGCCTCTACGGCATATTATCCAGCTGCTAATGGTTTGGCGGAAGCCTTCAACAAAACCATTATCAAACTCTTGAAGAAGTTCGTCTCTTCGAACAAGAGAGATTGGAACAAGAAGCTGGGAGAATGTCTCTGGGCATACCGCACAACGGTCCGAGCACCAACAGGTTGCACCCCATTCTCATTGGTCTACGGGAGTGAAGCAGTTCTTCCCATCGAAATTCAAATTCCGTCACTCAGGATAGCAGTCGCTAATGAGTTGACTCAGGAAAAGAATGACCTGCTAAGGCTTCAGGAGCTAGAAGGATTAGACGAGAAACGCCTTCAAGCTCAACAGAGCATCGCGTTCTATCAAGCACGTATTTCCAGAGCTTTTAATCAAAAAGTAAAGAAAAGAGTGTTCAAAGTTGGCGAGCTAGTCTTAGCTGTAAGAAGGCCAATGATTCTTACTCACAGGAGTAAGGGAAAATTCCAGCCCAAATGGGAAGGCCCTTATGTGATCGAGACAACGTTCTAAAATGGCGTTTACAGGTTAGCCCAGCCTAATGGAGACTTATTGATGGCTCCTATCAATGGAAAATTCCTGAAAAGGTACTACGCTTAACCTCCTTTGCTCAAATGGAATAGGGCGAAGATCTCATTCTGACAAAACTACTTCCAAAACGAAACTAGTTGGGTCATATTCTATCATGTCCATATAACCTCTGAATAGATATGTTCGACTAATTTGGAACTGCAAGACCTATCACGTCCATATTACCTCTGATAGTGTTTTGTGTACAAACTTTAGTCAAAGCATATTCTATCATGTCCATATAACCTCTGAATAGATATGTCCTACCAAAGCATATTCTATCATGTCCATATAACCTCTGAATAGATATGCCCTGCTAAAGTTTACCGAGAGTATATCACGTCCATACTACCTCTGATATCACTTTCACCCAAACCTGTCATTTATATTCCAAAATGATGGGTCCACAAAGTCAGAAAAGAGTCTCTTTATTATTCCCAAAAAAAGAGCAAAATTACATTTGCAAAGCAAAAAAGTACATCATTAGGGGGGAGCGGTCAAATCGCGAATCTGCTGCGCCAGTGCAGCCATTCTCGCGTTCCTGGAGTCCAAAACGGTAGCTCGAGCCCGCTCCAACCTTGTCTCCTCATCACTCAAGCCAGATAAATCAGACAGAGCATGTGCAAGAGCGGCGTGCATGGCACTCGCATGTGCCAAGTTCTGTTGAGTCGCTTTCATTTGGCTCTGTAACACATGTACACCTGCGGCTGAAGCGCGAGACCACTCCTTCGCTAAAGCGAGCTTAGCCTCCAACTTGCGGACCCTCGCTTCATTTCCTTCATGTTCAGCTTTGCTCTTGGCCAACTGGGGAACGACACACTCTAAGATGGTATGCTCATCATTCATCTCCTTCTGCCGCGTCTCGATGGACTTGCTCAGAGCTTCCAACTCCCCCAGCCTTGCAGTCAAGGAGTCGTATTCAGCCTGGACCAGATCGTCAACGCTGTCTTGGGATAGCTGCAGGTATTCGTTAATGGGTTGCTCCAAACCATTAACCACCTCCTCCAGGGCGTCAGCTACCCCAGTGTCGCCGAATTCCCTGACCGGCGCTATCGCAATCTGAGAGGACCTCTTCAAAGCCTTAAAGCTCAAGTTCTTCTCCAACACCCTGGATATGAGCATCTTCAGGGTGGTATAGAAAATACCGGTGTACTGCTCAGTCACCAGGGTTAGGTCCGAATGGATGCTGGGAGTGGCTGCGATGTTGGCAAACCTCGTTCCAAGAACAACCGCAGACGATGTTGCCACGGCCGTCGCCTCAACAGGTGGTGCGACGAAAGATGAAGCGCCAACACCGGACGAAGTAACCAGCGTACTCGAAGGAGGCATTGTCGCAATGACAGGCTTGTCCTCTTGAGGTATCGGAATCTCGTCGGCAGGCGAGCCGGCACCCGAAGATGTTTCCTCTTCAAAATCAGCCACCTCCGTGTCACCGCCAGGACCTGACACAGAGCCGAAGGGCGCATATACATTACCCTTCCCGAAGAGGTCTTTCCCTGAAAAGAAGACAAGAGGAAGTTAATATCAACATAATGTTAATTTTCCCAAAGAAGAGGCATAAAAAGACGACATTTACCCATGGCCAATGGTGTATATGTCGCGTCTACGGCCAGTACAGCTAAATCATTTCTTAGTGATGCTAGGCAAGCTGTCATACCTGGAGAAGGGGGTGCACTAACAAACACTGGGAAATGCTCTTCCAGGTCTTCGTCGAGATCCACTTGAGGTTCACCAGGGGGAATCTCGCCAGGTGCACTTACAAACACGGCAGGGGTCTCTCCCGATGTTGATCCAGACAAAGATATCCTCATTTGGCTCGGCCCCGGAGGCGACTTCGTTCCACTACCTGAAGCAGTAGCAGCGAAAGCAGCCTCCAGCTGAGATTCTCCGGCACCGCCGGCCGAAACTGTAGAAGGTCCCTCTCTAAAAAGCGAGGAACCTCCAATCAAAGAATCATCCCCAACATGGGGAGAAGCAGGCTCACTTCCAGGAGCCTCAATACCATGAATCCGGAGAGGATGAGTAACCGTCTTCTTCTTTCTCTTACGAGGGGAAGTCTCCTTCGGAGCAGGAGCCCTTCGCTTCCCAAAGATTACCAAAGCCCATGCAGGCGGAGGTACTTCACCCCTCGGTACTGATACAAGAGGCTCATCCGGAGTAACGGACTCTTCACCCTCGTCAGAAGAAACCGAGGGGACTTCGACTCTTCCCCCAGACTTGGAAGAGGGCACCCTAAAACTTCCATGCATATCAAAATCGCGATGGAAGGTGTTGGTGGCCACATAGAACTGGGCATACGAGTGGAGGATGCGCAACTCCGTGGAGAGTGTGGTGACGGGCACGGTGAAAGTTGCCCCAGTACAGCCCATGATAAAATATCGCCATCCCCTCGCCCCATCAATGAGTCCACCTCTGGACCTGAAGCTGGTGACGGCGTTGCCCACGTGCAACTGATCATACCCAAACTGCCTGGCAAACCGACTAGGCAGGTAGGGTTCAAAGAAGCACTGGTCTTCACTTCTGTACAGCAAGTGGGAAGGTCTAATGCAGACCAACCAATTAAAGGACTCGGGAGAAAGAGCGGTCTTCTCTCTACCTGAATCCTCAAGCCTAATCCTCGATTGATTGCGATGTACAGAGGGGACAGTGCAAAAGAGCTTCCAGTTATGGCCGCAATTCAGCACCCGCCGACAGTCTAAAACTGTGAGCACGTTCCAGGAGGATTTCTTGTAGTATAGCAAGAAATTACCCCCCAAGCTACTGCCGGAACCTGGAGACATCACCCGGGGGTTATGGAAAATTAACCATCCCATCAAATACAGGTATGGTAATTCCACCCGGGGAAAGCTTTCACGCCGAGCTTCATCGGCGAGCAGCGCCTCAGTCATCGCCCTCAGGCCAGCTTGTATGCGGCACACCATGGCAGGGAGCAAGTCCAGTCTCGCCCCGAACACCAGACGCACTGCAGGCCACAAGGTGTTGCGGTGAATACGATCCGTAGATGCGATGCCGGGTACCACCAGTCGGCGCAGCCATATAGAGAGGAAGCCAGCCAGTTGAGCTTCCTTGGACAGAGGCCTGCGGCAATGCCTCAGATAACTGTAGGCCTTAGTACCTGCAGGATATCTTCCTATCCCTTCGTCGAGGATCTGATCTAGAGCCCCAGCATCTTCCATAAGATCATCGACTACCTGAGCAGTAAGCACGCTCAGAGGATTCAAAGGCTGATCCTTGCCCTCCAATACCTTCTCCGGCTGAGCAGTCCTGGCCCGGTGAAAAAAGAGGAAGGACGTCCATTTACTGGTGTGAGCCAAATCTGAAGGCTCACCATAGAAGGCGGTGCAAGCAAGGTAGTGGCACATCAGCTCCTGGTACACTTCCACTACCCGAGGGTCTGAATCCCCCAGCTCCCGGTTCGTGGGAACATACTCTTCATATGGAGTATCCCCCATCGGCAGTCTCGAGATCTCTGCCATCTCATGGAGGGCCAATCCCAACTCCCCCAGCGGAGTGGCGAAAGTCCCGGTGAGCGAAATATATCGCTCCATCAGTGCCAGAAACAGGTTGGGGTTAGGAGGTAACCCAACACTGGTGGCACTCACAGCTGCAAACAGACCGATGTCCTCCAACTCGGTCTGAAAATGCTTCAGGGCCCAATCAACTAAGCGAGCCCATCGAAGATTTGTTGGGGTCATCCACCCATTGCACCGAGGATTCACCTTGGGGTATACTCCTCCGCGCCCCATGAAATCATTGCAGAAGGTCGGCAATTGCACCGGCTGGAGCACCAAGCTGTCTTCACTCGGGACACTGCCCGGGTACAATCTCCTGAACGACATTACAGGGCCGGAAGGGCGGCTAACAAATAGGCCAGATCCTTTCTGGTAGAAAATCTTCCCCGGCCTGCCGTAAAGATCGGGAGTAAGCGCCCACGACATCCTCCAGGGATGTGTAGCATGGAAGAATGCCGAGATGGGATAATCTCTCGGCATCTTGGGCAGACGCAAGACCAAGCCCCCGGCAGGGAAAACCCAGAGTTCTTTCTTGGGCTTCGTCTGGGACTGTTTATCAATCATGTCCCCGAAGAGAAAAGCCGACTTTATATACTGGTCCCCGTCTACGTATGTCAGGGGCTCTCCATTAATCATGTTCAGCAGCGTTCGCTCGCCCTGAGCCGATATCAAAATTTTCCTTCCTTCGGGATACTGGGGCCCGGAGATAGGAAATGTAACGTGCGACAGATCCTCCAGATAGTTGGAGTGCAGCATCCCGGCGGCAGAACCCATCACCTCGGCTAGCGGAGACTCATGCAAGTTAACTGCAAAATGCAAGAAAAACACGCCAGTTTCCATACTAGACGTTACAATATTGCAACATGAAACCAAAAATCAACAGTCTGTGCTTTACGCCAAGACTGTAAAAAACTTGATCAGTACGCTGGAATCCATTTCCTAAAAGCGTAAAGGTTCAAGGCTGGCAGTATACAGTCTGTGCTTTACGCCATACTGCCAAAATTCGAGTTGTTACGCTGGAATTTTCATCGACAAAGCGTAAAACTCAAATTTTATAGTATGCACCAAGTTTTCGGCAGTCAAAGCTTTTACGCCCGACTGCGAAAATATGGAGTTTCTACGCTGGCATATTAGAAATGTGGGCGTAAAAGATGAAAACGTCTCCGTGCATCATCCTCCTCGAAGAGGCTATCAGCACAGAAGACGACCTAGCGCGGTCACGTTCAACGTGTGCGAAGGATTTTTTGTCGGTCTCTTTTCGTCCCAAAAACTCTACCTTTCAGGCCGGGTGCACTGCTCGTCGGCGGAACACTTCGCTCAGAATGAAGTTCACCTTGCCCGACCGGAGACACTCCCGCTTGAGCAGAAGAACGAGAAGAAGAATCGACCTTCTTTCCCTTAGAGGAGGAGGTTTGTTTCGAGGCCATTACTGGAAACTTTGAAGACTCGGAGAAGAAGCGGAGAAAAACTCGAACAGTCGAAGGCTTTCTTTCGCAGAAGACGGATGAAAAGTTTTTCTCTCAGAAACTTGGGGTATATATAGAGTTCGGATGGACTCCTCAAAACCCGAACCAAATATCCTAATTAATATTCGGTTATGATTGGGTACTACGTCAGCCTATTACTCAGAGAAGGCGGACAGTCAGCAAATTCGAAAAGTTTTCGCGCAAAGCAGATTCGTGGTTTTACGCTAAGGAGCTTTCTACGCTCGACAGCTACAGATCTATGGTTTTACGCTCACAGGCTATAAGTCTATGGTTTTACGCCCGGATGCCTTTGTGCTCGGTAAGCTTTTATGCTCGAGAGGCTACAAACCTACGACTTCACGCTCAGCAGCTACAAATCTATGATCTCATGCTCGGTGGCGTTTAGTTTACGCTCAGAAGCAACAGATCCACAACTTCACGCTCGGAAGATTTCCTTTTCACAGGCTACAGATCTACAGTTCTACGCTGAGTAGCTTTCTACGCTCGACAGCTACAAATCTACGGTTTTACGTTCACAGGCTATAAGTCTATGGTTTCACGCCCGGATGCCTTTGTGCTCGGTAAGCTTTTATGCTCGGGAGGCTACGAACCTACGACTTCACGCTCAGGAACTACAAGTCTATGATTTCACGCTCGGTGGCGTTTAGTTTACGCTCACGAGGCTACGAACTTATGATCTTATGCTATGACTCTCCGCACATCTGAAAGATACGCAGGCCAGAGTACGCGTACATCTGAACGATTCTCAAGGCGATCAATTACAAGAGTTCACACAGAAGATACTCCTTCTCGACCAGATGATATCCCAAGTACCCGAAGCATACAGAGTTCAACATTGAAAATTACTCTTCTTCATGGGTCGATTCGAAGTTCATCTAGATTCCAGTCTGAATATTTCATCTACAGCTCAAGATGGCAACTCAGTTTGACAGCCATTTCTCGCCCTGTTCCAAGGGACTTTCGAGAAATCATTCTTGAAGATGATGTCTGAACAAGAATTCTGTTTATCAGAAGCAACAGTTCAGAATTCTACGCGGTTCCTCATTCCTAACAGCAGAACAGTTCGAAGACTCGGCTTAAAATGCTAAAGCGACCTTCTGCGCATCCCTAGTTATGCGTAGAAGACAGGACGGGACCTAATACTCTTTCCATCAGAGTCGGCGTAAGAATACCAGACGTGTCGAAGCTACACATATTCAGACTTCACAGCAAAAAGTATGGCAAGATAATCATATGCAGAGAAGAAAGACGACTTTATTAAAGATTAAAATCATGATTACATATGAGGGAAATCCAGTCTACAAGGGTTTTCTTCATTCTCGTGATTACATATGAGGGAAATCTCGTCTACAAAGGACTCCCTCGTCGTCGTCTGAAGATCGCACCCAGAATCTGTTCCGCCAGGTTCTCGCATGGGCGGCAATTTTTCATCCATCTTCTCCAGCAGTCAGTCGGTTGCCGCAAACCGACTGACATATTGTCAGTGGCGGGAGGATACAAAACTGGTCATAGACCCATCCTCCAACAGAAGAAAAGCAGAGTAAATCTGCTTTCCTACATCCAACATCGTGACAGATTGAGTTGAGATATTTCACCCAACTCAATCATGGCCAGAGCTAGTCTATCTGCTCTCGTCCACGAAGGTAACGGGAGAAGGCACCGCTTGCAAGTAGCGTGGTGAAATATGACCCTTCCTCTCCCTGGAAGAACCGCCATACAAAGTTGCTGATTATCCCGAGCAAGGGAGGCTATGATATCCTTCCATGATCCATCGTTGCAGATGACACTTGCTCGAAGACGCCGTCTTTTTCGGCCCCTTACATGCTGGAAGAACATGATCTCCTTCTTCCTCAGATCGACCCGACGAACTCCGGCGATCATCTCTGTGTGGTGAAGGGAACTTTGGAAGAACAGGTTAACTCCTCAGCCTTTGTATAGGCGAAAGAGACCACACCGATCCCCAATAACTCCGCCATAAAGTCAGCCTTGAAAGAACGTGTCAGACTTGACCGTTTCAGGCTCCATTCAGAAAATGTTTCGAGTTACGAGGAACGGTTCATGCTTCATTCAAAGCGTTTCAAATTACGAGGAATTTAAAAGCTTTGAAGGGGGTCTTGTAGAAGCATGAAAAATACGCTGGATAGCTCTACGCAGCATGGTAATGCAGAGCAGCGTAAACAGACGACCTTGGAGCCATCAAGCGTGCAACAGAGCTTTTTCGCTGAGCCCAGCGTAAAATATAAGCTCAAAGGACTATTCGCGTAAATACGGTATGTCCAGGCTGCTTCAGCGTAGACAGGGTGCTTCATCGCCTCTATGGCGTAAAACTCATCCGCTTTCAATGCAATATTTAAGCGTACGAGGAACGCTTCGTATTCCCCGAAATGAACCTGTCAAATCACGCAGTGAACCTGACATCTGACTCCTGACAAAGAGTACTGCACGGCTACCCACACGACGGCTGGAATAATAGCAGACCACTCGGGACGCACTCCTGCATTTAATGCACAGGATGATGGCGGATCTCTGCATTTAATGCAGGGGATTTGATTAATATCACCGAACCGTCGTTTACTGACATCTCCTCGGCGTAAACTGCTTTTACGCGTACAAGGGGATACGCTGCCTTGTTTTACACAGGCAGACGTGAACCGTTTACGCTCCGCGGAGGACAAACGGACTGCCACGTCAAAAGTTGCTCTTCGTACAGGGCTCGAGGCACGCCTCTACAATTAATGCGCAGGATGATGACGGATCTCTGCATTTAATGCCAGAGATTTGATTATATCCCCAAGAGCCGTAATTCCGGCTAAGGATCACTCAGGCTTATACGCCTTCTCGGCTTCTGTGCCCCCTCGGCTTCTATGCCCACTCGGCTTCTACGCCCTTTCGGCTTCTATGCCTACTTGGCTTCTACGCCATGGTGACAGATATTGGCTTCTACGCCAACCTCTTCTACACGAGGGATACCTACCTACGTGGCTTCTACGCCGTGATCTTCGCAGCAGTTATATGCGTTTGTCCCTTAGTTGGACACGCGTCACACGCTCATACAAAAGATCATCTATACGCGGGCAATGGTTGTTTTAACCATCGTGTAAAAGGGTGCTGTACTTTCCACTACTCGGTTTCTACACCGACTGAGTGGTCACTATCACTAAAACTCTATAAATAGAGACCTCTATCAACAGAGGAACAGGTCGAAGAAATTGGTCAAAAAGATCAAGAGGTCGAACTTCGAAAAGATCGAGCAAAGATCGAAAATCGAAGATTGGTCAAAGAGTCTTTGAGAGAGAAGAATCCAGAGCTCAGGCAAAGAGTAGTGATCGACGACTTTGGCATCGTGCATCTACCCTCTCTTGCAACCTTCGAAGCTGCTTTCCGTCTTCCACGGCACTTCTTTACCATCGTGTGGTCCAAGGGCTAAAGTGATCGACTGCAGATCAGACACCTATAGCAATATTTACCCAGATTTAAAAATTGTACTCGACATCCTCGTATAGGATTAATTGTACAAGCTTGTTTGTAAACCAAAGAAACGGGTTTCGTATAAACCTCGTCTTATATACATCTTTCTTTTGTTTATTACCATAAACAGTCAATAGAGGAAGCATTGAATAACACAAGTATAGAAGTAAAATAAGCACTTTATTGATATTGAACAAGTATTACAAGAGGTGATAGGCCGAGATTACAAGTCGCTCAAGTCCTCTCTCTCAAAATAATAATAGCGTGACAAGTGGCTACATTTGTGGAATGATACATAGGCGATGTTCCAACATTATATCTTGTATATGCGCTTCAGCTCCGGAAGCAACGCTCCAAGGATCCAGAGCGAACTCCATGCCTTAGCTCGCACGAAGGGGGTTTACGTGCCGAACGAGATTCTTCCACACCCTGCAAGCAATCTGGTAGGTTATCAGTACATGAATGAACTGGTGGAGAGGCTTCTCGCCCGCTCAACAAATCCAAACACGTTATAAAGGTTCTGTGCACCATCTATTAAGTTATCTTTCTAGTCTTGTCTTAGGATCAATTTTATGGCATAATGAAAAGCCTAACTCGTGTGACAGTGCGCCATGCGATATGAGAGTAATACGGTAAGACTTACCAACTTACCATTTGTCCTTCCCTGTCCAAGGCAAACCAAGTTAAACCAAGCACGAGCATTTATATTAAAATCCAAGGACAATTGCATAAGCAAACAAAAGTGTCATGAGCGAGATTCTGTTTCAGGTGCACGAGTTACACGGATTACTTAGGTGTGTTACAATGGATTGCTCAGGTTGTTCAAATTATGTATAGATGTCTTATACTCATAATCGTTCAGGTGATTTCGATTTCTGGATGCGATGCAATAACTCACACCCGGATTGCCGCTAAGCGAGGATGACTTATCTATATGAACATGAGTTCACTGACACAACGCCATAGAGGATGGTGTAGTCTCAGGGTGGAATGGTGTGCAAGGAGGAACATGGGGCATTGCACACATCTTGCCCGACGTAGGTGACTACAGTCAGAAGGTTCCGACCGGCCGAATATGCCCAAGTGCCCCGAAGATCGTCCGCGGAACGAGATCCAAATATCTCCCTTGTGCACCAAGTTGTCCGTGACTATGCAAGTCTCTAATATTTCGGGCCTCTGGTCAGGTATAGGAACAAGTCAGGATATATTAGGTACAAGTTTGAGTCAGGATCTTGTCACGTACAGGCTCAAGTTCAAGGCAGGATTGTTCACAATATATATATATCGACTCTCCGAGCCATTTAATTTAGTACGGGACGGGTATTGCTCCACGAGCTGTGATTCTTGGATTATTTATATGGTGCAAATCCCCTGGTTCGGAAACTGCCTTGGCGACCTAATGGTCCCGAATACTTTTAGGTTCATACTTGCACGGAACGACTAAAATAGTCTTTCAGAAAACTTAGTTGAATATAAGACAAGGTACTATTACCGGGGTCGTGGCATGAATTATGTGACAAGCATTAAAATGAGGCAAACGAATACAAGTTACAATGTAAGCAGGCAAGCATGCATTTATATGAAACGTAAGCATTTACGTTGGCACGGTCTAAGGGGTAGTGCACGGAGTGCAACCGTACATGGACATATCGAGCAATATAGTCTTCTGAGTAGGTCGTGTCAGCGGCGGTCGGGGCGGCGTTCATCGGCGGTGGTCGAAGGGTCGCAAAGGAGAGGAGAAAGGACTGGAAAGTCAAGTTTTTGGTTTTATTTAGGGTTAGGGTTTCAGTTTATGTACATATATATAGGGAGAGGAATCGGGGTTGGGGTCGGTTGAAATGGGGTTGGTCGCGGGTCGGGCTGAAGACACGGGTTTGGGTCAGGGTAGCTTAGGGTCAGGTAGGGGTTTTATTAATAGGTTTTCTCTTTGCTTGTTTGTTATTAGTGTTATTGTATGTTGTTGTTGTTGTTGTTGTTGTTGTTGTATTTTCTCTTCTTTTCCTTTCTTTTATTATTATTATTTTATTATTATTATCATTAACACTATAATTTTTAAAGTGTTTTATTTTTGGCTATTATCATACACGTCTCTAGTGTTAATATTATTATTGCTATTATTCTCGTTATTATTCCAATTAATATAAAGAAAAATTCTAGAAAAATATGGGCGGTTACTGACCTGGGAACTCGAACCGGACATGAAGGAAAAGTTTTTCTCATTATTTTCTTACGGGTAGGTTCCATTCCTAAGTTTCGAGGATAAATTTTTATTAGTTGGTTAAGATGCAGTGCCCCGTTTCACCTTTTCGGGGAGCGTGGCTAAGAAATAATTGGTATCGTTCGATCGGGACAGACTAAATCAAGATCATTTTCTCGTTATGGATTGGTTCGGAATCAAGTCTCATATTCAGCGGATCGTGCCTTAAGGAAGGACTCAGTGTCAGAGTCGCGAGGGACCTTTCCGTTGCGCTGTTTTTTTGCTCATTTTTTATGCCGCTTGGTTGCTTTCTCGTTGGTTTTGTGACTTAAATTTTCTTGAACGGTTTCGATGGATTTTATTATCTTCGTTCTTTGAACTTCATATTTCGTATCAAACTCTGGAAGACCGAGGCAAGGAGATATTGATCATCTGTTGATGAGTGCAGGTGATGGTGAAGGCAACGCACGAGCGGAGTCCTAAAGATCTCTCCTTTCTCTTCCCCTATTCACCAACTTATGAGTAACCTTACTTTCGATTAGCGCCCTTCTTCCAAGTCTATATTCTTAATAATCTGACTCATTTGTGCGTTCCAATCAACGATACCATAATAATAAAATTGATTCAAGATAACAAGAAGTAGACTTGAAACACTTAATGCTTGTCATATAAAATCACTGAACGATCATATTGTTGCGTGCTTGTCCTCTATGCATGTATCTATTTTATGTTTCAATTATAGCTAGAACTTATTCATCTATAACTGTTCAATGGGTAGTACATAACTTGAAATATGATCACATCATGTCACGACCCGCACCCAGTACAGGGGCACGAGAGCGTGGGTACGTCCAGCCTACGCCGCAGCATCGGCGGTAGAACGATGTCTAGGTCACAGTAACACTAAATAACTAAACACCTGTCAATAATATACATCTCCATAATCTCACAATATAACTCAATCACAACAACTATAAGGCACGATAAAAGATAAAAAGGAAATGACATAGTTAAACACCATGTCTCAAACATAAAGATAACTCACAGTCTAGCTGTCCAACACAAGTCTCCAATTTAAACTTAACATGAGTCTAAATATAAACTGAAATAACCTCCATAAGTCTCAAGCATAAATAAATACTATCTAGATAGCTGTAGGCAAAGTCTCATCTAGAAGCATGGTCTCTTCTAGGATCTCTGGTACATAGTCTGCATCTATACCTGGTCCGTAGTGCGTGGTACAAAAATCCTCAAGATTCTCTGGAAAAAATATCCAGTCAGGATTTGAACAAAAATACACCTCTAACAGCAGTTCCACATATATTGACAAAAACTATAACACAATGTAAAGAAATACAAGACAGATATGAAATAACTGGCAATAAGATACTGGAATAAAGAAAATACTGGAATAAGAAATACTGGAACATCATCATCAATATGCATCTAACAATGAATAGAACTATAAGTACACGCAAGAACAATGAACTAGGATGTAAGTGTGTACGAGAACAATAACTAGAACATGTAGAGATGCTAGATCAATATACTAGAGATGCATGTCAAGAATCATCTAACTAAGTGTGTGAAACATCAGTATATCATGTGATCGGCTTGGGACTATATGACTCATTACATGGATTAGCGGTCATCCCCAACAGGTCAGGCTAACCAGATGTAACAGCGATGAGGCATGTAAGGGTAAGGCTGCACCGACGTGAGATGTGGGTGAGCTAATGATGCATGTAAGTTGGGTATGATCACATAAACTACTAATATTTCCCCGTTTCACCAGCTAGCACGATGGATTCCAATCACGACTCCTCGTGACAGGTCTCAATGATGCTAACTCGTGTAAACAACAGTGTCAGAGTCATGTACGCTACACAACAAGAATTATAGAGATAATCAACATAATGGAAACTGTCAGAGAATGTACTCACCTGGGGTCCTTAGCTGGTAATACCTCTGTCCGGGTTCCAAGGTATCGTCTGAGTGATCCCACAATCCTATAAACATATCATATAGTACAATACTTCATCAGACATTACTCTAGCACACAATCAACATAATGATCTCAACAGGCTACGCTAGGGTCACAGGTCGATGTGCCTACGGGGTATCCGTGGTCACATTCAAGACATCTAGTGCATATATTACATAGTAAATACTATGGCTAACGCATCTCATGGTACTCATTAATTACACAATTAATAGATTTCCATATGTTCATACTTAATTCAATTCATCCGATGCACACACATATATATATATATACGTATGGATTATGCTGATTGAGAATTATACGGTTCGTATGTATGTACATAAGTATGCATTAGTTACCATTATAATATGTGCATATACATCATTTAGATGTACTAACAAAACCTTATACCGTGTGTATACATAATAACATATATATATACTGGGGGTATCTAGAATACACATATATGAGTACGTATATATCTTAGTGAGCATAATATCTACATACATCTACGTGTATATATGTATATACGTGCATGTACCGATACCTACACGTACTAACGCATGATATCCGGATGTGTACATATTCGAGTGTAGGTTTACGTCGAACCTGCGTGCGGAAACGAGACGATGACGATGATAACGACGAAGCGATGGTCACGAACAGGGGGAGGCCGGTCGGGTGCACGGTCTGTCGTCGAACTCCGGGCTTCTCCGGTCGGCAGCGTCGTCGATCAGTCGGTCGACAGCGCACAGGCGGGGACTCTCGGTCGGCAGCGTCGTCGAGCAGTCAGCGCGGGGTGTCCAGGCGTTCAGCAGCGGTCGTCGAACTTCGCCGCGGGGTATAGGCGAGTCTCGGTCGATGGTCTCCGGCGCTCTCGGTGCAGTCGGTTCGGCGGACAGCGGCCTCTGGTGCAGTCGGTCCGGCGGACAGCGGCCTCTGGTGCAGTCGGTGTCGAGGCGTTCAGCGGCCTCTGGTGCAGTCGGTGTCGAGGCGTTCAGCGGTTGGCTCCGGTCGACGAGGGCGGGGGAACAGGCGTCCGGCGAAGTGCTCGAGGGATCAGCGGGAAAGTCGGGGCAGTCGGGTTTGAGAATAGGGATGGTAACAATATAATCGGCTGTGGTTGGAAGAAAAGGAAAAGAGAAAAAGAGGTTTATATATATAGTATTATGTAAGGGGTTGACCTAGGGTTGGGTTGACTGGTCAACCCTCTTGGAATTGGCCTCTTATGGAGATATTTCAAGGGCCAAGATTTAATAGAATTAAAATGGTAGGCTAGGATACATTAGTTCCAAGGTTTTTGAGACCATGGTTTAATGGAGATTGATGTTGCAATTTCACAGTCCCAAAAATTATAGAAAATATACGTGAAGGGGAAATAGATTTATTCGCGTGTCGTCCCAATGGGATGGTCACCTTAATACGCTTTTGCATAAAAAAGTATCCAACAATAGGGAAAATTTGCACAAAATTGAATTTATTGAGGATTAACTACAATGGGTTGCGACATCAGTTGGAAAACAAGGGCTCGCATAGCGTCCTAATTATCGAAGCAACGATAAATTGCAATAATCAAATAATCATCCTCAATTATTTAAATATAATTAAATATCATGCAAATCATTTACACATTAATTACGGAAAGACGAAAATATCCCTAATCCAAAAAGTGGGGGTGAGAAGTCTACCCTCCTTAAAAGAATTTCGTCCCCGAAATTAAAATAAACTAGCACAAGAGCAAGCAATCAATTTATGAATTATACCTCAAGTCTCGAAGAGATATGGATACCGCTCGCGCATTTCGTCCTCTCTCTCCCAAGTTGATTCTCCTGGAGAGTGATTTCTCCATGCGACACGAACCAAAGGAATAGTCTGGTTCCGCAATACCTTCTCTCTACAATCCAAGATCTCCACAGGTTGTTCAGGATAGCTGAGTGTCGGTCCAACTTCGATCTCCGAGTGATCTAATACGTGACTAGGATCTGCCACGTATCGTCTCAGCTGCGACACGTGGAACACGTTATGCATTCCATCTAGAGCAGGCGGTAAGTCTAGTCTATAGGCCACTGCACCGACCCTTGCAAGAATACTGAAGGGCCCGATGTATCGTGGGCTAAGCTTTCCTCCTCCGCCGAAACGAATCGTGCCTCGTGTCGGAGAAATCCGTAAGAACGCCAAATTGCCAACCTAGAACAACGATCTTAACACGCAATCTAAACAAAATAATCACAAACCAAACAAAACAAATCAAAACAATACCTGAAACTCTAAGGGTCTACGGTGGCTATCGGCCCAATGCCGCTGTCTGTCCTGCGCCACTCGCAGTCTGTCTCTGATAAATTTTACCTTTTCTGCTGCATCCACGACCATTTCTGGTCCTAACAAGGCTCTTTCTCCAACATCATCCCAAGATAAAGGGGTACGACACCTCCATCCATATAAAGCCTCGAATGGTGACATCTCAATGCTGGCCTGGTAGCTGTTGTTGTAAGCAAACTCTACCAAGTGTAGATGATCCTCCCAAGAACCTCCGAGATCCAATACGCAAGTGCGTAACATATCTTCAAGAGTCTGAATAGTCCTTTCAGACTGACCGTCTGTCTGAGGGTGATATGCGGTACTGAACTTGAGCTGAGTGCCCAAGCTAGACTGCAGGCTCCTCCAGAAATGGGAAGTGAAACGACTATCTCGATCTGATACAATACTCACAGGAACTCCATGTAATCTGACAATCTGCTGTACGTACATCTCTGCTAGCTTCTCCGTCGAAGTACCCACTTTAAAAGGTAAGAAGTGGGCTGATTTGGTCAACCTATCCACGATGACCCAAATTGCGTCCTTTCCTCCTGGAGAACGAGGAAGTCCCGAAACGAAGTCCATAGTCACGTGCTCCCACTTCCATTCTGGAATGGGTAAGGGTTGAAGCAATCCCCCTGGCCTCTGTCGATCTGCTTTCACCTGTTGGCACACTAAACATCGGGATACGAAGCGTGCTACTTCGCGCTTCATACCATACCACCATACATGCTTCCTCAAATCTCGATACATCTTGTTGGCTCCGGGATGCATCGAGTACTGAGAGCGGTGTGCCTCCTGTAAAACTTCTTCGCGCAGCTCTCCACTTGGCACACACATCCTCGTGCCATGTCGTAAGGATCCATCATCCGCAATAGTGAAATCGTCTATCAATCCTGCCTGAACTTGTGCCCTAATATTCCTTAGAGTCTCATCATCGTACTGCGCAGCTCTAATTCTGTCTATCAACTCTGATTGAATCTGCAGTCCCCACATATGAATCTCAGCTCCTGGAACTAATACCTCAATTTCTAAGCTCTCAAGATCAGCTAATAAGTGTCTATCCGAAGTCAAACACATAGCCATTGGGTACCTGCTCAAGGCATCCGCGACTACGTTGGCTTTCCCTGGATGATACTGTAATGAGATATCAAAGTCTTTCATCAATTCTAACCACCTTCTCTGTCTCATATTCAGCTCCTTCTGTGTAAACATGTACTTTAAGCTTTTGTGGTCTGTGAAGATCTCCACACGCTCTCCGTACAGATAGTGCTTCCACAGCTTTAGGGCAAAGATAACTGCTGCTAACTCCAGATCGTGAGTGGGGTAGTTCTTTTCATGAGGGCGTAATTGTCTCGAAGCATAGGCAATTACTTTCCCGTGTTGTTGAAGAACGCACCCCAACCCTTTTCCTGAAGCATCACTGTAGATAGTGAATCCACCTGTCCCTGATGGCAACGTCAAAACTGGCGCTGTCGTCAATCTCCTCTTCAGCTCATCGAATGCAGCTTGACATTCTTCTGTCCAGACAAATTCTACATCTTTCTTGGTCAGCCTAGTCATTGGCTCTGCAATCTTGGAGAAGTCTTGTACAAATCTCCTGTAGTATCCTGCTAGTCCGAGAAAGCTCCTGATTTCAGCTACCGTACTGGGGGTAGTCCATGACTTCACTGCCTCTATCTTCTTTGGGTTAACTGAAATTCTGTCACCCGTTACCATATGTCCAAGAAATTCAACCTTTTCAAGAAAGAACTCACACTTTGAAAGCTTCCCGTACAATTTCTCTCTCCTGAGAGTTTCTAAGACTATTCTCAAGTGCTCTTCATGCTCTTCTGGGGGTTTTGAATATACTAGAATGTCGTCAATGAACACCACTACGAACTTGTCAAGGTACTGGTGGAACACCTTGTTCATCAAGTTCATAAATACTGCTAGTGCATTGGTTAAACCAAACGGCATTACTGTAAATTCAAATTGGCCATATCTGGTTCAAAAGGCGGTCTTCGGTATGTCTTCTTTCTTTACTTTCACCTGGTGATAGCCTGACCTCAAGTCTATTTTTGAAAATACCTTCGCTCCGTTCAATTGATCGAAAAGATCATCTATCCTCGGCAGCGGGTATTTATTTTTGATAGTGAGGTTATTCAAAGCTCTATAATCGATACACATACGTACCGTGCCATCCTTCTTTGGTACAAATAATACCGGTGCTCCCCATGGCGATGAACTGGATCTAATAAAACCTTTGTCTTGCAGCTCCTCAACTTGTTTCTTCAGTTCTACCAACTTGTTGTTGTTAACTCTATAGACATGTTGCGAAATAGGCTCCGCTCCTGGTATCAAGTCTATAGAGAACTCAACGTCTCTGTCTGGTGGCAAACCTGGCAACTCCTTTAGAAATACATCCAGGAACTCCGCTATAAGTGGATGCGGTATCTCTTCTTCTTCCACCCTGGCTCCACAAAAAGTGCCTCTGCTCCGCTCCTCTGCTCCTCTGGCAATCTCGAACTCTGGCTCTCCTGGTGGTCGAAATACTACTCTTCCTCTGCGACAATCTATGGAAGCATGGTGTTTACTCATCCAGTCCATTCTGAGTACAATATCATATTCCGGGAGTGGCATGACGAGTAAACTCACGCTCAACTCTCGGCCTTCCAATGACACTATAGGATCTCTGGTACATAGTCTGCATCTATACCTGGTCCGTAGTGCGTGGTACAGAAATCCTCAAGATTCTCTGAAAAAAATATCCAGTCAGGATTTGAACGAAAATACACCTCTAACAGCAGTTCCACATATATTGATAAAAACTATAACACAGTGTAAAGAAATACAAGACATATATGAAATAACTGGCAATAAGATACTGGAATAAAGAAAATGCTGGAATAAGAAATACTGGAACATCATCATCAATATGCATCTAACAATGAATAGAACTATAAGTACACGCAAGAACAATGAACTGGGATGTAAGTGTGTACGAGAACAATAACTAGAACATGTAGAGATGCTAGATCAATATACTAGAGATGCATGTCAAGAATCATCTAACTAAGTGTGTGAAACATCAGTATATCATGTGATCGGCTTGGGACTATATGACTCATTACATGGATTAGCGGTCATCCCCAACAGGTCAGGCTAACCAGATGTAACAGCGATGAGGCATGTAAGGGTAAGGCTGCACCGACGTGAGATGTGGGTGAGCTAATGATGCATGTAAGTTGGGTATGATCACATAAACTACTAATATTTCCCCGTTTCCCCAGCTAGCACGATGGATTCCAATCACGACTCCTCGTGACAGGTCTCAATGATGCTAACTCGTGTAAACAACAGTGTCAGAGTCATGTACGCTACACAACAAGAATTATAGAGATAATCAACATAATGGAAACTGTCAGAGAATGTACTCGCCTGGGGTCCTTAGCTGGTAATACCTCTGTCCGGGTTCCAAGGTATCGTCTGAGTGATCCCACAATCCTATAAACATATCATATAGTACAATACTTCATCAGACATTACTCTAGCACACAATCAACATAATGATCTCAACAGGCTACGCTAGGGTCACAGGTCGATGTGCCTACGGGGTATCCGTGGTCACATTCAAGACATCTAGTGCATATATTACATAGTAAATACTATGGCTAACGCATCTCATGGTACTCATTAATTACACAATTAATAGATTTCCATATGTTCATACTTAATTCAATTCATCCGATGCACACACACATATATATATACGTATGGATTATGCTGATTGAGAATTATACGGTTCGTATGTATGTACATAAGTATGCATTAGTTACCATTATAATATGTGCATATACATCATTTAGATGTACTAACAAAACCTTATACCGTGTGTATACATAATAACATATATATATACTGGGGGTATATAGAATACACATATATGAGTACGTATATATCTTAGTGAGCATAATATCTACATACCTCTACGTGTATATATATATATACGTGCATGTACCGATACCTACACGTACTAACGCATGATATCCGGATGTGTACATATTCGAGTGTAGGTTTACGTCGAACCTGCGTGCGGAAACGAGACGATGACGATGATAACGACGAGGCGATGGTCACGAACAGGGGGAGGCCGGTCGGGTGCACGGTCTGTCGTCGAACTCCGGGCTTCTCCGGTCGGCAGTGTCGTCGATCAGTCGGTCGACAGCGCACAGGCGGGGACTCTCGGTCGGCAGCGTCGTCGAGCAGTCAGCACAGGGTGTCCAGGCGTTCAGCAGCGGTCGTCGAACTCCGCCGCGGGGTATAGGCGAGTCTCGGTCGATGGTCTCCGGCGCTCTCGGTGCAGTCGGTTCGGCGGACAGCTGCCTCTGGTGCAGTCGGTCCGGCGGACAGCGGCCTCTGGTGCAGTCGGTGTCGAGGCGTTCAGCGGTTGGCTCTGGTCGACGAGGGCGGGGGAACAGGCGTCCGGCGAAGTGCTCGAGGGATCAGCGGGAAAGTCGGGGCAGTCGGGTTTGAGAATAGGAATGGTAACAATTTAATCGGCTGTGGTTGGAAGAAAAGGAAAAGAGGAAAAGAGGTTTATATATATAGTATTATGTAAGGGGTTGACCTAGGGTTGGGTTGACTGGTCAACCCTCTTGGAATTGGCCTCTTATGGAGATATTTCAAGGGCCAAGATTTAATAGAATTAAAATGGTAGGCTAGGATGCATTAGTTCCAAGGTTTTTGAGACCATGGTTTAATGGAGATTGATGTTGCAATTTCACAGTCCCAAAAATTATGGAAAATATACGTGAAGGGGAAATGGATTTATTCGCGTGTCGTCCCAATGGGATGGTCACCTTAATACGCTTTTGCATAAAAAAGTATCCAACAATAGGGAAAATTTGCACAAAATTGAATTTATTGAGGATTAACTACAATGGGTTGCGACATCAGTTGGAAAACAAGGGCTCGCATAGCGTCCTAATTATCGAAGCAACGATAAATTGCAACAATCAAATAATCATCCTCAATTATTTAAATATAATTAAATATCATGCAAATCATTTACACATTAATTACGGAAAGACGAAAATACCCCTAATCCAAAAAGTGGGGGTGACACATCAGCAGGTAGACTATGCCATCGCACTGTGCTAAAGTAGTTATGTTCATTCTGATGTATTAAAATGCTTCGTGTATTAACTTAGTGTTTAGATCGTCAATGGTCATGGACAACTTGTGTACAAGGTATATGGTTTCTGCGAACGGTCGTTGGGACACCGGGGCCGATTCGTCCCTGGCGGAACAACTGTTAGTCGTGCTAACAACTTAGCACGAATGAGGCATAAGTTTGTAGCAGGGCTCGCTACCTGAGCTGCAAGCATCATTGTCTATCCAGACTATAGTCCATGATGGATCGTCAAGACAGTGATCCTTATGTATATTTAAACTATGCAAACTAACTATGTCTTCATGGCAAAAAAGTTTATGGTAAATTGTGTACAGGTAGTTCAGATAGCGCAAGTAAAAGTCACCGAGCGGTGGCATATTTTTTGTTATGTTATTTCATTCTATCACATATTGTAAAATTGAACTAAGACAAGATAGAAAGATCACATAATAATAATGTTGCACGTTCACATGAATACAGTGTCAATTTGGTGTGTTGGGTTAGCTCGCCCTCACCGATACTTTTCAAAGTACTGACCCTCGTTGTAGCAAGTTTCCTGAGCCAATGTGACGCGGTGAGGAGCTGAAGCTTTACCCCCAACCTTTCACTAGTCTGATGCATTCGTGTTCGTGACTTTTGGAGCGCAAGTACATATTCTCAAGGATCTCGCACATACCCTTTTGAAGCTCCTAGGCGATGGTGCAAACACGCACCCAAGGTGGTTTATCTTTTGAATTTTTGTAAGGGATATAATATATGGATCGAGTATCTTATTTTGTGTCCATCTTGTAAGCCCGTGCGGTACCCCTTTACTTTTGAGTCAAGAGTTTGCAATAAATATGTTCATTATCAATAAAGAAAACTTTTCTTCATTCCAATGTATGATATTCTATTTGCATACTATGTTGCATATGATTCTAAAGTATATCATTATGCCTAGGCCTTGTACGGGCACGTCTTACGCTCGCAAGACATCACGCCAGGGGGACGATTATTGATTTAGCAAAAATTGGGATGTGACAACATAAACTTGTGGTCGTCACTGAAGATGAGATTATTCTTGTCGCAAAGTATGAAAAAGTGAGGGTTTACCTCTATGTCATGCCTTATTTATTAGATATTCATATCGTTCAATCTGTAATAAATAATGCATGACAGGAATATGGATAAACTTTCACTTTTGGATACTTTGCGATAAGAATAATCTCATCTTCAGTGATGATCACAAGTTTTATGTACTTGACAAGTACTACAACAAATCACTGCTATAATTTTTTCTCATATTTTTAAGTACCAGAATCTCGATCACTCAGTGATTACCTTATAATTTATAGTAGGTGGAAAAATGAAGACCAACATGAACTGACACCTGATGAAAACCGACATGGGTATAATATTCCAGAATCTTGATCACTCGGTGTTGTGAAACTTTAATTTTTGGAACTTTGATGTTGGTTGTAATATGCTAAATTGTCAAATTGTTGACCCATGTATTTGATCTAATGTAAAATTACAAACTTTGATGCTATATTTTGTGAAACTTTGTTGGTAGTATGTTGGTTGTAAGATTGGTGTTTAATTTAATATGGAATTGCTATATATTGAGTATCCTAAGACTGGCAAAGAATTTAGAATTTTTTTGAATATCATAGTACTCTCAAATTTTGAGTATCCTAGGGTAGGAAAACTGTTTGCGTTATCCTGGATTAGTCAAAAAAATTGACAGTCCTAATGAAAAGGTGCTGAATTTTAGGAATTCCAATTTTTTTGACAATTCTGGCTATAGCCAGGACTTTCAAAACTTTTGACAGTCCTAGGTTACAGTAACTTTTCAGTAGGACTGTCAATTTTTTTGATAGTCCTAGAAAAGTTAATGTTCTCAATCCCAGGTTTCACAATTTTTGTTGTATTTTAGGACAGTCAAATATTTTGACAGTCCTAAGGCTGTCAATTTTTTTGACAGTACTATGTTAAAGTAACTTTTCTGCAAGACTGTCAAATATTTTGACAGTCCTAACTGTAACCACCACATTTCCAAACCAAGAATATTTTTGTCATTTCATAATTTTTTTTTGGTAATTATATTAGAAGCATTACATTTATTTATATTAGTGGGGGACTTTTGTGTTAGCTAGTTAGTTTGGACTGGTGTATTGGACCTAGTTGGTACTAAATATATAGGCCCATGACCCAATTATTTAGTCATGACATGGTTAGTAGTATAATAGTTTTGCTAAGAGGATAGAATATTCTCTTACATTAAGAATAGATGCCTTCCTCCTAATTAAATATTCTCTTCATTACAATCTACAAGGGGTATAATGGACTATTCATAATAACTTGTAGCCCAAGGAGGGGCCGGCCCTAATTCCAAGAAAAAGGAATTCATTTGCACATTATTTCATATTATATTTAGCCCAAATTTAGTTTTTCCCTAAATTGAGACCAAAACTCCACCAAATTTCTTTAATTTTACCTCATTCCCTACTCATTTTTATCATCAAGGAGGCCTAGGAGCTTGGATTGCAAAGAATACTACTTGGAGATGTGATTCGAAGAGCTTGTGTCCATTTCGTGTCCATCCAGAGGAGTTTTATTGAGATTTTGACTCCCAATAGGTATAACTTCTATTTTCCTTCAATTTCATGGTTAATTTATAGTATTTGACCCTTAGGAACCCTTTCATGGCTAAGGACTACCCATAGGAGGAAGAACTAGGTTCATATGAGCTATATTGTGATAGTTACATTAACTTTTGTGACCAAATTGAGAAAATTTGAGTTTGGGCCATTAGGTGTTTGATAGAATATTTTTCTAGTGATTTTAGGTTATGATTCATGATTTGATAGGGTGTACGTGTCCATAATTGAATACGAGAAGTGTGTATTGCGATACGTCGTGATACGGTATCGTGGGAGGGATATTTTCTTGTGTAGAGGGCTCTAGCATGCCAAATATCATTCATTGCTTTTAAATAGCTATTATATATTATATATACTATATTTCATATTCTAGTTGTGTTGCTTGAGCTTGGGGAGAGTATCATGAGATTTTGGGTGCGTATCACAAGTATATCATGAGCTATTGTGTGATACTGGGGTATGCACACCAACTGTTTGCTATTTTGTGTGTGTGTGTGTGTGTGTGTGTGTGTGTGTGTGTACTTATTGAGTGTTATATTCATATGTATATTTGGTGCTATTGTTATATATATATATATATATATATATATATATATATATATATATATATATATATATATATATATATATATATATATATATATATGTGTGTGTGTGTGTGTGTGTGTGTGTGTGTTATATTCATATGTATATTTGGTGCTATTGTTCTATTAGTGTATATATATAGATGTGTGTGTGTGTGTGTGTGTGAAAGAGAGAGAGAGAGAGAGAGGGAATGGTTATATTAGTGTGTGTGTGGTCAGTCACAGGCATATGTGTATAAGTGAGGGTGATATACAAACCTATAGCTAAGTGGGTGTCTAAGTTTGGTGAGGGAGGAGTGTTAGAGTTCTGTGTGTGCTGTGTCAGTGAAGGCTCGGGTTTAGATAGCAAGAATGCAGTGGGATGTCTTCATTGTATTGTAGTAAAGTGGAGAAGCAGTGGGTCACTGCCTTCAGACAGTGGTGAAGGGGGACTGTCTGCAGAACAACTACAGCAGTAGTATTGTTGTCTCGAGCAGCAGTGGATGGACTGTGTGAGTGACAGTCATGTGAGGGTGTACTTATAAGGATGGCAGGGAACACATAGAAGTAGTAGAGGGAAAGTGAGGTCTCAATTGAAGGAGGTGGGGGAGTTACCTGAGTAGCAGTGGGAAGCATGCAGTGTTATAGTGTAGCTGCAACATGTGGGCACATCAAGTACAGTTTAGTATGGGGTTTGGGACTGTGGTCAGTGATAGGTATGTATCCTATGATACTGAGGGTATGTGGTATGGGTATGGTACCATGGTACCATATACCCATGAGTGTGTGAGTGTTATAGATACCTGTGAGGAGTGAGTACAGTTGCTAGTGTCTGAGGTGAGTGAGGAGATGTGTTTGGTATGGTTGAGTGTTAGAATTAAAGGGTGTATTGGTCAAGGTTAGTTGTGATATATTAGTAGTTGGGGCCTTGTGTGTAGGAGAAACTTGGGATAATTTTGTATGCAGTTGTATAGCTTAGTGTCAGTGGAGGTGTTGTGGAGTGACTATGCATTATGAGTATAAGAGTGTACCAAAGGCTAGAGTTAGTGAGGGTATCCTAGTATGAGTATTTTGGATGTGGGATCCTTGACATACATGGTATCAGAGAGTATAAGATTTCAAGTATAAAGAGCATGCGTGTGCGAGTGAGGACTACAATGGCAGTCATTGGGCTCGGGTTGCAGGTAACTGCACTGAGCAATAAGTGATGGCAGATATCTAACTGAGTCAATTCTTGCAGTTGATGCAGGAAGCAAGGGCAGTAGTAGGGCATGGGGTAGCATTTGAGTTGAGGAGAGGTGCCTGAGAGTATCAATACATTAGAGGTAGGTTAGTGTTGGATATAGAAGTATCCAATGTGTGATACACTAAATTCTACCATAAGGTGTCAGGTAAGAGGGTGTTAGATTAGTGGGGGTGTCCTAGTGTGGGTAAGGTATTAAGTGTCAGTTGGGTATTGGGTATCCAGTATCACAGGATATTGATATGTGATCAAGATATTAGTTGTGGTAATAGTTAATGTTGGGCTATTAAGGTAAGGTTGTGTTACAAGTATATATATATATATATATATATATATATATATATATATATATATATATATATATATATATATATATATATAATGATACTTAGTATAAGATATTAACTAGTATTAGTTAATATTAGCTAGTAACTAGTATTATCTAAGTTTACTTGGGATATCAGCAAGGTAAGGACTAGTGTGACTTAAAAAACCTAGTATAGCAAGGTATCGACTTAGGAAACCTAGAATTGACTAGTTTAGCTATTTAGGCCAACCATGTTGACAACTTGGACCCCAAATTAGATATTTGACCCAGTTTGACCTAGTGTTGACCTAGAGACCCAGTTTCAAGCTAGCTTAGCATGTTTATAATTCCAAAATACTATTGTGACTTGATATTTCATATTTAATACGGCTACCATTTGACATTACATACTAGATGACATTCCACACTGGATTCCAGGCGAGTACATTATTTGATAGTTTTTATTATTTGATAATTACTATAATACAAGTATTTAGAGATATTTTACTTAATTCTTGACACGATTTTACACGGACTAGTACACATATGGATCTTCAGTCATGAGATATTATTTCTTGTTTTATTGTTTCTCGTGTTCTCGTATGGTTATTAGATAATATTTAACATTAGACAATTTCTTGAGTTTCTTGCATTATAACGTGTCATGGTTGGATCCATTATACTAGTCGAGGAAAAGGAAAAGTGCTAGCTAGATATGTGAACAAAGTCTAGACAATGTTCAATGTTCAATGTTTAAGTTAGACAATGTTTATCCATGTTTAAGTAGACAATGTTCAACCCAAGCCAACCACATATCTAACTAGTATTTTAAAACACTTAGTGTAGTTACAGTTCTTCTTTATATTCTATTTCATTGCCTTTATTTTATTTTATTGTGAACAGTTTAAACCATATTGTTCTAGATTATCTGTCTCATTTTTACCATACTATGATATATGTTCATTGCTTTCTCGTCTTGTAATACATTCTCTATTTTTGTTTATAGTCATTATCAATGAACTTGGAACTGAATTGGGTTGTACTTCGTTCTAATCCTAACTGGATAACATTTTTCAGATGACTTCTTAGAGGACTTGTGTCCCACATATTACAGACCACAAGAGGTTGATGGTGCAGACTTGGACCCAGTAGCTCAGGAGTGATTGCCGGGAGGTATAGCTGGAATCACTAGTTATCTTATTTAGTTTTTATTAGTATTTTGGTACCGGATTCATTTTTGGCATATGCATTGAGACTTTGTTATTGTTGTTGATTTTGGATGTTGTGGATGTTTAGACTTTGTAGTATGTTAGACTTCATTTGATATCTTATTGTGCTTTAGATTGTGATTGAGTATTTATCATTATTATTATTATCATATTGTCCTCCTTCTTAGAGCTGAGATATTATTGACATGATTTATATTACGGTATGAGATTGACAGTTAATTAACCTAGACAGTGTTCTACTGCCGATGCTGCGACGTAGGCTGGACGTACCCACGTACTCGTGTCCTCACACCGGGTGCGGGTCGTGACCCTAACTATATCTAGGACTGTCAAAAGTTTTGATAGTCCTCGCTAAAGATAGGATTGTCAAAAAAATTTACAATCCTAGGATACTCAAAACAGTTTTCCTGCTTTAGGATACTCAAAAATTTTAATTCCTAGAAATCTTATATTTTGCTATATATTAGGATACTCAAATCTAATAAAATAAAATTAACAATAAAAGTTCTATTTCATTTCTTCAAAATGCACTATATATTTGCCAAAATGATACAAAATTGCAAAATATTACAAAACCATATAGTTTGGTTTACATCAGTCGATTACAATATCATAAAAGGCCGTAGGCATGCTTCTGGGCTCCTCTATCTTCATCAACTTTTAATAGAAATTTATTACATCTGTGTAAGGTATTGTCCATGTGATCGCTTCCTCGGGTGCATATTTATACCAAATTGTAGCATGTGGAGGAATAGGAGAATGACTGATAACCTCGCGATGATAAAGTGTTGTCTGACAAATCCTATTCTACTTAGATTGGATAGTCCTATTGTACATATCAATATGAACTGTTGGCCCGTTCGGTCTCAGTCAACTTGATTTTGATAGTTAACTAAACCATATTTTGATATGTCGCAATATGATACAACTATATACAACAGAAAACTTCAACGATGTTGTGACGATTGCTGGTTGTACTGCGTTAAGTTATTTATTTCATCAATGTAATCTTATATTTTATTGAGTCTAGGACTTATGTACATCGAGTCACACTGGCATACTCAAGTCCACTCAAATAGCCTGAAACCTATCCACATATACAAATCCAAGTCAAACAAAACTAGCCCATACACAACTTAGACCATTCTGGAATAAGGCCTACCGAACTCCGGCCAAACTCGGTTCCTGACCGAACTCGGTCTGTCTAAAATAGAAGATTGGCCAGTTGTAAAATCCCTGATTTTGTGGTTCCAACGTTAGAATTTTTAAATACTAGGGTACCAAATTTTGGCCAAACTCTGTCCCAGAATACCCTATAAATATACTTAGATTTTCACATTCTTACTCACTCATCTCTTCTTAATCTTTCTATCCTTTAGTGAGCAAACTCTCAGAGCCTAAATATTCTCTATCTCTAAGATCAACTCTTCAGCCTTCTTGTGCCAAGTACGATCTCGGTTAGAAGCCTGTCAGAGTTGTAAGAGCTTGGCTCAACAAGTTTTCTCTCTAGCTTTGAAGTCAGCAAGCCTTTGTATCAAAGCTTGTGGTTGTAAAGAAGTTTGCAAGCCTTCAGATCAAAGCTTGTGATTTACTATTAGTGATTATAGTGGATAAAACTCCGAACAAGAGTTCTCGGGACTGGACTAGTCCTCTAAGAGGAAAACCAATATACATTGTTGTGTTTGCGTTTGCTTTATCTAAGCTCTAGTGCTCTTTATATTTACTTTACATATTGTTATTAGTTGGTAGCTGACTTTACTTCAGATAATTTTTAATTGGATAGATTATTTTGCTGCACACTATTCACCCCCTCTAGAGTTGCCTTACGGTCCTACATGAACAACCACAAACCTCGGAATCAAAACCCATAAACTTCGACCTACCTATCTCCTCAAATAGTAAGGCCAATGCTTTAAGAGATATTACATGGATTAAAGCATCAAAAGGTGTTCATGCTTTACAATATTGAGGATTATATCAAATTATGTCTTAATCTTGTTCACCGTCAAATTTATTATTAAATTTATCACTTGCTAAACAGAGATAAAATGACCGACCGATAACCGTAGATGTCTTTTCAAATTTGTGTGTGATCCTTCAACCGGTTGGTAGTGATTGTACCAAAATGCTTCCCCATATTCGTCCATGCTAAGACGAAATATTCTTTATGTTGTTCTAACCAAGTATCTTTTATATCAGAATTGCATGTCGGGTTACTCGTCTTCCACCTTTTTTTGAACATGTAGCTATGTCATAACTGTCTTGGGTACTTGCTCGCCATACAAGATTCCAATCACTGTAGAATTCTTCGAAGCGGACCATGTCAATTTACCATCCACATTTTTAAATTTGCTCTTGCATTATGCTTGGACATTCCAATTTACATGCCAAGTGCATAATAATCTATGCGCTGAGGAAACACGATAGTTATAGCATTAATTAGGACATATTCTATGTCGGTAACAAAAATAGAGGGCTCTTTGTGTCCAGTGTAAAGTATTTTTAGTTTCCTCAACGACCAGGTATAATCCTCTACTGTCTCACTCTTCATGAAACAAAAAGCGATTGAAAATGCCCCATAGACGTAAAGCGAACAATATGAAAATGAGGTATCTTGAATTTATTAGTCTTATATGTATAATCAAGGACCAATACGTCAGCGAAGGACCTGGCCAAGTGTGTGTAATCACCATCTGGAATAGACAATCACATTTCTTCGTCCCAACGATTTTTAACGTGACTTTTCTTTCGGGAAGTGTATCTTTTCTACAATGATACCTTAACACACCACTTTTTTCACATCCATGATCTAAATATTTTTGGTCCGACAAAAATCTGATCGATCTTGAAATGACAATGACTATGTTATGTTGAAGTCCAACTTGTCTACACCAATCTAATGCTTCTTCATGAGATTCAAAAAATATATCCGTCGAGAATAAATTGTCTACATCAACGACAATAACAAGATGTACGACAACAGTTGTAGACGGTATGCCCTATAACCAATAGAAAAGAAATTTAAAAATATATGCAAAACCAAGGAGGAAATACACTATTATAATTATGACTATCAAAAATTTTGACAGTCCTACCAATGGGAAGGACTATCAAAATTTTGACAGTCCTTCCCATTGGTAGGACTGTCAATTTTTTTGATAGTCCTAATTATAAAATTCAAATTAGGACTGCCAAAACTTTTGACAGTCCATAATGTATTTTGTACTGTCAAATTTTTAACAAGTCCTAACACGAAAATTGTCAAACTAGGGATGTTAGATTGCTTACTGAGGGTGCTTCGGAAGGACCAAGATGTTCATCGGAAGGGGAGCAATGAGGGTTTAGTGGATTTGATGATCCGATTTCTTCGTCAAAGAGATTTTCATGTATATCTCCTACATTGGTCGGATAGAATTCAATAATTTGAGGAGGACCAAATCATCACATTTTGCCGAAGACATACGGGTAAAGGTCGAATATTCGTAGAAGAATTACCGAGTTGGGTTGGAGTGGGATTTGGGACCACAACTTCTATAAAAATTAGGTTTAGGGTTTTAGGAATTGGGAGAGAAAATGGGAAGAAGAAGACAAAGGAAAAAAATAAAGTTGGCTTATATATATACTAAGTAGTGGGCATCCCTTGGTAGTTTTTTGCTAGTGACAAACTTGTAAATAATACAAACAATTTTGGGCAGTCCTGAGTAAGTTTTTTAGCGCCTTTATAAAAATTCAATAAAAGGATGGATAATGTCTGGGCAATGGACTGCAATGAGAATTAGATTTAATGATAAAAAATACAAGAAGAAATTCGAAGAAACCAAGACGACTAGGGCCAAGGCTGACAAATGGTGTGGTAGTTTAATCCCGATAACGGAGCATTTCTGTTGCATGGTATGTCTATTATTTAATTTAGGATATATTTATTTATTGGATGCAAAGGTCCAGAGCTTCCTCCTCTACTATGAGCATTCAAGAGCCACTAAACATTCACAAGATACAATACAAGTCCAGGCAACCCTTGAGTGACATATTGTGTCTCGTTGATATGATTACACAAGAGGATGTCATAGATACAGCCTAGCCCCAGATTTCCTAGATGGACGAGTCGGCTGTCACGATACGTTTTAAGGCAATCGAGCGCAGTATTACAAAGCTGACACAAACGATAATTACTCTTAGTCAGATGCTCGAGCACAATACTAGTAGATTGGTCAACACCATAGTGGGATTAAATACAAGATTACTATAAATGGAACATTATCGCCCTCCCGCAACGACATCACCAACACAGTTGACACCACCTCCACCGATACTACAGTTGCAATCAGAGCACTTGGCCCAAATAGTCGAGGCTCTCAGGAGAACTATTCGTGATCCTACTCATCCTCCCTACCAGCAGTCCTAGTTGGGTATATATATTATATTATGTATCGGACCGAGTGCTGGATCTTTGATTTCATGTATCAAACGTTGTTATATCATATTATGTTTTAAAAACAAATATTTGTGTTTTTTTTTGTTTGTTTGTTGTTGTTGTGATTATATGATTATGTAGTAGTTTTTTTATTCTGTGTCATTCTGTGTTCATATGTGATTCTATGATTCATATCTATGTATGTGATTCTTCTATTTAAAAAATATTATTTTTTGTATTAGCGACGTCTTAGCGTCACTTAGCAACTCTATCGACGAAAGTATGCGTCGCTACCTAGTTTCATAACGTCTCTACATGGTATCAGAACGTCGATGTACACTGCGACCATGTATCAGGACGTCACTACCTGGAACTTTAGCGACGTTTATCGACGAAGTTCATCATCACTAACTAGAAAATAAGCACGTCGATGTATGACGCGGGATGTCGCTGATGTTGCTGGCATGGTTGACTTGCCATATCATTTACTAGAGCCGCTATGTTTCCACTTAAAATTCGTTGATATGTCGCCAAACCAATGAGTTCAGGAAGCCCACTAAAATGTCGTTGATTCGGCAACGGAAAAAAAAAATGACGTTTGTCATAAGTCGCAACAACGACGTTCGTCGACGAATTTCATATATCCGACTAGCATGCGACTCGTCCTCCGCGTAGGTGATGGCGTTGCTAAATGCTATTAGCGACATTTTTTATTGAATTAGTGGCATTTTTTGGAGTCGCTAATCCCTTCCTATTTTTATAGTGTGAATGGTCAAACTCGTAGTTTAATCATTTTCATCGAGATCCAATTGATTCAATATGATGATCAAGTTAATTGTCTCTCTCGGTCCATAACTTTTAATAAAATATGATTAGGCCTTCGGGCCAAGTGAAGCGGGCCCTCTGGACTGTGATGGTGTAGGCCTACGGCCGGGTTATGCCGGGACTACAACCTTGTTCATGAATTCTGAACTAACATAGTTAGTGTTGAGTACTTTTTGTTTTTGTTTTTTTATTCTTCTCTTACATAAGCCACTTGGTCTTTACATGATGTGAGAACAACTTCTAAGTCGCTAAAGTTTGAATATACAAAAAAAAAAAAAAGAATATGAAGTAAATGCTGTCATATAATGCAGGAATAAGAATTCATCTCGCTGGCACAATTGATCAATGGAGTAAATGGAATCACATTCCTAATGGCTTGTGGCAGCAGTAAACAATTGATGCTTGGTATTTCTATTGATCGTGGCACAGTAAATAAAGATAAAGATTATTCTTTATCATCAACACTTATCCCTAATTACAACTTAATCCCTATTAGTTTAAGCATTATATATTCTACTAAGTGAAAGTCATCATTATAGCAATTCGTGAGCGCTTATGATCGCTTGTTCAGTATTCATGACTTCTTCAACCACAATATTTATAGTTTCAACAATTTACATGTCTTTAGTTCTTAACACCTGATCATCCATCACGCATACACTTTTTATTTGTCTTTTCTCTCGACTGAAATATATCTTTCTCAGCATTTACAGGAGCACACACCACAGAGCCATTCTGATTAACAACAACTCCATATCCATGAAGTATTGATAATGGGATCCTCGGACAACCAACGAGGGATAGGAATAATCAAGTTTATAAATTATTTTCAGATGTAATTGAAGGCAAAAAGAGGAGATGGAAGATTTCGTGAGACTCGTCGGTTTGGTAAACGGGTCGATTATTCAGAACGTTCTGTGACTTCTGTCATTGCCGTGGGTCCTTCGCTTTCATTACATCGATCAACATGGATTACCTCGAGCAATAACAATAAAGTTTTTCCAAACATTTATAATTCGTGGGCTAATCAGACAACACATTAATTCTAACATAGAGATTGCTAAAAGTAATATCTAGTATCCTTGGGGTCTATTTAGAGGTAGGATAGAAAAAATTTCGGATTTGGACAACACCTCTACTTAGGGCATTCCCTTAGTTGACCTGCAGGAGGTCGGGATCGCAGGTGATTCCCACAGTAAACAAGGATGAAGGAAGTAACCAAAATAAGTTCCGACTCAGATAACCCAATTTTTCGGACCGGTCTTATGTATCATCAGTGACGGTTCCGAGTGCAGTAAAGGAGCAGGACTAAGGTAGGTAACCCACATGCAGCTTAAAATATTATCAGATCGATCTGCAAAATAAGTTTTTACATAATACATGTTGGAACAGTTTTTAGCGACACATAATTGCATCGTTTTCATGCTGCAATGAAAAGCTACTGAGCACTATAACTAACCGCCCTCTAAAATTTACTTTTGCTTGGTGCTGATGGTATGCTGATTCTTCATCTTTTTTGCATATTAACCCACTAAAGCATGAGCATATATTTATTGCTAGTTAGGTCACAATGCATTCCAAAACCAGATTAGTTTAACTCTTAATCGCGGCGAATCGTAATTGATCATGATCCTTTGGTAGAAAATTTGTAAATATGGGAGTGTAGGTTTCACATCTCCTTTAATTATTCACCTCTCCACCCATAATTATTTATTTATTCATTGCTTTCTTTGGAGGACATATTTCTTTGGTAGCATCACTTCACGTACCTTAATTTACTACATGAAGAAAAAAAAAATTGAGGGTGGACTAGAGCCCACTCCGACCCTTCCATGATTCTGCGTATGCCCAGAAGAGTTCGAGTTAGCTAACTTCGATCTGGATAATCCAGAGACACCTCGTGTGAAATATTGTTCGTATTGGCAGAGCCTAGAGATAACTAAAGAGGTCATGGTCGCCCAATTTTATTTATTTATTTTCGTATGAAAAATTTAATATTTAATTATTATCTCTCCAAAAATACAATATGGCCTCTTCTAAAATATAATTTGCCCCTCTCAAATATATTTTGTCCCTCTACAAATTGAATATTTCCCTTCACACTTTCTTTTTAGTCAAGCTTCGTCTTCTCCATTATAAGTTATATCACCACAAAAATACAGCAAAATAACGATGACAATTTTCGTCGCTATATAGCTATTCTTCGTCGCTAAACAGTAATAGCGACGGAACAGCGACCACAATCTTTCATCGCTACGTCAACGACTAACTTAGCGACGGCTATGGGATTGTTTCTGATACTATTTGTGTATCAGGCAGTAATTTAGCGACGAATTTTTTTCATATTTTCGTCGCTAAGTCGTCGCTATTCCGTCACTTAGGTGAAATCTCCCGGATATCCATCGCTAGTTCATCGTTGTTCGGTCCCGTCGCTAGTATGTCACTAACATTGATATTTTTTTCCAGAATCAAATATTTGCTGCTACATACAAACCTGAAAAAAGAAATATATCACTACCAAAATATGATAAAATAGCGACGTTATAGTAAAACGTCGCTAATATTAAAGACTTGAGCGACTCCTAAAATGAACGTCGATATACGTCGTTATTCGCGACACATAGCGACGTTTAGCGACTGTACTTCGGTTTTTAAAAGAATAGTCGCTATAAGCTTCTTTAACGTCGCTAAGCATCGCTAATTTTTATGATTTAGCGACGTATTTACCGACGTTTTTTTTTATCTTTAGCGACGTTTCTAGCGACGTCTATAGCGTCGCAAACTTTTAATTAGCGACGTTTAGCGACGTCTTTTTATGACGTCGCTGCTTTTTTAATTAGCGACGTTTAGCGACGTCTTTTTATGCGTCGCTAATTTTTTAATTAGCGACGTTTAGCGACGTCTCTTGAGGACGTCGCTAAATTACTGAATATAGGGTTCCCTCGTCTATTCGACTTTTCATTTCTTCCCCCCCCCCCCCCAACTTTTTGATTTCTTCCCCCCTCCAACTTTTCGAAAACGCGCGCCCCTACTGGCAATCCAACCTCCCCAGACGACCCTACGCGGCACCGGCGACCCTCTGCGGCTCTGACGACCCATCCCTTGACCGCCTCCCTCGCCCCCCACCATGACGCGGCCGTGTTCGTCCCCCAACCTGTAAACTCCCTCACCCAAAATAGGTATTTGTGTATATTTTATATTATTATATTTATTATAGATGTTGAATTTATTTAGAGTATTCTCTTAGTTAATTAGAAAATAATTTTTTCTTTAGTATATTTACTTATATAAATATTCATTTAGAATTATTTTAGGTTATTTTAGATTTTTGGAGATTTTTCTAGAATTTTTGGTAATTAAAACTTAGAAAACATAAATTTCTAGGACTTCTATGATTTACTATACGACCATACTTGCATGTCGTTCCTACCAAATATTTATTTTAGTTTAAAATATTTAATTATATTTTTTTGTAATTTATTTAGAATTTTAAAAAATTTATTTAGATTTTAAAATTATTTAGGATTTATTTGGATATATATAGTCTTAATATTAGATAGATGCTAATTTAGTGTTAATAGATATTAATAAAATTTTATAAATTATTTGTATTATCTTTAATTATATTTAAGATTATAAATTATTGAGATAAATTCAAACTCTATTTTAAATTAATTCAAATCCTGAACCTACTAGAAAATCAACTTCATGCATATCCTATCCTTATTTAAATTCATCATAATCCTATCCAAATTAACCAATCCTAGTCCTATTTAATTAAGTAGTGTCCACCATTATAAATATCTCATCCTTCATATTTTTCTTCCCCAAATTCCTCTCTTTTTGGTCCAAAAAATAGTCAAAATTCGTCATAAATTCAGCCTCATTTTCCACTAGTTATGACGAATTAAAAAGACGATATCTCCTAGCTCCGGACTCCAAACACGCTCCAGTTTTTTTTGTTAGAACGATAATGAGGTTAGATTTATGATTATATAAATTGTTTTTCTAAATTATGAGTATTAAATTCTGTAAAATTCGTAGAGCACAGCATGTCCGAAAATAGACGTGTTTCGATGTTTTTGTGATTCCGGGAGAACCAGGAGTCAGAATCACGAACCGTTTAAAGTTTCGGAAAGCTAATGTCGAGATCATCGACATAAATTTTTTCCAGAATTTAATTCGAATTATTTACATACTGTTAATTCTGTAGAACTTCTAGGTTAGAATTTAACCATCGGTGCACAATACAAAATTTGTATGTGCCATAATTTCCAAACGAATTTGAATTCGGACGAGCCGTAAATTCTAGTATGTTTTTGATGCTAAAATCTACAGGAAATTATGCATGAAAGTCGAGTTTGTGTCGGTTGACTTTTTGGTCAACAGATTGCCTCGATTTGCGTGCCATGAGTCTCGAGTTGATAAAATTCAGTTTCTTTGGACAAAATTTAGGAATTAACATAAAAATCAGAATAATAAGATTAAAATAGGATTTTAGAGTAATTATTCCAGAATTAAATAAATTAAAATAAATTATCTTTTGACGTGATAAATTTGTAATACATAGGCTATTTGGACTGTGACTTGGACTCTGATTCATACCAGCAGCAGGACCCCAGGCAAGATACCTTGCCAAATTGTTACAGTACTTTTTCATGCTATTTATATTTCTTTATATTTATTTCATTTCTGTCTATTCTTGCATGTGTAGCTTTCTTTCAGTCATTACTATGTATTAGATATGTTGACACACACATGGCACTTAGTATCATAGAGGACAATCATTAGGCGTATGGGCTTTAACCACTCTGGTAACACCGTAGTCACTAGCACGCACTATGGTGGGTCGTGTCCGATGGTCGCTACCCCCGAGGTATGTCGATTGATGGAGTCCGAGGGTCGCTACCCCCGAGGTATGCCGGCTGATGATGTTCATGGACGAGTGCATGAGTTGTGAGGATTAGATCGAGTAGCCTACCCTTGCCCATACGTCGAAAAGTTGTCCTCATTTGCATTCATATAGATTGTCTTGTACAGCGTACTTATTTATTTTCAAACCATATGCATGTTTACTGTATTCAAATTGGCTCGTATTTTCTGTATCTTGTTACGTCCCTCTGAGGACCTGGTCCGCTGCCAGGTGTATCTTTTCTTGAGTATTTGTAGGAGCGCAGATTTGGATGGTTACATGTGATCCGAGGATGTCTTCTCTTCGAGCTGTGATGGATAGTTGGTATTCTTATATTGTGTTGTGGTGTTGTACTCATATTGTATTTGCTCTTATATTCGAGTTGGTAGTGGATTTGTTTCCATCCAACTATCATCCTAGATACTTCTTATTGAGATCTAGTTTCATAGATACTGGTTATTTATTTCTATATGATTTTGGTGGATGAGATTTAGATTTTACCCTGTGACTTGTATTACATTTATACCACTTGTGGATTTTATATTCATATTACAGCGTACGTATGGATTTGGTTTCCATATATTGGAGTTGCCATATCCATGCGGCTGGCATGCTTACGTGTCCTAGTCCTACGTATTTTTGGGACTGGGGCGTGACACAACCCCAACACAGGCAACCCCAGACGCGGCTCCTCCCCCTCCGGTGCGGCTCCTCCCCTCCGGCGTGGGCCTCCTCCGTCGACCCCTCTCTCAGGCGCTCCTCCTCCCTTCCTCCCGGCTCGGTAAACCCTAACCCAGACCCGGACACAACTAGGACACACACACACACATACTGGACACAATCAGGACACATGGACACACACAGGACACAACTAGGACACACACACACACATACTGGACACAATAAGGACACATGGACACACACATGACACAACCCTAACCCTGACACATGGACACACACATGACACAACCCTAACCCTGACACAATCCTAATAGTCTTGAACGGACAAGTAGATAATGTTGAGACGAACCAAAAAAGTTTGGGTAGAGCCGAATCGAAGTGTTAGCTAGGTAAACGGACGACGTAGGGGACACACAATTCCTCTTATTCTCTCTGCATTAAGTCATCTCGTCTCTTCACCCGCTTTCCTATCATGAAAGTCTCTCTTATTGTCAATTCTCTTCTCCTTTTTTCTTAACTACAAACATTATGTTAATGGTCTTCGTCTCCTCTAGAAGACCATCTAACTCTCCAAAGAGACCTAATAGAAAGAGTTGTTCTGCTTCTAGCTTCTAGCTTCTCTCATTCCTTCCTTCATGGCAATAAGAAGTCGGCTCTCATATCTCCAACGGATGATCAGAAGTACATCTATGGCCAATTTTAATATGTTGCTTCACAGTTTTTCATAATTGAACATTATACTTTTCAATAAATTGTAATCTAATACTAGCTTGTTTCCATTAGGAACCTCTTCTTTTGTATAAACTGTATTACCTTTTTGTCACGCCCCAGTCCCAAAATACCGAGGGACTGAGCACGTGAGCAATGGCCAGCAGCACGCACTGATGGACAACCCAATTTAATGGATCCATCAGGGCATGCTTAAGCTGTAGTCTAGCAGTATAATGTACAAGTCTCAGGTATTTCTAATCTCATCCACAGGGTAAACACAGATTAAATGCCAGAAATAATGCAATGGAAATAAATATGCAATATCAAATAAGGTTATCTCGGGAAACAAATCCGAGAAATATTCTGTTACATTTAAGGAAAAATAGACAGGAATGAAATGCTGGAAATGGAAATACTGTGTAGTGGAAGCCGGTGCTCAGGAGAAATCTTCGGCCACTACTTCGTCCTCTGTTCCTTGTTCTGCTCCAAGGAGTGCTCCGGTACCGTACACCTCTGGGTAGTTCTCTTCAGCTGTACCTGGGGACATAATCCGGATCCAGGTCGTCAGGGGACATAACAAGGTACAAGATAATACAAGCCATAATAATGCAGTGTAATAGTCAATGAAATAAACAGGGTAAATATGTAACCATCTATGTGAAATGCAGGTGAGAACATCATCAGTACTCAGGCTGAGACTACCACAAGCTCTGTGTCGGGGAGCCGGTAGCAGTGATATCATGTAGTTGTCTAGCTCAATGGGAGACTACGACGCCGGCATGATATAAAATCAACCTGTATCCTGTGTGTCTCTCCAGCAATAAATGGAACAATAGAGGAAACACTAAATAACCATCTAAGTGATATGCAAGATGAGAGCAGCACTAGAACTCAGGCTGAAACCACTACAAGCTCTGTGTCGGGGAGCCGGTAGCAGTGATATCATGTAGTTGTCTAGCTCAATGGGAGACTACGACGCCGGCATGATATAAAATCAACCTGTAGCCTGTGTGTCTCTCCCCACCCCATGTAATCACGCATATCATGACCATAACATCTCATGTCCATGTCAGCGGGATTATAGCTAATGCAGCAAGTCATACAATATCTCTGTCAAGTCCTGTATCCTATACAGAGTCACCATGAATATCTCAGGAAGACTCTGTCTCATGAATAGTGTCAAGTGTCCTGGGTTCTGGAGTACTTGATAAGACAAGTACGAACATTATCGGGTCTCGATAACCATCTCTATGTGACGTTACACAACTCCGCGTACGGAGTTGGCACCCGACTATGATCGGACACTAAGCACGTCACCCGTTTCCTAGGTTAAGCAGTTGAAACAAGTTACATGAATTTACACAAGAAATCCAGCAAAATATTATCACAGGAACTACTGAGAATTGACGAGCTTTACTTGCCCACTGATGCTAAATTAAGTCCAGAAAATAAATAGCAAGCTGCAGGGTTTGGCAAGGTACACTTGCCTGTGGTTCCGGTTCGGTTTGCAGTTTTGACTTCGGCGGGAATTGCAGGCGGTACTCCGGTTGCTGAAACAAACATCACCATCAGATCCAGAAAATATCAATCAGCTAGAAACGTCTGTCCTTGAGTCCAATTTGGAGACAAGGGCAGAAACGACAGTTTCGGACCAAAACGGGGTCCACCGGTGGGCCCGCTTTGCACCGAAAAACGCGTCAGGGTCAAAGGTCTCCAAATTCACCAAACTCAGTGTCAACAGGTCAGAAACGCTGATACGGACCCAACGGAACTTTCAGATTTGAATTTCGATGAGCCGGTCACAAAATCGCCCGTCGAGCGGGGCCTGTGGGGCCCACGACACGCGATTTCGTCAACGTTCCCAGAATCGAACCAAACTTGACCCACAGGACCAGCGTATCGCTACGATTCCGACGGCGCAAGTTTCGTCTCGATCCGACGTGTGTGCACGAAGTTAGGGTGAATTGCAGAAAAGGCGGATACGGAGCGATGTCTGCGGATACGCGTTGATTCCGGTGTGCACGGACACCCGAATCAGCTTCCGCGAAATCCCACACGTCCGTATCGACGAGGCGCACGTATCTGTGAAGACCGCACGCGACCAAGTCGTCCCGTTTGGCGGGGCGTACTCGGTTCCGGGGTGAATCAGGGTCTGGGTTTTTCCTGTTTTTGGATCGCGGTGTGCGATCACCACAGGACGCGATGCCCCGAATGGTTTGTCCGGACACCGAGAGGGTCATACAGTCTTCGCAACGCAATTTGCGGAATCGAAAACGGAGCTACGAGTGAAAAGATACACGCACCTGAAGGGGACCCGAAAACCAGGGCTAAATCGTGTCCGACACGCGGTTCTGTGTCCTGGACGTGTCCGGCCTAGGGTTGGGGCTGTGTCCGCGTACTGCCGCCGTGTCCGAGGCTCTGGGGGACTGGCCGACGGTCGGCGAGGCCCTGGGGGTCCGGCGGGGTCGTTGGACGGCGGCTACGGCGAGGTCGGCTCGCAGGGAGGCCGGCGGCGGGTTCGAGAAGAAGAGGGGAGGAAGGAGGAGTGGTTCTGTCGAGGGGGAGACGCTGGAGGGTGGTGGACGGCGGCTCTGGGAGGTCGGCGCTGGCGTCGTGCGGTGCAGAGGGCGGTCGGGGTCGCCGGAGCTAGGTGCGGCGGAGCTAGGGCTCGGGTTTTGGGGGAAAAGGAGGCGGAGATAGGGGGTTCTTATAGGGCGTCGGTGGGAGGTGAGGCCGGGACGACGTGGCGGAAAGGTCGGAGGGTCGTGGCGGTCGTGGCGGCCGAATTCGCGGCGGGCGGCGGGTTTCTCGGGTCGTGGGGGAGTCGGGGGACAGGGGTGACCGTAGGCGGGTCGGGTCGGGCGGCGGGCTCCGGGTGAGCGGACCCGCCCGACCCGCTAATCTCAGGGGACTGGGTTGGGTCAGCCTAACGGGCTCGGCCCACTGCGCCGGGCCGGGCCCAACTAAAAAATAAAAAATAAAGTAACAGTAAATAATAATAATAATAATAATAAATTAATTTAATTAGAAATTAGTTTTTAGGCTTTTAAAAATAGGTCTGATGCCCAATAAAATCCCAGAAAATTATCCTAAGTCCAGTTTTTCATTTTACATCCAAAAATATTATTTTCATAATATTTTAATACTGTTTAATATCAATTAAAAATCATTTGATAATTAAAACCCTGTTTTTAAATTACAGAAAATTCCCAGAAAATTCCAGAAAATTGCGAAAATCCAGTTTTTAAAAAATTTTGAAAAATCAGGGGGTTTACAATCTACCCCCCTTAAGAGGATTGCGTCCTCGCAATCAAAGAATAACCGGTCAGCAGAGATGACACGGTCGCAGGTATCGTTTGAAAATACATCACAAGATACTTAGGGAAGTACCGTTTCCCTAACAATGAAAGTTACGCACTTCCAGAGAAATCTAGTTAAAGCAAAAGATTACAACTTTTATGAAAACCAGGTTGTTATTAACAAGTTGCAAATTACTAGGCTGGGGCTGAGGTCACGAACCAATAGGCACGAGCTAAACAAGACTAGGAACGGATAACTATAAATCACTTACGCGCATTAGCTACACCACGAGTCTGCGCGTTCTCCACGGTCATCGTCAGGGCTTGCTCGCGTCCTTGCAGTCGATTCTTCTGCTGTTGAGCCTGCTGGAAGAGTAGTTCCTGGGGTATCAAGGGTGGCCTCGGCTGATACCCTGCTGGAGCTGGTGGTAGGACTTCTTGAACTTCCGTTTGCGGTACTTCCAATGCTGGAGAGGCTGACCTCGGTACTGGTAACGCTCGTTGGTTTACCCTTGGTGCTTCTTCTCGACGCTCAGGACATTCCCTCAGTAAATGCTGACTGGATCCGCAAGCCAAACATAACCTCATTTTCCGTCTGCACTTGTTTTCTATATGACCTCGCCTGTGACAATATGGGCAGACAGGTATTGCCTGTGAAGATGCTTCTGGTGGCTGGTGTACGTGGGGTCTTTTTGCAACTTCTTCTTGTAGTGCTGAAGTGGAAGTCCGTTTCAGACTAGTCTCTCTCCTGATGACGCGCTCAATGCGTCGCGCTGCAGCAAGGACGTCCGAGTACGAAGTAGGTGCAACGGATCCAATTAATTTCTGTAGCTCAATGTTTAGTCCGTCGAAGAATTTCTCAGCCTTCTCTTCTTCTGTTGGGATCAATGTTGGAGCGAAGCGACTTAGTCGAGTGAACTCAGCGTTGTATTCTTCCACCGTCTTAGTATCCTGAGTGAGGTGATTGAACTTGTCCCGAAGTTCTGATCGTGCGACAGCTGGAATGTACATCTCCTGAAAGAGTCTAGAGAACTCTTCCCAAGTGACTCGGTCTGGTCCGAGCCGGGTTTCCTCAGATAGCCACCAGTGATGCGCATTATCCGTCAACTGCATTCTGACGGCAGTCATCCAACATTCCTTGGGAAGCTCAGCTGCTTCTAATTGATGTTGAGTGTTGGTGAGCCACTCATGAACTTCAGTGGGCTCTTCCTTGCCTGAGAATGTACGGGGCTTCAGTTGGCGAAAGTCGGCGATAGAGCCCGTTGTTGGCCGTCGAGTTGGTAGGTTGGCCTGCTCCAGTGCAGTTATTAGGCTGCGACTCAAAGCCTCTTGTTGAGCTTGCATTATTGCATAGACCATTTGAAACATCTGCTGTCCGTCCATGGCCTGCCCTGGTGGAATTACGGGCATTGATGGAGTAACTGGCGTCGTTGGTGGAATGTTATCTTGCTGGATTCTCGAGGCATGCTGTTGAGCTGACTGTCCTTTATCTACTGGTGTTACTTCATCTTCGTTGGTTACCTCAGCATCTCGTGGTGACGTTATGGGAGTCTCGTCGTTTGCTCGTGAATCCATAACCCTGCAACCAAAATAAACAATAAGAGGCGCACAGGAATCAAGGCAGGATGCAAGTCGAGAAATTAATTTGAAGTCGATATGGATATCAAGAACGTTTCAAGCAAGTGGATGAGATCCTAAAAACTTATCCTATTTTATTGCAGGCCTGTTCGGTCCCTAAGTTGAAATCGAACAAATTAGTCGTAGACCTGCATGGGCCACCACAAAAACCATGTCACACCCCAGTCCCAAAATACCGAGGGACTGAGCACGTGAGCAATGGCCAGCAGCACGCACCGATGGATAACCCAATTTAATGGATCCATCAGGGCATGCTTAAGCTGTAGTCTAGCAGTATAATGTACAAGTCTCAGGTATTTCTAATCTCATCCACAGGGTAAACACAGATTAAATGCCAGAAATAATGCAATGGAAATAAATATGCAATATCAAATAAGGTTATCTCGGGAAACAAATCCGAGAAATATTCTGTTACATTTAAGGAAAAATAGACAGGAATGAAATGCTGGAAATGGAAATACTGTGTAGTGGAAGCCGGTGCTCAGGAGAAATCTTCGGCCACTACTTCGTCCTCTGTTCCTTGTTCTGCTCCAAGGAGTGCTCCGGTACCGTACACCTCTGGGTAGTTCTCTTCAGCTGTACCTGGGGACATAATCCGGATCCAGGTCCTCAGGAGACATAACAAGGTACAAGATAATACAAGCCATAATAATGCAGTGTAATAGTCAATGAAATAAACAGGGTAAATATGTAACCATCTATGTGAAATGCAGGTGAGAACATCATCAGTACTCAGGCTGAGACTACCACAAGCTCTGTGTCGGGGAGCCGGTAGCAGTGATATCATGTAGTTGTCTAGCTCAATGGGAGACTACGACGCCGGCATGATATAAAATCAACCTGTATCCTGTGTGTCTCTCCAGCAATAAATGGAACAATAGAGGAAACACTAAATAACCATCTAAGTGATATGCAAGATGAGAGCAGCACTAGAACTCGGGCTGAAACCACTACAAGCTCTGTGTCGGGGAGCCGGTAGCAGTGATATCATGTAGTTGTCTAGCTCAATGGGAGACTACGACGCCGGCATGATATAAAATCAACATGTAGCCTGTGTGTCTCTCCCCACCCCATGTAATCACGCATATCATGACCATAACGTCTCATGTCCATGTCAGCGGGATTATAGCTAATGCAGCAAGTCATACAATATCTCTGTCAAGTCCTGTATCCTATACAGAGTCACCATGAATATCTCAGGAAGACTCTGTCTCATGAATAGTGTCAAGTGTCCTGGGTTCTGGAGTACTTGATAAGACAAGTACGAACATTATCGGGTCTCGATAACCATCTCTATGTGACGTTACACAACTCTGCGTACGGAGTTGGCACCCGACTATGATCGGACACTAAGCACGTCACCCGTTTTCTAGGTTAAGCAGTTGAAACAAGTTACATGAATTTACACAAGAAATCCAGCAAAATATTATCACAGGAACTACTGAGAATTGACAAGCTTTACTTGCCCACTGATGCTAAATTAAGTCCAGAAAATAAATAGCAAGCTGCAGGGTTTGGCAAGGTACACTTGCCTGTGGTTCCGGTTCGGTTTGCAGTTTTGACTTCGGCGGGAATTGCAGGCGGTACTCCGGTTGCTGAAACAAACATCACCATCAGATCCAGAAAATATCAATCAGCTAGAAACGCCTGTCCTTGAGTCCAATTTGGAGACAAGGGCAGAAACGGCAGTTTCGGACCAAAACGGGGTCCACCGGTGGGCCCGCTTTGCACCGAAAAACGCGTCAGGGTCAAAGGTCTCCAAATTCACCAAACTCAGTGTCAACAGGTCAGAAACGCTGATACGGACCCAACGGAACTTTCAGATTTGAATTTCGATGAGCCGGTCACAAAATCGCCCGTCGAGCGGGGCCTGTGGGGCCCACGACACGCAATTTCGTCAACGTTCCCAGAATCGAACCAAACTTGACCCACAGGACCAGCGTATCGCTACGAGTCCAACGGCGCAAGTTTCGTCTCGATCCGACGTGTGTGCACGAAGTTAGGGTGAATTGCAGAAAAGGCGGATACGGAGCGATGTCCGCGGATACGCGTTGATTCCGGTGTGCACGGACACCCGAATCAGCTTCCGCGAAATCCCACACGTCCGTATCGACGAGGCGCACGTATCTGTGAAGACCGCACGCGACCAAGTCGTCCCGTTTGGCGGGGCGTACTCGGTTCCGGGGTGAATCAGGGTCTGGGTTTTTCCTATTTTTGGATCGCGGTGTGCGATCACCACAGGACGCGATGCCCCGAACGGTTTGTCCGGACACCGAGAGGGTCATACAGGCTTCGCAACGCAATTTGCGGAATCGAAAACGGAGCTACGAGTGAAAAGATACACGCACCTGAAGGGGACCCGAAAACCAGGGCTAAATCGTGTCCGACACGCGGTTCTGTGTCCTGGACGTGTCCGGCCTAGGGTTGGGGCTGTGTCCGCGTACTGCTGCCGTGTCCGAGGCTCTGGGGGACTGGCCGACGGTCGGCGAGGCCCTGGGGGTCCGGCGGGGTCGTTGGACGGCGGCTACGGCGAGGTCGGCTCGCAGGGAGGCCGGCGGCGGGTTCGAGAAGAAGAGGGGAGGAAGGAGGAGTGGTTCTGTCGAGGGGGAGACGCTGGAGGGTGGTGGACGGCGGCTCTGGGAGGTCGGCGCTGGCGTCGTGCGGTGCAGAGGGCGGTCGGGGTCGCCGGAGCTAGGTGCGGCGGAGCTAGGGCTCGGGTTTTGGGGGAAAAGGAGGCGGAGATAGGGGGTTCTTATAGAGCGTCGGTGGGAGGTGAGGCCGGGACGACGTGGCGGAAAGGTCGGAGGGTCGTGGCGGTCGTGGCGGCCGAATTCGCGGCGGGCGGCGGGTTTCTCGGGTCGTGGGGGAGTCGGGGGACAGGGGTGACCGTAGGCGGGTCGGGTCGGGCGGCGGGCTCCGGGTGAGCGGACCCGCCCGACCCGCTAATCTCAGGGGACTGGGTTGGGTCAGCCTAACGGGCTCGGCCCACTGCGCTGGGCCGGGCCCAACTAAAAAATAAAAAATAAAGTAACAGTAAATAATAATAATAATAATAAATTAATTTAATTAGAAATTAGTTTTTAGGCTTTTAAAAATAGGTCTGATGCCCAATAAAATCCCAGAAAATTACCCTAAGTCCAGTTTTTCATTTTACATCCAAAAATATTATTTTCATAATATTTTAATACTGTTTAATATCAATTAAAAATCATTTGATAATTAAAACCCTGTTTTTAAATTACAAAAAATTCCCAGAAAATTCCAGAAAATTGCGAAAATCCAGTTTTTAAAAAATTTTAAAAAATCAGGGGGTTTACACTTTTTGTCACTTGTTCTCAAGTTATGTTCTTATGTCCACTTGATTTATGTCACACCCCAGTCCCAAAATATCAAGGAACTAGACACGTGGCAATGGCCAGCAGCACACACCGATGGGCAAACCCAATTTAATGGACCCATCAGGGTGTACTTAAGCTGTTAATACAAAAATAAGGGTCTATGGTACTAATCTCATCCACAGAAATAAATACAGTCAATATGAAATAATAAACAACATCAAGTCTCAATAAAACATATCTCGGGGAACAACCCGATAATAAGTCTGATACAACAGTCAATAGACAAGAAATAAGGAGTATAACAACAGCAAAGACTGAGTATAGATAAAGAAGATACTCAGAAGAAATCCTCAGCGATCACCTCGTCCTTGGGTTCTGGTACTGCTCCAATGACTGCTCATGTCCCGTATACCTCGGGGTAGATCTCCTCTGCTAAACCTGGGGACATAATCCGAAATCCGGGTCCTCAGGGGACATAGCAATGTACAAGAATAATTCAAGCCAAATAAATGCAGTATATGAAATGAATCAATAGGGCAAACTATATAACCAGCTAAGTGATATGCAAGTTGAGATCATTAATCATACTCAGGCTGAGACTACTATAGGCTCTGTGTCGGGGAAACCCATAGCAGCATTTTCTCGAAGGGCCAGTAAATATGCACAAAGCTCTGTGTCAGAGTCTAAGGCACCTCCAGTAATATAATATATATATATATATATATATATATATATATATATATATATATATATATATATATATATAATCAGCCTTTAGTATGGTAAAACTCTCCCCACCCAATGTAATCACACGTCTCATCTCCACGACGTCTCATGTCCATGTCACGCAAGATCATGACCTCTAACTGATGCAGCGAGTCATAATGATAGCTAAGCATATGCAATAAAGTCTATGTTGTAACACCCCGTTCCGCTCAAGCGGACTGCCGATTCAAACGACAAAAGTGCAATATCCCGACCCGCTTTGCTCAGGCGAGAATACTCGTTCCAGGCAAAGGATATCCAGACTTGTCCCTTCAGGAGTCCAGCTTAAGCTTTCAGAGGCTCGCTTGACGTATCGCTCAACCGAGGCGAATCATCGCTAAGGTGGGTGGCTACGGTGAACTTGTCTTTGCTTAGCCAGCACACTTAAAATATAAAACGATACATGCTAGTCGCTAGGTGAATCACCTCCTGCATGCTAATAAGAATCCAACGCACCTAGCTAAGGAAATAATCCCAACTTGTATTGCTTATGCTAGAACGTGGAAATAAAATATTGCTTATATTCAGACCCTTGCATGCTACCTTTGCCTTGTGCAACTGGACCCTGCTACGCCTCGAATAGACCGATATGAACATTATACACTTTGTTGTGCACTCCCTTACTGCTACACCGCACGACCCTAGACAATGTGGCTCGGTAAAGTTCCTTACGGTTTCACTACTCGGCTTACCTTCGGGCTCGAGCTAAACATGAATGTTTATGAATACATGCTTGCCTGCTTATAAGTTAACTTGGATGTTGCCTTGCCTCAGTGTTTCCACACGAAAATAGGCTACCAGCAAGTAACACTATCGCGTATCGTTCATGCATTGAGTCAGCCAGAAGACTATCGAATAGTCCTTTTGTGCAAATGAACCTGCAAGTACTCGGGGCCGTTAGGTCTCCAAGGCACTCCTCGCACCAGAGGAATGCATCAAGGAAAGTTAAATCAAACAAATGGAAATTATGTCAAGTTATACTACATGATAATCATATCCAGTTTACAGCTAAACGAGAATCATGATCACAACTCGTGGAGCAAATTCTCGGCTCAGAACAAGAATCATGGATTATCATGTCAAGTTATGGATTTGGAAAGACCCTAACCTGCATGTCGCGGACAACTTGAAAAAGGTAATCTTCGGATCTCAGTTCCACGGGCGGTCTCCGGGGCACCGGGGCCGATCCGATCCGGATGGAACTCAAGCAGCCTTTCACACTCAAGCAGGGTGGCGTCTCCGCTAAACGCCGTGCCATCCTTGCTTAAAGGCTGATAGTCTCATATTCCGGACAGGATTATGCAGCACCTCCAGTAATTTCGTTGCATAGCATCCTCGTCCATAGACTACAAACTGTCCTTTATGGCTATGCCAGCAACCAATTGTTCATATAGATAAGTCATCCTCGCTTAGCGGCAATCCACGTGCGAGATATTGCATCGCATCGTGAATAACTTAACACCTAACGATCATGGTATAACAACACTTGTGCATAAAGAGCACTTGAACATATTATGCAATGCACCTGAGCAATCCTTGTAAATTGTGCACCCGAATCATAGTCTCGCTCGTAATACAATATTTGCATATGCTATTGCCTCTGAATGATTATACCTGCTCGTGCTTAAATTAACTATGTTTACCTTGGACAGGGAAGGTCAAATGGTAAGTTGGTAAGTCTCGCCATGTTTTCTCTTATATCGCACGACGCACTGCCACACGAGTTAGGCTATTCAACATTGCCATAAAACTGATCCTAAGGCACAACTAGAAAGACAACAAAGTAGTTGGTGCACGGAACCTATATTACGTGTTTGGATTTGTCGAGTGGGCGAGTAGCCTCCCCACCAGTGTATTCAATGTACTGATAACCCACAAGATCGTTTGCAGGGTGCGGGAGAACCTCGTTCGGTGCGGATGCCTCCTTCGTGCGTGCTAAGACGTGGAGTTCACTCTGAAGCCTTAGAGCGTTGCGTCCGAAACTGAAGCACATATACAAGACATAATGTTGGAACATCATCCGAACATCGCCTGTACAATCATTCCACAAATTGTAGCCACTTGGCACGCTTTTATTGTTTCAGAGAGAGAGGCTTGAGCGACTTGTAATCTCGGCTATACGCCGCCTGTAACACTTCTTTATATCAATAAAGAGTTGCTTTACTTATACTTGTGCTATTCAATGCTTCCGCTATTGTCGACTCAGTGAACTTGTTACCGATCGCATATGCGTTCATAAATTCTGCTGCACACAGTCAATCTGTACGACTCTGTGGCTTAGACTTCTTACCGCCAGCCAACGAACCACGGCCTTGCACGGGCGTGGCTCACGCTCGTGCGGCATCATGCCCGGATGGGTCAAAGCGATCGTTCCACGGGAGCGCTGGCGCGGTGATTCTTGCTTAGCAGGAACGGCCGATTTATCCTGCGGGAGATCGGGACGTGACATATGTCACCAATCCTATAACCTACATAGAATTACCATGAATATCTCAGGAAGATTCTGTCTCATGAATAGTGTCAACTGTCCTATGGTATGACGTACTTGATAATGCAAGCACGAAGATATATATAGGATCGCGATATCAATCTCTAGTGACGATACACGACTCCGCGTACGGCGTCGACACCCGAATTTTATTCGGACGCTAAGCAATGTCACACGGTCCTAGGGTGAACATTTATATCATATAAATAAATTAAGGGAATAATAGAAAACAAGTGCTGCAAGTATGGCAAGGTACACTTGCCTGGGATTTGGTTTCCAACTGCTGCTCTGGTATCAGCGGGATCTGCAGGTACTCCTCCGGTTGCTGAAATAAACGTTACCATCAGGTTCAGAAGATATCAAATAGCTAGAATTGCCTGTCCATAAGTCCAATTTGGACACAGAGACAAAATTGACAGTTCCTGGTCAAAGTAGGGTCAACATGTGGCCCACTTCGCACCGAGAAACGTGCCAGAGACAAAGTTCTCCAAATTTGTCAAACTTAGTGTCTACAAGTCCAGAACGACGATACGAACCCAACGGATTGTCCAGAACTAGATTCCGATGAGCCGATCACAAAATCGTCCGTCAAGTGGAGCCGTGGGGCCCACGATACGGGATTTTGTCAACGTTCTCAGAATCGAACCAAACTTGGGTCACATGACCAGCGTATTGTTACGAGTCCGATGGCGTAAGTTTTGTTTCGAAACGACGAGCATACACGAAGTTATAACAAGTTTTAGAACAGGGCCGATACGTGATATTATCGACGTATACGCGTTGATTCTGGTGTGCACGCACATCCAAATCAACTTTCGCAAAATCCCACACGTCCGTATTGACGGCGCGCACCTTTCGGTGAAGTTCGCGCACGACCAAGTCGCCTCGTTTAGCGGGCACATCCAGTTCCGGAAAAATCAGGGTTTTTAAATAACCAAGTTTTTGGTCATTTTTACCCTCGAAAATATTACAAACTACAGCTCAATAAAATAAACTAAAAACAGGGTTTAAAACTTGGTCATATCGTCTAAATTACTGTTCAAACCAATTTTGAAAACATTTAACAGGTTGCACGTAAAACAGTCGTGAACCGAGGAGTTTGGGACAATTTCTGATTTAAAGAAAATGAGGGTTTATTTTCCTGATTATGCGTCGTAGTTTGCGATCGACACAGGACGCGATACCCCAAACGAGTTGCACGGGGTTTGAGAGGGTTACACAGAGAATGGGTTGGAATAGACCGCTCGAAAAATGGTGCGACGAGGAGAGAGAAATTTCTACCTGAACAGGGCTTTGGAAACGACTGCACAGTATTCACGGGGCGGCGCGGTTGGCGAGGGAAGGTGAAGGGGAAGAGGTGGGCGCTGCCGTTGGCCGGGGAAGCGTAACGGCCACGGGGGCGGAGGAGGCGATCGGGTGCGGGGGATTAGGGATTAGGAATTTACTGTAGCTGACGGGCCGGGTTACGGGTTAACGGGTTAGCGGGTCGGGTCTGAGTCCGACCTGCTAGGGTTGGTTTAGGTTTAGTTCAAATAGGCCGGTTCGGTTCAGGATTTAAACCGGTTGGTTCAATCCGGTTCAAGTTGATTCAGGTTGGTTTATTTAAAAACTAAGTTTTTGGGTCTTTAAAAATAGTTCTGGGGTCCAATAAATTCCAGAAAAATTACAGTATGTCTAATTAATTATTTTACATCCAAAAATATTATTTTTATAATATTTTAATATTTAATAAAATCATACAATTAATTTAATACCAGAAATCATTTATTTTAATTAGTTAAAAATCACAGAAAATTCTTGAAAATTTATTTTTAAATTCTGAAAAAAATTTGGGGGTTTACAATCTACCCCACTTAAGAGGATTGCGTCCTCGCAATCAAAGAATAACGAAACATAACCGGTCAGATGAGATGACACGGTTGTAAGAAATGTTCGAAGCACGACACAATCAAAGAATCATGACCAAAGAGAAATCGAAGGATGAGGGTTAAGCAAAACACATAGGGAAGGAATAAGATATTTCCCTAGACAATGAAAGTTAGGTAATTCAAGAGTGAAGGAAATCTGGTTAGAGCAAAGAAAACTACAGCTTAGGAAACCTAGGTTATCAATTATTAACAAGTTCAAAACACTAGGTTTAGGGATAAGGTCATGAACTAACAGGCACGTGCTAAAGCAATACTAGGAATAGATAGCTAAGAATAACTCAAATCTTACGCGCATTCGCTAATCCACGAGTCTGTGCGTCCTCCATTGTCATCACAAAAGCTTGTCCGCGTCCTTGTGGTGGAGTCCTCTGCGGTTGCTGGGCCTGCTGGAAGAGTGCTGATCTGCTTGATTACTTTGTTGAGATGATTGTCCTCTACCAACTGGTGTCACTTCATCGTTGTAGGTGACAACTGCAACTTGTGGTGTTCCTGCAGGAGTCTCGTTGCTTGCTTGTGAATCCATTACTCTGCATCCAAAATAAACTATAAAAGGTGCACAGGGGAATCAAGGCAGGATGCAAGTCAAGGAATTAATTCGAATCCGATATAGAGATCGAGAACGATTCAAGCAAGTGGATGAGATCCTAAAACTTATCCTATCTTTGTTGCAGGCTTGCTCGGTCCCTTAGTTGAAACCGAAACAATTTAGTCGTTGACCTGCATGGGCCACCACAAAAACCATGTCACATTCCAGTCCCAAAATATCAAGGGACTAGACACGTGGCAATGGCCAGCAGCACACACCGATGGGCAAACCCAATTTAATGGACCCATCAGGGTGTACTTAAGCTGTTAATACAACAATAAGGGTCTATGGTACTAATCTCATCCACAAAAATAAATACAGTCAATATGATATAATAAACAACATCAAGTCTCAATAAAACATATCTCGGGGAATAACCCGATAATAAGTCTGATACAGCAGTCAATAGACAAGAAATAAGGAGTATAACAACAGCAAAGACTGAGTATAGATAAAGCAGATACTCAGGAGAAATCCTCAGCGATCACCTCGTCCTCGGGTTCTGGTACTGCTCCAATGACTGCTCATGTCCCGTATACCTCAGGGTAGATCTCCTCTGCTAAACTTGAGGACATAATCCGGATTCCAGGTCCTCAGGGGACATAGCAAGGTACAAGAATAACTCAAGCCAAATAAGTACAGTATATGAAATGAATCAATAGGGCAAAATATATAACCAGCTAAGTGATATGCAAGTTGAGAGCATTAATCATACTCAGACTGAGACTACTATAGGCTCTGTGTCGGGGAAACCCATAGCAGTATTTTCTCGAAGGGCCAGTAAATATGCACAAAGCTCTGTGTCAGAGACTAAAGCACCTCCAGTAATGTAATATATATATATATATATATATATATATATATATATATATATATATATATATATATATATATATATATATATATATATATATAATCAGCCTTTAGTATGGTAAAACTCTTCCCACCCAATGTAATCACACGTCTCATGTCCACGATGTCTCATGTCCATGTCACGCAAGATCATGACCTCTAACTGATGCAGCGTGTCATAATGATATCTAAGCATATTCAATAAAGTCTATGTCACGAATCCTGTAACCTATACAGAATCACCATGAATATCTCAGGAAGATTATATCTCATGAATAGTGTCAAGTGTCCTATGGAATGACGTACTTGATAATGCAAGCACGAAGATATATATAGGGTCACGATATCAATCTCTAGTGACGTTACACGACTCCGCGTACGGCGTCAGCACCCGAATGTTATTCGGACGCTAAGTAATGTCACACGGTCCTAGGTTGAACATTTATATCATATAAATAAATCAAGGGAATAATAGAAAACAAGTGCTGCAAGTATGGCAAGGTACACTTGCCTGGGATTTGGTTTCCATCTGCTGCTCTGGTATCAGCGGGATCTGCAGGTACTCCTCCGGTTGCTGAAATAAATGTTACCATCAGGTTCAAAAGATATCAAATAGCCAGAATTGCTTGTCCATAAGTTCAATTTGGACACAGAGACAAAATTGACAGTTCCTGGTCAAAGTAGGGTCCACATGTGGCCCACTTCGCACCGAGAAACGTGCCAGAGACAAAGTTCCCTAAATTTATCGAACTTAGTGTCTACAAGTCTAGAACGACGATACGAACCCAACGGAATGTCCAGAACTGGATTCCGATGAGCCGATCACAAAATCGCCCGCCAAGTGGAGCCATGGGGCCCACGATACGAGATTTTGTCAACGTTCTCAGAATCGAACCAAACTTGGGTCACAGGACCAACGTATTGTTACGAGTCCGATGGCGCAAGTTTTGTTTTGAAACAACGAGTGTACACGAAGTTACAACGAGTTTCAAAAAAGGGCCAATATGGGGTGTTGTCGACGGATACGCGTTGATTTCGGTGTGCGATCACATCCAAATCAACTTCTGCAAAATCCCACACGTCCGTATTGACGGCGCGCACCTTTCGGTGAAGTTCGCACACGACCAAGTCGCCTCGTTTAGCGGGGTGCACCTAGTTCCGAATAAATCAGGGTTTTTAAATAACCAAGTTTTTGGTCATTTTTACCCTCGAAAATATTACAAACTACAGCTCAATAAAATAAACTAAAAACAGGGTTTAAAACTTGGTCATATGGTCTAAATTACTGTTTAAACCAATTTTGAAAACATTTAACAGGTTGCACGTAAACAGTCGTGAACCGGGGAGTTTGGGACAATTTCTGATTTTCAGAAATTGGGGGTTTATTTTCCTGATTTTGCGTCGCAGTTTGCGATCGACACAGGACGCGATACCCCGAACGAGTTACACGGGGTTCGAGATGGTTATACAGGGAATGGGTTGGAACATACCGCTCGGAAAATAGTGCGACGAGGAGAGAGAAATTTCTACCTGAACAGGGCTTCGGAAATGACTGCACAGTGTTCACGGGGCGGCACGATTGGTGAGGGAAGGTAAATGGGAAGAGGCGGGCGCTGCCGTTGGCCGGGGAAGCGTAACGGCCGCGGGGGCGGAGGCGTAACCGCCGACGGAGGAGGCGATCGGGTGCGGAGGATTAGGGATTTACTGTAGCTGACGGGCCGGGTTGCGGGTTAACGGGTCAGCGGGTCGGGTCTGAATCTGACCCGCTAGGGTTGGTTTAGGTTTAGTTCAAATAGGCCGGTTCGGTTCAGGATTTAAATCAGTTGGTTCAATCCGGTTCAAGTTTGTTCAGGTTGGTTTATTTAAAAACTAAGTTTTTGGGTCTTTAAAAATAGTTCTGGGGTCCAATAAATTCAGAAAAATTACAGTATGTCTAATTAATTATTTTACATCCAAAAATATTATTTTCATAATATTTTAATATTTAATAAAATCACAAAATTAATTTAATACCAGAAATCATTTATTTTAATTAGTTAAAAATCATAAAAAATTCCTGAAAATTTATTTTTAAATTCTGAAAAAAAAACTGGGGGTTTACAATTTATATTTGTATGATTGTATCATTTTCTGGTAATATGGTATATTGGATTCTTGGAATTACATATGGTGAATAACGCTTCTTCTTAGGATTCTGAAGTTTCCATGTCTTATTGTAATTAATATTTTTTTTTTTTGTGATTTCTACCATTCTTCTATGGTTCATGATTTGTCATGAGTATGATGGGTGTTTTAAGTATAGTGAGATTTCTCTTGACATTTAAGATCCTGCTTCTTAGATGTGCGATGTTGAACATGTTATTCTTCATAATCTAAATTACTTGTATATAAATTTTCTTTTCATTGAATCATTTATTGACACTCTTGGGTTGCATATATAGGAAATTTGAATGTCTTATATTGGTTATCAACTTTTTAATTAAGTTTGATGGTTTGATTGTGATAGTTAAGTGCCAAAAAAAAAAGTTTTGGAGCCTCATTCCCAGTTTTCATCCTGGACCCTTATAAACATCGGAACGATCCTGTTTACCTAGCCCAAACTTGTGAACTCTTCGTCCCCCTCCCCCTAGTTTGGTTTTTCTTTCCTTGCTTTCTTTAAACCCCGTTATTCCCTTAGTTTTCTTGTATTACTTTACATTTAATCATAAATGTAGATCATAGCAAAATGTTAAGATCCTAGGGGAAAAATCTATCAAATACAATGTGTAACGATACCTACATTAAAAAATTTGGTTAACCCTCTTTTGGTTAAGTGGGGGTTTGTTTAACGATACCTACATCAAATAAAATGTGTAACGATACCTACACCAAATACAATGTGTTAAGATCCTAGGAGGGAGAGTAATAAAGGGTTAAGTGGGGGTTTGTTTAATCATCTTTTGTCCATTTTTGTAATCTCCCAAATTGGCAGATTAACTAAGGGGAAGTGAGAAATTTTGTTTAAAAAGTAATAAATATACCCTATTTAACTCTTTTCTCCACTCAAAATCTTCAATCCAAGTAAGGGTTATTAAACATACCCTACTTAACTCTCCCTTAAATCCAAACAAAGTTATATGTATTGACTCCCCCCCCCCCCCCCGCACTTAACTCTACCTCACTTAACCCCACTTGACCCTGCTTATTTTTTTCTCCTCAATCCAAGCAGACCCTTAAGGATATATAGTGTTCGAATGAAGTTAGAGGAGACCAATTGAGAACAAGACTAGAAAAAATGTCTTAGGTGGTTTCTGTTGGGATGAGTTCTCTTCCTATCTGGAGAATGCCCAGAGGTTGATGGCCAGCATTCTTTTAAGATGAGAGGCTAGAGGGGTGAATGTGTCTTTTTCTTTTCTTTTCTTTTTTTGAGATGCAAATTGGCAGTTTTTTAATCTCATGTGCTGGTTTTCTACCAAAATAAAACCAAAAATTTGATAGTTGTTTTCGTACTACCGGTTTCTCTTTGTCACACACAACTTGGAGAGAACGACCAGAACTTAGCTCAGTCCAGAGCAAGGAGATGAAGAACATCAAAATGTTTACTATACCTACCTCAGATTTTCGAATATAATATCACTATCACATATCATAGAATACAGTAACCCTCTAACTTAGGAAAATAATTTTCATATAATTTTTTGATAATTCTTTTACTTGTTTCATCGTTTACAGTTCAATCTAGTTCTAAAATCCAAATTCTTAAGTATACATGACATCATGACTCAAATAGACAAACCTACAAAACTATCATCCTAATTTGTATTTTATTAGATAAACCAATATTTATGAAAATAGTAGTACATCATATCGTACCATAAGATTGTATTGTACATGATACTAACAATATAGTAGCTACCTCTTCTTGATGTGAATAAAAAACTCATTTATAACACAATGATATTGATCATTAGCACATATCTTAGCTCTATTAATTCATTTTTCATTCAAGAGATGAACTACTGATGATAAGATCATAATTTCAAAAATAAATATCTAAGATTTTATATATATATATATATATATATATATATATATATATATATATATATATATATATATATATATATACACACACTACCAAAAAATATATATATATATATATTCTCCTTCGTCGACCCCTCTCTCAGGCGCTCCTCCTCCCTTCCTCCCGGCTCGGTAAACCCTAACCCAGACCCGGACACAACTAGAACACACACACACACACACACACACACACACACATACTGGACACAATCAGGACACATGGACACACACTAATGACTGCTACTAACTATAATAGTATACCACTAACTTAACTAACTATTAACTCATATCATTTATAACTATATAACTAATATTACAACTAACTGATATACTAACTGATGCATAATCAAGTGTGCATTCCTCACAGTTCAGTCACCCCCTTAATCCACGCTTCCCCCTGCAGACCTCAACATTCATACTAACACATGTGTGTCATCAGCTCACACACACACTTAGATACCACCCTCTATATTGCACATTATCACACACCCCACTTGCAGTCATAAGATCAATGCTACTGTGGTTTCATAACTTATAACCCCCCCCCCCCACTTCAGATATCACTCCATCTCACTTCACTAACACATAGGTTAATACTTACCTAGTCTCTCTCTCTCTCTCACACACACACATACCTGGTGTTAAAGTGTATCATGAATACACTTGTGCACACATATTTGAAATCAATCCTACCTAGAGGCCACTTGATCAGTCAGGAATGACATTCATAGGCAACTATGACAAAACGTAGCTAAATGATTGTGAACTAGAGGCCAACTCACGTGTTTGTGGCACTCCTATTTACCAGCTCCTATATACCACTATCTCACCAATGTAATATACTTCAACCTCATAGCATTATCTTAAAAGATATTTCAGTATCTACTACTTACTAGCACTATCAAATGCACTATTGAACCCATACATTACACAATTCCATTCCCCCCATGTTCATTAATAATGTAAAATGTCTAAATTACAACAAGAAAATACTATCTATGAGTACAATAACATGAACATATAATAACTAAATTTTGTACTGTATTTTTAATGTGGAACGTAACATCTATTTTAACAATAGGGATACATATATTTATATTTGTTATCAATTATATTCTTTGTTTCCATCTATCTTACCAGATGGCACCCATGACCCGAGCACGTGCACGTCGCTTGAGAGAGACATCTCCTACTGTTAAGGAGGAAGAGACATCTCTTACTGTTAAGGAGAAAGTGAATGTTAAGGAGGAAGAGATACCTCATACTGTTAAATTGGAAGCGGTTGTTAAGGAGGAAGTGGCAACTTCTACTGTTAAGGAGGAAGTGGTGCCTCCTACTATTGGGCAGACACCAGCTCAGAGGGGGAGTTTCAGTCATCCAGCACCTATAGGGGAGATTGATGGAGTAGACGATGCTTATGCAAAGTATCTGAGGGACTGGGTTCTGTCCCAGCATATTGGATTTCCTTGAGAGATTGAGAAATTGGATAAGACTTATGGTGTAACTATGATACTTTTATTTGTGGTTATTATGTGACTGTGATACTTTTATATTGTGCTTTTTGTGTGACTATGATACTTTTATTTTGTGTTTATTGTGTGACTATAATATTTCATATGCTTTTGTGATATTTTGTACCCAGAAAATTCAACGGAGGGTTGCTCCGGGTCTGTCTATTTTTATGAACTATTATAAGTCTGTATTTTAATATTATTTATATTAAATGTATGTTAATTTACCGGTGTTGAGTGTTCCACCGAAGGGGTCGGCGAACCCAGAAAATTCAACGGAGGGTTGCTCCGGGTCTATTTATATAAATTAGAAATTCATAAACTGCAGGAAGATTGGTTTGAAAACCATTTTACATTCTTTTTTTTATTTTTTCACTAAAAATTTAGCGACGTTTAGCGTCGTTTAGCGACGTTTATATAGGTTGCTAAATACGTCGCTGAATACGTCGCTGAATGTTGCTAAATTGCTGACATGGCAGTATTTGCCAGGTCAATAAAATGTTGCTAAATGTGTTGCAAAACGTCGCTAAATAGAAAAAATTGAGCGACGTTTAGCGACAAAAATACATCGCTAATTTAGCGACGTTGAGTCGCTAAACGTCGCTAATAAAAAAAATATTAGCGACGCAAATACGTCGCTAGAAAACGTCGCTATAGCGACATTTTGCGACGTTTTTTCTGTCAGCGACTAGCTTAAATGCGACTTCATTAAAACGTTGCTAATTTTTGTTAGCGACATTTTAAGGCCATTTAGCGACGTTTCCAGGCGTCGCTAATTTGAATTATTCTGGTAGTGTATATAATACATTGATCACAGATCCAAAACACAGATGCATATTAAAAAACACACATAAATACATATATTGAGCAAGAAATCCAAACACATCCAAATATATATAATGTACAAGAGTATCCAAGTTGCAGACATCGATAATAGTACATAAGTCATAATAATAATATAAGGGTCATACATACACAAATCCAAAATGCTCTCAAAATAAATCAACTCGTAGGTGGGGGTGGTGGCGGCGACTGTCGGCTCTGCATGTAGTACATTATAACTAAAGCCACGATATGTTGTACATATCCTCAAGAATGATAGCAGCTGGAAGAGGAGCAGTGGTAGAAGCAGGAGTCGGAGGAGTTGGAGTAGAAGCATGTAAACCACCTCACCCAAAATAGATATTTTGTGTGTATTTTATATTATTATATTCATTATAGATATTGAATTTCTTAGAGTATTCTCTTAGTTAATTAGAAAATAAATTTCTTGATATATTTACTTATATAAATATTTATTTAGAATCATTTTTAGGCTATTTTAGATTTTTGGAGATTTTTCTAGAATTTTTGGGTAATTAAAATCTAGAAAACTTAAATTTGTAGGACTTCCATGATTTACTATGAGACCATACTTGCATATTGTTCCTACCAAATATTTATTTTATGTTAAAATATTTAATTATATTTTTCTGTAATTTATTTAGAATTTTAAGAAATTTATTTAGATTTTTGAAATTATTTAGGATTTATTTGGATATATATAGTCTTAATATTAGATAGATGCTAATTTAGTGTTAATAGATATTAATAAGATTATATATAAATTATTTGTATTATCTTTAATTCTATTTAAGATTATAAATTATTGAGATAACCTCAAACTCTATTTTAAATTAATTCAAATCCTGAGCCTACTAGAAAAGCAACTTCATGCATATCCTATCCTTATTTAAACTGATCATAATCATATCCAAATTAGCCAATCCTAGTTGTATTCAATTAAGTAGTGTCCACCATTATAAATACCTCATCATTCATATTTTTTCCCCCAAATTCCCCTCTTTTTCGTCCAAAAATAGTCAAAATTTGTCATAAATTCAGCCTCATTTTCTAGTAGTTATGACGACTTAAAAAGACGATATCTCCTAGCTCCGGACTCCAAACGAGCTCCATTTTTTTGTTAGAACCATATCAAGGTTAGTTTTCTGAATATATAAATTATTTTAATAATTTAAGAACCTATTTTTCCAGAATATTCTGAAAGTGCCAGCTATCCGAAATCAGACGCGTTTCCGTATTTTCGAGATTTTGGGAGATCCCGAACTCGGAATTATGAGCCGTTTGAAGTTTCGAAAATCTGACATGATGAACTTACATAAAATTATTTTTTCAGAATTTAATATACAAGTTTAATCTACTGTAAAATTTGTGTAATGTAGACATAAATAGGAAACTACCAAAAACTGTTATTTGTGCGCCCTTGTGACCATAACTCTTTACCGACTTGTGATTTTATGAAACTGTCGATTCCAGCATTCATGTAGCATTGAAATCTATAGGATTCTACACAAAAATCAAGGATTTGAGTTGGTTGACTTTTTGATCAACGGATTGCCTTGATTTGCGTGTCACGGATCACAAATCCGTAAAGTTAACTTTCTTTGGACCAAAATTAGAGTTTAACAATAAAATTAGATTATAATAAGATTAAAATACTATTTTAGGTTATTTTATTCAGAATTAAAATAGATTAAAATGGAAGAACCTATTCACCCACTTTTGTAACTTAACTTGTTTAATTTATGTGACGGGTAGATCGGACGACGCCTTGAGTTGAGACTTCATTCTTTTTCAGAGCAGGCAAGTATACCTTGCCATTGTACTGTTATTCATATTTCATATGTTGCATGCATCTTTATTTTCTGTCATTAGTTCATATATTTTAACTGTTATATAAAATGCGCGTCCAAGGAAACTTGGGTGCAACGACGTGTCGTCGTGATTGTTTTTATTATGTATATGCATTGACCTTGTTTATGAGACCGCCCCATTATCATAAAGCATTATTAGGTTTTATTGGCCGTGACACAGTTGTTACACGAGTTGTGAGTCTCATATAGATCACGGACTGCATATTGGGTTGGCCTCCTATACGTGTGGGCCGTGCATTAGGGATAACTACTGTTAGAAACTTTGCATGCTAGAAGACTCAGCAGTTATTAGTAGTCCAGGGACATAGTCTATTGTAGTACGGTGGTCCAATCCTTGTCCTTGTTTGGTTGCAAGTTTGGGCTATTGTACTAAAGATAGGCTATGAACCAAATCGTGTCATGGATGTGACATGCTTAGAGCATGGGGTGGGGAGAACAATAAGTAAGGCATTTGGGCTCCTTTGCACTTTCCTTTTGTTCGCCCGGACGCTCCACCGGAGCGACGGGTGGTGATGACCCCATTTATTACAGGCGGCCTCTGGCGTTCAAAAGATGACATGCTTTTTAGGCCTCTGATTCTCCGAGAGAATCATGTCAATCCTATTTATGGCCAGATAGCCCACGTGTTGGAAAGTTGTTCTCAAACTGCATTCACTTAGACGGTTAGGCGACCCATTGGATATTTATTTCAGTACTTTATTGGCATGCTTCTATGTATCTTGTTATGTCCCTCTAAGGACCTGGTCTCTTTCCAGGTGTAGATGTTCATGAGTATTCGCAGGAGCGCAGATCCGGACTTGCTACGTATATTACGAGTAGGTCTTCTCTTCGAGCCTCGTGATTATTGGTGTTGTACATACATTGTGTTTGTTTTATATTCGAGTTGGTAGTGGATTTGTTTCCATCCAACTATCATCTTTAGATACTTTGTATTGAGATCTAGTTTCATAGATATTGGTTATTTATTTATATTTGATTTTCTGTGGATGAGATTTAGATTATGCCCTGTGACTTGTGACTTATATATATACCACTGGTGAATTGTTATTCATATTACAGCGTAAGTGTGTTATGGTTTCCATTAATTGGAGTGCCATATACATGCGGCTGGCATGCTTACGTGTTTCGAGTCCTACGTATTTTGGGACTGGGGCATGACATATTTTTAGTGGTGGCCCATGCAGGTCGAGAGCATATTGTCTCGGTTACGTTACTGTACCGAGCAAGCCTGCAAATAAGATTAGACTATAGGATCTCATCCACAATTGACTATGATTTACCTTCCTCCCAATCCGTTCTATTCGAATAAATGCATCCTACTTGATTCATGTACTTCCAAATAGTAACTTGAGTATAGCCCCCTCCTAGAATATAGAAGTCCCAGTTGTTAGATAATAAGTAGGGTAACCTTCCTATTAAGAGTACAACTAGAGTGTTGACACATCACTGAGTTAGAATACTTAATGAACCATAGCACCCTTACCTGTAGATGGATTGACCATTATTCCTTGATAATTAGGGATGACTTGAGATAGTATAGACACTACTAGGGTTAGTTAGAAATTTTACTATATTGTTTGACCCTAGCATTGAGGAACCAATAGAAATCCAAGGTTTAATATTAGGACCAAACATAACTTTTATAGTGAGATAGTATTATAGAACTATAAATTTAGGTTCTTGTCCTGATACTAGCAGACAGTACCTTAGGAAGCCAAGAGGAATAAAATAACGTTTCCCTAGATCATACCTTGAACACATATATTAGCATACCACCTTCCCCTTAGGAAACCATGATATTATCTAGAGTCCCTTTATTTTTAATTTTATATCTTGTTCCTCCGAAAACCTTAGCTCTCGCTATCTGTGCGACGACTAATTTTGTTCTACTATTCTTCATCATTCAATTCGTGCCACCTAACCTTTCTGATTGTAGGCCAAGTGTATTATTTTATGTTATGATATCTAGTTTGCTAGGATTATAGTTGTTACTCTTGAATTTTGAAATTATGTGCTTAGTAGTTAGAACTTGATGGTTTAAGTTATTCTTGTAGATTGTGACTTGATGATTATCCCTTAGTTTTAAATCGCGTAACTTGTACCACACCTCGATACAAGTTATATCCCCTTTCCCTTAAAGGCCAGTAACTTTTTCATTCATACTATTGACACTTGTTCTATGAGCACTATGACTAAGACTTAAGATGACCATTACCTATATAATACAATAGGAGACCTTAATAAGTACCAAGATTCTTTTCCGCATGTACCCCAATAAGAGTTTATACTTTATTTACAAGAACAATATTATTTTGTAGGATCCCCTCAAGACAGTTACAGTATTAGTTTAATTTATTTTAAGTTGAGTAGTATGCCTCACAACCTAGTAACGCATAGTCCTCTTGACTCATTAAATGAAGTGTAATTGAATGACACCAACTATATGCTAGCATAAGACGATAATGTTTATCCAGACTATAAAATTTAGAGGCCCATACCCTATTTGGTCGACTTGCGACTTAGACAAGGAGTTTGTATGACAACTGTAGAGATTGTAGAGTCTTATCTTCTTCTTTTTTGTGAACTTGAATTATTATGTACCTTCCTTCATCATGATCCAGCGTATTTATATTTTATGTATTACCTTGACTTATGCCACTATTATAGCCTAGTTTTGCGAGCTTATTCTTTTATCAAGCTTGTTCACAACATATGTATTATTGGATGCATACACTAATACATTTCAGAATCAATGTATTACGGTCTGATCAACCATAGTGCATTTGGTTCGCCCTTCCCAATACTACTTTACGTGGATTGAGATATATAGCTGACCAGTAAACGAATATACTTGCCCTCTAGATATGTCAGAGCATATCATATCAAGTACATAACTGTACTGATGTGAGCGTATGAATAGAAATTTACCAAAATAGGATTTCAATCCATAATTGCCTTGACAATTCCCATTGAATTCTTTAATCGCCTTGAATCCCGTACTTGTATTCTATCACCTCCTCCTTGAATTCTTTATTATTGTTCTCCGTCTTTCCCTATCTCGGAAAGACGAACGTTCGTGCTTGGTACAAGTTTGTTACACGGAGAGTACTAGATATACCCCATAGGCCAATCACATTACTTGGTGACTATTTTTGTAATTAAGGGCATATCATATGTGATATATTTGGTGTTAAAATTTTTGAGGATTGAATAACACGATTAAATAATTTGAGGAAGTTTTTTTTAAATGTATAGCCTTATGTGATAGATGGATAAATTCTAAGTTGGATAGAAATCGCATTGTCAACTTGAGGTAAAAATTTTTAGATTGTGATCAAGTGATCAAGTAAGATTAAATTGAGATATTTAAGTTATTTTAATTTTAGGAATTTTTAAGAATGACTAAGATGATGAGAATTTAATGAATTTTGAAATCTTGATATTGAGGACCAAATATTTATACTTTGAGGACATGATTTAAATTTTGAATATTGAAGGTTGAATCATCAATTTAAAGTTTTAGGATAAATATAAAATTTTAGACTTGAACAATTGGTGAATTAGATTTAAATTTTTTACAATTTGATGATTTGAATTAAAAGTTGAATTTTGATTATTGGATCATCCATTTGAAATGTTGATGATGGAAATTGAATTTAAAATTTGAAGAGTACGGAATTCATACATTGAGAATAGGAATAAGATTTGATTAGAATGATTATTATTTAAAATCTAGAGGAGATTATGATAGTTGAAAATCGTGATGTAAAATTAGATATGGGTTATTTAAATCTTGAAGATGTTGTATGGATTTGACTTAAATTTGGATGTTGATGATTTGAAAAGCGAGAAGAGATTACAGTAGGTTGAATTTTGATTTGAACAGTGATTATCTTAATTTTGAAGTGATTGCGATGGATTTGAATAGATTTGGTTATTTAAATTTTAGAAGAGATTGTGATAGACTTGCCTTATATACGAATGTGAAGGATTTAGAAAATTATGCCTTATTTTTATATCGAGGACGAAATTCTTTTAAGTTGGGTAGATTGTAAACCACCTCACCCAAAATAAATATTTTGTGTGTATTTTATATTATTATATTTATTATAGATGTTGAATTTTTTTAGAGTATTCTCTTAGTTAATTAGAAAATAAATTTCTTGATATATTTACTTATATAAATATTTATTTAGAATCATTTTTAGGCTATTTTAGATTTTTGGAGATTTTTCTAGAATTTTTGGGTAATTAAAATCTAGGAAACGTAAATTTGTAGGACTTCCATGATTTACTATGAGACCATACTTGCATATTGTTCCTACCAAATATTTATTTTATGTTAAAATATTTAATTATATTTTTCTGTAATTTATTTAGAATTTTAAAAATTTTATTTAGATTTTTGAAATTATTTAGGATTTATTTGGATATATATAGTCTTAATATTAGATAGATGCTAATTTAGTGTTAATAGATATTAATAAGATTATATATAAATTATTTGTATTATCTTTAATTCTATTTAAGATTATAAATTATTGAGATAACCTCAAACTCTATTTTAAATTAATTCAAATCCTGAGCCTACTAGGAAAGCAACTTCATGCATATCCTATCCTTATTTAAATTGATCATAATCATATCCAAATTAGCCAATCCTAGTTGTATTCAATTAAGTAGTGTCCACCATTATAAATACCTCATCATTCATATTTTTTTCCCCCAAATTCCCCTCTTTTTCGTCCAAAAACAGTCAAAACTTATCATAAATTCAGCCTCATTTTCTAGTAGTTATGACGAGTTAAAAAGACGATATCTCCTAGCTCCGGACTCCAAACGTGCTCCAGTTTTTTTTGTTAGAACCATATAAAGGTTAGTTTTCTGAATATATAAATTATTTTAATAATTTAAGAACCTATTTTTTCAGAATATTCTAAAAGTGTCAGCTGTCCGAAATCAGACGCGTTTCCGTATTTTCGAGATTTCGGGATATCTTGGACTCGGAATTACGACCCGTTTGAAGTTTCAAAAATCTGATATGATGAACTTACATAAAATTATTTTTTAGAATTTAATATACAAGTTTAATCTACTGTAAAATTTGTGTAATGTAGACATAAATAGGAAACCACAAAAAACTGTTATCTGTGCGCCCTTGTGGCCATAACTTTTTATCGACTTGTGAATTTATGAAAATGTCGATTCCAGCGTTCATCTAGTATTGAAATCTATAGGATTCTACACACAAATCAAGGATTTGAGTTGGTTGACTTTTTGGTCAACGGATTGCCTCGATTTGCGTGTCACGGATCACAAATCCGTAAAGTTGACTTTCTTTGGACCAAAATTAGAGTTTAACAATAAAATCAGATTATAATAAGATTAAAATACTATTTTAGGTTATTTTATTCAGAATTAAAATAGATTAAAATGGAGGAACATATTCACCCACTTTTGTAACCTAACTTGTTTAATTTATGTGACGGGTAGATCGGACGACGCCTTGAGTTGGGACTCCATTCTTTTTCAGAGCAGACAAGTATACATTGCCATTGTACTGTTATTCATATTCCATATGTTGCATGCATCTTTATTTTCTGTCATTAGTTCATATATTTTAACTGTTATATAAAATGCGCGTCCAAGGAAACTTGGGTGCAACGACGTGTCGTCGTGATTATTTTTATTATGTATATGCATTGACTTTGTTTATGAGACCGCCCCAATATGATAAAGCATTATTAGGTTTCATTGGCCGTGACACAGTTGTTACACGAGTTGTGAGTCTCATATAGATCACGGACTGCATATTGGGTTGGCCTCTTGTACGTGTGGGCCGTGCGTTAGGGATAACTGTTGTTAGAAACTTTGCATGCTAGAAGACTCAGCAGTTATTAGTAGTCCAGGGACATAGTCTATTATAGTACGGTGGTCCAATCCTTGTCCTTGTTTGGTTGCAGGGTTGGGCTATTGTACTAAAGATAGGCTATGAACCAAATCGTGTCATGGATGTGACATGCTTAGAGCATGGGGTGGGGAGAACAACAAGTAAGGCGTTTGGGCTCCTTTGCACTTTTCTTTTGTTCGCCCGAACGCTCCGCCGGAGCGACGGGTGGGATGACCCCATTTATTACAGGAGGCCTCTGGCGTTCAAAAGACGACATGCTTTTTAGGCCCCTGATTCTCCGAGAGAATCATGCCAATCTCATTTATGGCCAGATAGCCCATGTGTTGGAAAGTTGTTCTCAAACTGCATTCACTTAGACGGTTAGGCGACCCATTGGATATTTATTTTAGTACTTTATTGGCATGCTTCTATGTATCTTGTTACGTCCCTCTAAGGACCTGGTCTCTTTCCAGGTGTAGATGTTCATGAGTATTCGCAGGAGCGCAGATCCGGACTTGCTACGTATATTACGAGTAGGTCTTCTCTTCGAGCCTCGTGATTATTGGTGTTGTACATACATTGTGTTTGTTTTATATTCGAGTTGGTAGTGGATTTGTTTCCATCCAACTATCATCTTTAGATACTTTGTATTGAGATCTAGTTTCATAGATATTGGTTATTTATTTATATTTGATTTTCTGTGGATGAGATTTAGATTATGCCCTGTGACTTGTGACTTATATATATACCACTGGTGAATTGTTATTCATATTACAGCGTACGTGTGTTATGGTTTCCATATATTGGAGTGCCATATACATGCGGCTGACATGCTTACGTGTTTCTAGTCCTGCGTATTTTGGGACTGGGGCGTGACAAAGCACTAGCCAGAGCAGTGACATAAGCAAGAGTCACCAGAGTTACAGCATCACGACCCTATTTCATCTCTCCCAGCTGCCTCTGTAAGTCGTACATCATCGTGGTAACCTACTACAAACTGAGAGAGCCAGATGTATTGCCTGAGGCACGGGGTTGCGATGATGCAGGTAGAGCTGGAGGAGGAGCACTAAAGTAAACCAATAGCTGGGATGCCAATGATCTGGTACCGTACACACTGTTGTCTTTCCCTTTCCTGACAGCTTGTATCAACATATCATTCATCTTAACTGGCATACGTGGCTGACTAGTCTCAGCGCCCCTTCCTTACCAGCCTGACTCTCCAATGTCTCATATGTCTCGTATATTTATATTAGCAAATAGGTTTAGAGTTATTATTCAAATTAAAGTCATAGTTAGGGTTTTTAGGTATCGTAGGTTAGGGTTAAGATTTTTATTATTAATTAGGGTTATGGTTAGGACATTTAGAGTTAGGGTTAACTTTTTAGGGTTAGGATAAACAAATATTATAAAACAAATATAATTAAATTAATTTGACAAAATTATAAAAAATAAAACTTACATATGTCTTGGCTACCCGGTCATCTACGAACTTCCCATCCGTCTTCCGTAGAACTTGGGTATGCTTCCATACCATAAAATCCTCAAATACTTTTTGTTGACAATTAAATGGTTATACATTTCCATGTATGTCCATCTCTATCCGATTCTTTTGTGATTAAGATTGAAAGTGTTGGTCAAAAAAAAAATTCTTACAAACAAATACCTATCGGACTGCTAGGCCATGGTTTGGCAAATTCATTCTCACTCAAAGGGTTTAATTAGGCAACACTTACTCTTCCTGATCAAACCCTGATGACAGAATGAATCCATATAATGGAGAAAACTTAATGAACCCATACAATTGAGCTGGCAAACAAAATGTCATTTGCCATCTTGGTGGATCAGGAAAAAAATGTGAGCATAATTTCCATCTAATAAAAAAAAATATTAGCTGAAGTTGGTCTGTTTGCAAAGAGGATTAGGTAATAATTTTCATCTAAGATTGTCTCATCCAACCACAAATTAAACTATGTGCCCAAGTAAAAAAAACAAAAAAAATCCTATTTGTTATAATGTGGGTTACTAAAGGGTTGGATTCTTACTTTATTTTTAGTCCCACATTGATTAGAGATTAGTATTACACCTTCATTGGGTTGTATAAATAAGATATTTTCCTCCCACTATGTGATTACAATAATAAGATATCTTCTCTCCTATTTTCTTCTTCTTTTTTCTACGTTTATTCTAACACGTTATCAGCACGAAGCTCTAACGGGAGGAAATAAGCGAGAGCATCTCAGTAAAGCCGTCATTTGCAAAATTTTTACTTCAGTAATAGGTATGGTTATTTATATTTTTTTTTATGCATATGCATACCCTAGGCGCAGCCTAATGTTGATGTTTATACATCTCTTGGCATACCGCTAAGGCAAAAAGAATTTTTTTTTTGTCCATTTATCTCACTTCTTTTAGTTAAGTCTGATAGTACTCCGATGTTAATCAAATATAGATCTCTCGGAGAGAACACTGGAGTTATTCTTTATTTTATTTTCTTTATTTTATATATTTTAATACATTCAGATTAAAACCATCAGAGATCTGATGACCATGAACATGAATTATTTGGTCTATATATATAAGACTTCTGGAACATCATTGTTCGAAGCATACCATATATGGTATTTTTGAAAGACTTCTTCAACATAATCATTGTTTGAAAAGACTTCTTGAACGTAATCATTGTTCAAAGCATACGATGAACATCTAGTGTTTGGTATTTACCTACGACTTCTGGAACATCATTGTTCGAAGCATACCATGAACAAGATTTGTTTGGTATAAATAGACTTCTAAAATATCATTGTTTGAAGCATACACCATGAACATGAATTGTTTAGTAATTTACCAAGTTCTTATGTTAACTTGTTATTATTGATCTTATACAGCAATATTTCGAGCCTCATAAAGCATGATTTTAAGCCTCTAAACTTATAAGGCCAGAACTTTCTCAACTGAAAATCGGATGCTGAATTGTACCTTCAAGCCAAATGCTTAGGTGACACAATTGTGGCTGATAAGCCAATATCTGCACAAGATAAAGCGAAGGATTTAATTTTTCTAAGACATCATATTCATGTTGATCTCAAGGCTGAGTACTTAACAGTCAAGGACCCCTTGGTGCTATGGAATTCTCTAGTTGAGAGATATGATCACCAAAAAATGGTCATACTACCAGGTGCACTCCATGAATGGTTCAATCTATGTTTCCAAGATTATAAGACAGTTGCAGACTATAATTCAGCTATGTTAAGGATTACTTCACAATTGAAGTTATGTGCTGAAGAAGTGACAAAGTATTCCATGCTAGAAAAAACATTCACCATATTTTATGCGACTAATATGATCCTACAACAGACGTGTAGGGAGAGAAATTTTAAAAAGTATTCTGAACTCATTATTGTCTTACTCGTGGCCGAGAAAATAATAAGTTATTAATCAAAAATCACACTAGTAGACCAACTGGGTATGCACTAATTCCAGCTGAAGTGAATGCGACTAGTGCTCGAAAAAATGTGACCAATACTTGGGGTCGAGGAAATCACAGAGGTAGAGGGCATGGACGCCGTGGAAGCCAAAGAAATGGCTACAATCCGAGTCCAAGGAACGATACACAATTCAAAAATAAGGGATTTAATCCTCGAAGAAACAATGCCCAAATTTTTAATCCAGCTGCTCCAACTGATATTTGCAAACGTTGTGGAAGAGTTGGTCATTAGATGCGAAACTGTCGAACCTCACAGAAGAAAGTGGACGAGTATGAATCCTCAAAGGGTGTGGAGACTAATCTCATGGAGGGTACAACACAAATAAATTTTAATAATTTTTTCCAAGATAAGGATGGAAACACAATTTTGGAAGACGAGTTCAACGCCATGATAGACGAAGTCAATGAATAGTTATTGTATGCTTATCTAAGTTTATTTACTTTCCACTTTGAATAAATTGGTCATTATATGATCAATAGTCTAGGTATGGAAAATGATGATGGCATATGCTTGATTGATAGTGCAATAACTCACACTATATTAAAAACTAGGAAGTTTTTTACAACATATGCCTCAAATACTGCCAAGGTGACCACCATTGCTGGACCCATGCAGATTATAGAAGGTTATGGTAAGACCGATGTTGTGTTGCCAAATGGAACAAACTTAATCATTCGAAATACATTATTCTCTAGTATATCTAATATAAATCTATTCATCTTTAGAGATATTCGAATGAACGGGTTTCATATTGAAACCATGAACGATGATAGCAAAGAGTATCTTTGTATCACATCTAATACTGAAAGCAATAAGCTCATATTAGAAAAGTGCAAGTTGATCTTCTTGGGGCTATATCAAAATACTATGAAGGTAGTAGAATCTTACCCCATTACTAGAAAAAGGCTAAAGGATCCAAGGAATCTAATCCTTTGGGAAGACAGATTAGGTCATCCAGGATCGACTATGTTGAGCAAGTTCACCAACAATACCAATGGATATAATTTATCATACCAAAGTCTTTCCTTTCCTACTGAACATTTGTGTGTAGCTTGTTCACAGGGTAAACTCATTACAAGACCTTCACTTCTCAAAATAGCTTCTGAATCACCATCATTCCTTTGGAGAATACAAGGTGATATTTGTGGACCAATTGATCCTGCTAGCGGACCTTTCAGGTATTTTATGGTTCTAATATATGCTTCTAGTCGATGGTCAAATATTTCCTTACTCTTATATAGAAATTGTGCCTTCTCCAAGCTGCTTTCTTAGTTGATTAAGCTTAAGACTCATTTTCCTGACCAACATGTTAGAACTATTCGACTTGATAATGCAGCTGAGTTCTCTTTTCGTACTTTTGATGATTATTGTGCTTCCGTAGGAATAAAAGTTGAACATTTTGTCCCTCATGTTCATACCTAAAATGGTTTAGCAGAGTCCTTGATTAATCATTTTCAGCACATAGCAAGGCCTTTACTCATGCAATCAAACTTGCCCGTTTCAGCTTGTGGACATGTCATATTATATGCTACTAAATTGATCATTGTTAGGACAACTGCATATCATGAATTTTCACCATCACAACTTGTGACAGGCCATCAACCTAATATCTCTTATTTGCGTAAATTTGATTATGCTGTTTATGTTCATATTTTCCCTCCTCGGTGCTCTAAAGTGGGACCTCAGCGCCGTTTAGGAATTTATATTAGTTTTGATTTGTTATCAATTATTAGATATTTAAAACCTTTAACTGGTGATATTTTTACTGCTAGATTCGCAGACTGCCATTTTGATGAGACTAAATTTTCGTCGTAAGGGGGAGATAAGAAAAAAAATGTTCTTACAGAACCATTCGCCACAAATAAATGGCATGAATTATCGTGGGACAATTCCACTATGTCTCATCTAGATCCTCGTACTAATATCAATATGAAACTGAGATATGAAGGATATTGCATCTACAAGATATTGCAAATCAAATGCCAGATGCATTTATTGATGCTGCTAAAGTGATTAAATCATATGTTCCCGCTGCAAATGTGCCAGCTCGAATTGATATCCCCGTAGGGAAAAATAGCAGAGTGGCTAATGAATCTACTGCACGCCAGAAGCGTGGTAGACCTATAGGTTCGAAGGACTTAGTCCCTAGAAAGAGAAAATGCCCAAGTAACGCTTTTAAGGAGGTTACACATAACACTCAAGAAGAGGTTATGAATGACAGATCCATACTCTCTGAAAATTCAGAAGAGGTTATTGTCTTAGAAAACACACAAGCCCAAGAGGAGGCTCGGGTACATGAAAGCAAAGAGATCTCTATATTTTATACATATACAAGAGAGATATGGGATCGCAAAGATATAACAATAGATGAGATATTCTCATTCTCGGTAGCTACAGAAATATCTAAGGGCATTGATGACACTGAACCACGTAGCATCGATGAATGTAGACAAAGAAAAGATTGGCCAAAATGGAAGGATGTTATTCAAGCAGAATTGGATTCTCTTAATAAATGTGGAGTGTTCAGACCTATAGTACAAACACCAAAAGTTGTCACACCGGTAGGTTACAAGTGGGTGTTTGTTAGAAAGAAAAATAAAAAGAATAAAATTGCTCTATTTAAGGCACGATTAGTGGCACAAGGGTTTTCTCAAAGACCTAGGATTGATTACGAAGAGACGTATTCTCTCTTAATGGATGCAACAACGTTCCGTTATTTGATAAGTCTGACAGTTGAGAAAAAGCTTGACATAAGACTTATGGACGTTGTAACAGCCTATCTATATGGTGATTTAGATAGCGATATCTATATGAAAATTCCAGATGGATTTAATCTACCCAGCTCAAAAGCTAAGAACATGCATTCCATAAAGCTAAGACGTTCATTGTACGATTTGAAATAATCTGGAAGGATGTGGTACAACCGTCTTAGTGAATATTTGAAAATGGAGGGATATGAGAATAATCCTATATGTCCATGTATCTTCATAAAGAAATATAAGAAGGGTTTCGCAATAGTTGTAGTATATGTCGATAACATAAACTTGATTGGGACAAGACATGAAATCAATGAGACTGCAAACTATTAGAAAAAAGAGTTCGAGATAAAAGATCTCGGAGACACAAAATATTGTCTCGGATTACAAATTGAGCATTGCACTAATGGAATTTTAGTGCATCAATCCAAATACACAGAAAATATATTAAAACAGTTCAATATGGATAAAGCCCATCCCTTTATCACTCCAATGGTTGTTAGATCTTTAGATATCAATAAAGATCTATATCCTCCTAAGGACGACAATAAAATGATCCTAGGACCTGAAGTACCGTACCTTAGTGCCATTGGGGCATTATTGTATCTATCACAATGTACAAGGCCAGACATATCATTCTCTGTCAATCTGTTGGATATATATAGCTCAACGCCAACTCGCAGACATTGGAATGGCATTAAACATGTGATGAGATATCTTCGTGGAACTACCGACATGGGATTATTTTATACTTGTGGTTTATCTGAAATTAAAAATCTAGTTGGCTTTTCAGATTCAGGTTATTTATCTGATCCCCATAAAGGTCGTTCACAAACTGGATATGTGTTTCTTAATAGCAATGCAGCTATTTCTTGGCGTTCAACAAAACAGACAATGGTTGCTACCTCCTCAAATCACTTAGAAATATTGGCTCTCCATAAAGCAAGTAGAGAATATATTTGGCTGAGATCGTTGATTCAACACATTCGTAGCTCATGTCACCTTTTTCCTACCATAGATACTCCAACTGTTATCATGAGGATAATGCAGCATGTACTGCACAAATTCAAGGTAGATTCATTAAAGGAGACAGGACCAAGCATATCTCACCGAAGTTTTTCTATACTCATGAGCTTCAGAAAAACTTTGATATTGATATCCAACAAGTTCGCTCAAGTGATAATCTTACAGACTTGTTCACCAAATCGTTGTCAAAGTTAACTTTTCAGAAACTAGTTCATGGAATTGGAATGCGATATTTTCATCAACTGACTATTCAGGATCAATATCATTAGAGGGAGTGATTGTTTTCAGGGGAAGATATATTTTGTATGGACTATAACGCGTTGTACTCTTTTTTCTTAGTCATAGATTTTTTTTATTGGATTTTTCCTAACAAAGTTTTAATGAGGCAACATTAAGCGTGTCCAACACCTATCTAAGTCATCGTAAAGATTGTACTCTTTTCTTTCGCACATGTTTTGTCCTAATGGATTTTTCTGGCAAAATTTTAACGAGGCAATAGGCTTAGAGATGGTAGTCATCCAAATGGGGAGTGTTATAACGTGGGTTCCTAAAGGGTTGGATTCCCACTTTGTTTTTAGTCCCACATTGGTTAGAGATTAGTATTATACCTTCATTTGGTTGTATAAATAATGCATTTGCCTCCCATTATGTGATTTCACTAATAAGAGATCTTCTCTCATATTTTCTTCTTTCTTCTTCTACGTTTATTCTAACACTATTCCCATACCTAAAATTCTAAAAACAGAAATGAATATGCAAAAATAGCAAATAAATATTTTTAATTCATAGTTTAAATTCTAACTATTTTTTTTTTACAGAAATGGCATATCCAAACTATTAAAAAAAATTAAATAACACACAGAAATTATACCTACGTGTTAGAAGGAAGCGCTGACAAAGCGAGAAGGGGGTCGAATGGCCTGGGACACTTTGCGATGGAGGAGAGGAGATGGCTGCGAAGTATCGAAGAGGAGGGGCGGAAGGAAGAGGCGGTGCAGTACAAGAGATGAGGCGTTGATCGGGGAGGAGGAGGGGGGGCGGAGTTGCGGGAGCTGATCGGGAAGGAGGAGAAGGAGAAGAAAATGTATCGAAGATTTAGAGAAGGGGATAGGGGGATTTGGAGAAGGAAAAACAAAATAAAAATAAGAAAAGCAACGGGCTAGCTGGTGTTTTTGATATTTCATAGTGACAGAACATGTCCATCGCTAGTCCGCCGGTACACAAATTCGGACGCTTTAGCGATATTCTAGCGACAGAATTATTGATATATTTTTATATACACAATTTTATAGCTAGTATGTCGCCTCCCCGTCGTTGTTTTATCGACGGTTTATATTATGTCGCTGTCAACAGTCGCTATTTTGCAGTATTTTTGTAGTGTATGTTAGGTTATGAATAACATATCCTAGCATTTGTAATTTTGCATGCATGTAAGAAGAGAACTAGAGGATGAATAGAATTTCAATATCTGTTACGCAAATACTCATCATGGTGTGTCACACCCTGATCCTAAAATACGCGGGACCTAGTCATGTGGCAAAGGCCAGCTAGTATTCAAGTGAACTTCAGCCTAACTCGAATATGTATACGATGTGTAGATTAGATAAAATATCAATAAATCCATAATAATTACCTACAACTCTAATTATAATGCTATAAACTAAGAATATAGAAATACTACGGTAGAATAATAAAGAATGCATCATCTGGCGGTACCTGACTCCCAAAGAAATATCTCTAATAATCATGTGTCATATCTCAACAATAATCTGGAAGGAACCCAAGTCATTAGAGGGATGTAGCAAGATGTATAACATGTATGTCGTATGTGATAAACAGTAAATAACATGTGAAGAAAGTAAATATGTGATGAAGGAATAAATAGGTAATCTAGGTACTACTACTACTAACCAGACTAGCCAGTTTGTGTGAAATACACTTGAGGACAATGTTCGCACATAGGTGTAAACTCTCTCGACCAGATTTCAGTATTTTAATATTATTTTTAGTTAATTAGAATTAGTGTAACTTTTTAAAAAATTTATTATTAATATATTCTATTGATTGTGCACCTGTTCATTACACAATTAATTAAGGCATCACACTAGCTGTTAACCCTAAACTAATTTCACATCCCTGCCCTAGACTTGCTAGACTACATTTTCTGTATTTTTAGCAACTCCCAGAAGCCTCGTTTTGTGCTTCGTTTTAGTCGCACAAATATCGTTACAAACGTACGTATTTAATCCCTATTTAATTTTCTGCTCTTTACCAACCTCTGTACCCTAGAGATTTGAGGACCAGTAGGCACCTGTTTTGCCCAACCAAAAATACGATAATATTCTACACTAATTGTATTACAATTATCGTATTGACACCGTAGAAAAATTATGACCCTAACTGCCCCTAAATAATTAGTGAACACCGTGCGCAGTATTTATTAAATAATAAATACGGTGACCCGTATCACCTAAGAAATCAGACCCTGCATCTGCCCAGGCTCACCCCACACAGTCCAAAACATTCTCCCCAGCTTTTCCCCTCAATTCTGTGAATTTTGGTAAATTTTTAGAACCAGGTGATTTTTCAGACAAATTGCATAATTGCGCAATTTCCCAATTTTTGGACTTTTATGCAATTTATGAAAAGTCAAGGGTTTTTATGCAAAAATTCCCATGTGAGGTGGCAACACCTCATTGGTTATTGAATAGGTGGAGTAGGACCCACAAAATATCAGATTAATGTCCATAATTATCTGATTTAGATTAAATTAATCAAATTACCTAAAAACCCTAAACATTTAAATTAATGACATTTCTATCCTAAAACCTAACCCTATAAATAAACCTCCCCTCACCGAACTCCCCTCACTCCCCACCGCCCTCTCCGGCCACCACCCTCCGCCGGACCACCGCCAACCTCTTCGCCTCACCCCTGCCCTCCCCTCCGACCATCGCCATCCCCTCCATCCACCGCCTCTGCCTCCGGCAACGGCCGCAGCAACCAAACCCGACCCCAACACCAACAGCTCCCCGACCTCCGACCGCCCACCACCGCCGCCCTAGCCGTCGTGGACCTCCGCCACCGACCCCATCCACTCCGCCGTGACCTCCTCTACCCAACCACCACCGCCACACCTCCCCACGACCACCGTCCTGGCCGGTAGCTCCCCCGCAGCCTCCTCCCCGACTTCGCCTCCAAAGCACCACCACCACTCCCCGACGCTTCCCACCGCCACTCCGGCCACCCCTGACCACCTCCACCCACCCCGACCTGTTCGCCACCTCCTCCTCCACCACCCCGACAGCTTGCACCGCCGCCCCCGCCACCGCACGCGGCGCTGCAGCTGCCGCAGACTGCTGCTGCTGCTGCTGCTAGCAGCTACTGCTGCTGTGGTTGCTCCTCCGGCCGGCCGCCGTCGACTCCGCCGCCGACCTCCCGCCGACGACTCGCCGTGGACCCCACCTGCCACCTCGTCAGGTATAAATACGCTATTATATACGTATTTATATATATATATATGTATATGTATGTATATATGTATATATATTTATATATATATGTATATTAATATATATGGTTATATATATTATATATTAATATATATTATATAAATACTGTATAAATACAGTATATTATATGTATTATTATTATTATTATTATTGTTATTATTATATGTATATATTTTATATATATGTATATATATATTAATATATATTTCTATGTATATATATATGTAAATATATATATATATCAATATATATATGTTATCATATATATATTATTATTATTATTATTATTATTATTCTATATTTACTAAAAACAGTATATATATTTACTTATATATATATGTATTTTGTGTATATATATAAATATGTAAATATACATATGCATTTTCTTTCTTATATATATATATATATATATAAATCTATATATATATATATATATACATTATATGTTGTATAATTATATGTATACATATATTATATAATATGTATATATGCTTTTTATTTTTTTATTATTCATTTTCCTGCACTTTTCCTTTTTCTTTATATATATGTATATATATATATATATCTCTATATATATATAGCATCTATATATTGTATATATATTACCTATATATACAATATATTATATATATTATATTATATAATATAGCTGGATAATACAGCTTATATTTGTATGTATATTTTAAATTCTTGCACTGTCTTCAATTTATTATTATATATGACAGTGGTCACATATAGACCCTGACAATAATTATATTATAAATACTGTATATAACAGTGGTCACCTATAGACCCTGGTATTAGTGCTGGATATTACAGCATTTATATTGTATTTAAATTCCTGCTATGTCATTTTATTATCCATATATATATATATATATATATACTATATAATACTGTATAATACAGTACATAGATATATATGTATTTACTTTCTGCCCTGTCATTTAATTTATTTATATTATAATCAGTGGATACACCCTGATAATAATATTATATTATAATATTTATGACAGTGGATATACCCTGCTATTATATAAATTTACATTCCTGCATTCTCTTTTCTGTATATATATATGCTATATATATACTACTACTACATACTATATCTATAAGTATATATATATACTATATATCTATATATATGTGGGTGTGTATCCTATATATATTATACATAGGTAAATATATATACTTTTATATTATACCCTGATAATTCACGAACCCTGTCTATTTTAACAGAAAACAATTCCAGCACAACCAGTGACCCCTGTCACCAGCAACCTCAAAACCTGACTGCAAGATCAGGTTATCAACATTATCAGGGAGTAGGCAAGTATACCTTGCCAAGTTAATGCTTAAATTCAATTCTTGATATCTGCTTTGTTCTTAAATTTCATATACTTTGATCACCTGAGACTGCCTTGGTACAGTCAACTGTTATGTTGACTTGTTATTAACAGACTCACCAACAGCTGAGAGTATTCTAATATTCTCCTAGACCCTATCATGGGAATACGCAACACGGTTGCAATGCATTTTGGGATGCGAGCTGCGTAGTTGACTAGCTACCAGTACGTGTGACCGCATCACGGATTAGAATAATTTAGGAAATGTACGACTTGACATTTAGTTACATTGGGCGGGGAGAACAACTAAAATACGTATGGGACACCCACCTCTTTACCATGTGCCGCACTCGACGGAGTGATACGGATGATATAGATATGTATTCATGTGACCATTCTCATCGTAGATGGAAAATTGTATAGTGCCCTTGAACGGGGGCATATGTGGCATATACTAGCCTGTCACTACAGATTGGTGAATTACGTCAGCATATGTCTAGCCATACATTTCTCATACGTATTAGGTTGTCTCAAATTACATTTCACTTAGATGGTTAGCACCCTGTATTTATTTTATTCAGTAATTTATTTATTCAGTATTTACATTACATGGCATGTCATTTTTCTGTATCTTGTTACGTCCCTCTGAGGACCTGGTTCCCTGACCAGGTTTAGCTGAGACATTCTACCCCACAGTACCTGGACCTGGACAGGAGTCTGGACATGCCTTGAGATGGAGTTAGAGGAGATGCCGTCAGAGTCTACCTGAGTACACCTGGAGTTGGAGCTACATATTTTGAGGATGTTGCGCTAGTTTATCTTATTTCACTTCTGCTTACTTTTTGTAGTGGGATTGTTCCCACCTGACTTTATCTGGGTTGTATAAGACATTTCAGATATAGCATCTTTATATTCAGCACTTTCCCTGTTATTCTTGTGGATGAGATAGATTTACCTGTATTTAGACTTGTAGTATTTTAGGACAGCGTAGCACATCACTTCGGGTCCATTAAATTGGGTAAAACCTTAGTGACGTGTCAGCTGGCCAGTGACACGTGGCCTAGTTCCGTATATTTTTGGGACTGGGGCGTGACACGGTTTTAGTGGTGGCCCATGCAGGTCGAGTTAATTGCTAATAACATGATATCATGTTCAGCAAACCTGCAATAGGATAGGAATACTAGGTCTCATCCACACTGATTTCATCCATAAATATTGCATCCTGCTTAATTATCATCTATTAAATCCTTCGTACTTTTCTAAAATTTTCTATCTTTTTCAGAAATATGGACATACCCGGGGAAACTGCGATTGATGGAACTGACCAAGCAACAGACCTCTCACCAGATGTCCAAGGGACACCAACCCCGAGAGACCAATCTCTGAGAAGGATGCTGGTCAATCCAACAACCTCGTACCTTCACCAGGATCCTACCCAGGAGACAATACCAGCCCGACAAGAAGGGCAAACTTCTCAGGCACCAATACTGCAGGCAGATATACCTTTGCCTCCACCTCCAGTTCTCGCAGCCCTGATGCCACAACTTGAGGAACAATCTCAGATGATCCAAGCCATATTGCAGGCTCAGTGGCAACAGAATGAAGTCCTGAGACAATGCCTAATGACGGTTCTGGAGAGGACAGCTGCCCCAGTACCAGCCCCTGTCCAACCAGCTAGCACTGTTCGAGGCTTTAGCCAGATGAGCCCGAGAACCTTTAAGGGCAATGAAACTCCGGAAGAGATCTCAGACTGGATCTCCAATACGGAAATACTGCTAGAAGGTTCCCAGCTTTACCCCGATCTATGGATAACCGCAGTAAGGATCCTACTCCTCGGTAACGCTCATCACTGGTGGGAATCTATAGAGCGCAGCACGGGTAAGAACCATACCTGGGAGCAATTTCTGGAATATTTTAATACAAAATATTTCCCAGCCACAGTCAGAGATGATCTGTACTCCCAGTTCCTGCATTTGGAACAAGGAAATATGACCGTCAACGCTTATGATGCAGAATTCAGTCGACTAAGTCAATTCGGTGCCATCCTGATTCCTAACGAGCTGAAGAAGGCCCTAAAGTTCCATCACGGCCTTACCTCCGAACTCCAGGGGCATACTACGGCACAATCGAAAATCTCCTACGAAGAAGTTCTTTCAGAAGCCAGGATACAAGAAGCCATTGGCCGAGAAGCAAGATGCTCAAATCCAACCATATCAGCCATAGACCAGACAAGAGCAGGAGGACCAATCCGTCACCAGGGAAATCAGGCATAACACAAGACGGGGCCATATCAATACAAGAAACTTTCGACTTGTCACCATTGTGGCAGGCAAGGACATTATGCCAAAAACTGTCGAATGAAGTATAGACTATGCTTGATATGTGGAGACAATCAACATAAGGCCAGAGACTGCCCACAACACAGAGAAGCAGCACTTCGGACTGGGCAAGGACCAGCAGCACCAGCCCAGAGAATGCAACCCCCTACTAGAGGTCAGCATTCCCCAGCATCTGGAAGATTTCAGAGGGGACCACCCTTGTCCACCCAAGACACGCAGTACTACCTAGCCAGACAACAAACCGGAAGATGAACCCATTTCAGGTACCTTTATAGTTGCATTATTACCAGCAAAACCGCATTATTTTTCAATGCTACACTGTTTTCATATCTAGTAGTTTCGTACCCATGCAAATAGCCAGGTTTACCGGAAGAGGCATTGTTCCAGTTACCAACATTACTAAAGCCTGCTAGTAGTCAGGTATAGTAAAGTAATAAAGATGCGATTCTCGGTCCTTTCAAAACCAAACTTCTACGTTGTCTTAGACATGAACTGGCTAAGCCAAGTACAAATACTATCCTAGACTACGGGAAGAGAAACATTATCCTTAGACCACCATGTTACCCATTCAGATATAGATAGTACCGAGGATAACAAATCATAATAATTAACCCTAGTCACCTGATGACTTATAGTATCCGACCTAAATTATTTTTCCATCCTTTAAATAATGGTTAGGACTAAGCAAAAACAGATACGTAGATTGCTAGACATTGATAGCTAGACAAAACATGTGAATATAGTAATAGTTGGGTACTATTAGATTTGAGGTATATGACTTATTAGGGTAGTCAGTAACTTCTAGTCTTGTGTTTTAACCAATATATTAATTACAGCTAGTATTAAGATTAAAAGAGGGTAGACAGATGTAAACTATCAATAGTATGCGACCTGTTGTAAACCTGGTGATGGGGTCAACTAGTAACCTAGATAAGGAGTTAGATTAATAACTGTAGAGATTATAGAATCTTGTCTTTTTGTGAAATTGAATTGTTTTGTACTTCTCATATCCTAATCTAGCGTACTTATATTTGCAATACTACCTTAAATTATGCTCTGCTATTATAGCCTAGTTTTGCAAGCTTATTCTTTATCAAGCTTGTTCATTAAATTATGTATTATTGGAGTACTACACTAATACATTTCAGAATCAAGGTATGACGGTCTGATCAACCATAATGCACTTGATTCACCTTCGCATAACTACTTTAAGTGGATTGAGATATAATGATTGGTAGACAGATGTACTTACCCTCTGCGCATATTATATCAGCTACATAACTGTGCTAATACGAATATGTAAATAGGGATTACCAAAATAGCATTTCCATCCACAATTGCCTTGGCAATTTCCATTGGATTCTTTAAACGCCTTGAATCTCCATACTTCTAATCTATTACCTTCCCTTGAACTCTTGATTACTGTTTTCCGTCTTCCCTTATTTCGGAAGGAAGAAACCTTGTATATAGATATATAGTATATAATTGTATTGTTTCTGTAACCATTTCTATTGTTTCTTGAAGAATTACCAAACCCTATTATTAGATTAGATTGCAGTTTAAAACTGTTCTAAATTTCTTAGAATGACTTTTGTTACCTACCTTACGTCGTATTACGTTCCTCTAGTTCATATTGCATGAAAACATCATGCACCAGGCAAATCAACCTGGGAACGGGAAGAGGATATTCGATAATGTTTCCCCCATCTATTTCCAGATCAGGGTATGTCCAAATATTTCAAATCAAACTTCAGCTATCTATTTCCTCATATTTCGAATCAATCAATCTTTCGTTCTCATTATATGTGTGTTTTATTTCGAGGACGAAATATTCTAAGGAGGGTAGATTGTACACTCCCTCGACCAGATTTCAGTATTTTAATATTATTTTTAGTTAATTAGAATTAGTGTAACTTTTTAAAAATTTTATTATTAATATATTCTATTGATTGTGCACCTGTTCATTACACAATTAATTAAGGCATCACACTAGCTGTTAACCCTAAACTAATTTCACATCCCTGCCCTAGACTTGCTAGACTACATTTTCTGTATTTTTAGCAACTCCCAGAAGCCTCGTTTTGTGCTTCGTTTTAGTCGCACAAATATCGTTACAAACGTACGTATTTAATCCCTATTTAATTTTCTGCTCTTTACCAACCTCTGTACCCTAGAGATTTGAGGACCAGTAGGCACCTGTTTTGCCCAACCAAAAATACGATAATATTCTACACTAATTGTATTACAATTATCGTATTGACACCGTAGAAAAATTATGACCCTAACTGCCCCTAAATAATTAGTGAACACCGTGCGCAGTATTTATTAAATAATAAATACGGTGACCCGTATCACCTAAGAAATCAGACCCTGCATCTGCCCAGGCTCACCCCACACAGTCCAAAACATTCTCCCCAGCTTTTCCCCTCAATTCTGTGAATTTTGGTAAATTTTTAGAACCAGGTGATTTTTCAGACAAATTGCATAATTGCGCAATTTCCCAATTTTTGGACTTTTATGCAATTTATGAAAAGTCAAGGGTTTTTATGCAAAAATTCCCATGTGAGGTGGCAACACCTCATTGGTTATTGAATAGGTGGAGTAGGACCCACAAAATATCAGATTAATGTCCATAATTATCTGATTTAGATTAAATTAATCAAATTACCTAAAAACCCTAAACATTTAAATTAATGACATTTCTATCCTAAAACCTAACCCTATAAATAAACCTCCCCTCACCGAACTCCCCTCACTCCCCACCGCCCTCTCCGGCCACCACCCTCCGCCGGACCACCGCCAACCTCTTCGCCTCACCCCTGCCCTCCCCTCCGACCATCGCCATCCCCTCCAGCCACCGCCTCTGCCTCCGGCAACGGCCGCAGCAACCAAACCCGACCCCAACACCAACAGCTCCCCGACCTCCGACCGCCCACCACCGCCGTCCTAGCCGTCGTGGACCTCCGCCACCGACCCCATCCACTCCGCCGTGACCTCCTCTACCCAACCACCACCGCCACACCTCCCCACGACCACCGTCCTGGCCGGTAGCTCCCCCGCAGCCTCCTCCCCGACTTCGCCTCCAAAGCACCACCACCACTCCCCGACGCTTCCCACCGCCACTCCGGCCACCCCTGACCACCTCCACCCACCCCGACCTGTTCGCCACCTCCTCCTCCACCACCCCGACAGCTTGCACCGCCGCCCCCGCCACCGCACGCGGCGCTGCAGCTGCCGCAGACTGCTGCTGCTGCTGCTGCTGCTGCTAGCAGCTACTGCTGCTGTGGTTGCTCCTCCGGCCGGCCGCCGTCGACTCCGCCGCCGACCTCCCGCCGACGACTCGCCGTGGACCCCACCTGCCACCTCGTCAGGTATAAATACGCTATTATATACGTATTTATATATATATATGTATATGTATGTATATATGTATATATATTTATATATATATGTATATTAATATATATGGTTATATATATTATATATTAATATATATTATATAAATACTGTATAAATACAGTATATTATATGTATTATTATTATTATTATTATTATTATTATTGTTATTATTATATGTATATATTTTATATATATGTATATATATATTAATATATATTTCTATGTATATATATATGTAAATATATATATATATCAATATATATATGTTATCATATATATATTATTATTATTATTATTATTCTATATTTACTAAAAACAGTATATATATTTACTTATATATATATGTATTTTGTGTATATATATAAATATGTAAATATACATATGCATTTTCTTTCTTATATATATATATAAATCTATATATATATATATATACATTATATGTTGTATAATTATATGTATACATATATTATATAATATGTATATATGCTTTTTATTTTTTTATTATTCATTTTCCTGCACTTTTCCTTTTTCTTTATATATATGTATATATATATATCTCTATATATATATAGCATCTATATATTGTATATATATTACCTATATATACAATATATTATATATATTATATTATATAATATAGTTGGATAATACAGCTTATATTTGTATGTATATTTTAAATTCTTGCACTGTCTTCAATTTATTATTATATATGACAGTGGTCACATATAGACCCTGACAATAATTATATTATAAATACTGTATATAACAGTGGTCACCTATAGACCCTGGTATTAGTGCTGGATATTACAGCATTTATATTGTATTTAAATTCCTGCTATGTCATTTTATTATCCATATATATATATATATACTATATAATACTGTATAATACAGTACATAGATATATATGTATTTACTTTCTGCCCTGTCATTTAATTTATTTATATTATAATCAGTGGATACACCCTGATAATAATATTATATTATAATATTTATGACAGTGGATATACCCTGCTATTATATAAATTTACATTCCTGCATTCTCTTTTCTGTATATATATATGCTATATATATACTACTACTACATACTATATCTATAAGTATATATATATACTATATATCTATATATATGTGGGTGTGTATCCTATATATATTATACATAGGTAAATATATATACTTTTATATTATACCCTGATAATTCACGAACCCTGTCTATTTTAACAGAAAACAATTCCAGCACAACCAGTGACCCCTGTCACCAGCAACCTCAAAACCTGACTGCAAGATCAGGTTATCAACATTATCAGGGAGTAGGCAAGTATACCTTGCCAAGTTAATGCTTAAATTCAATTCTTGATATCTGCTTTGTTCTTAAATTTCATATACTTTGATCACCTGAGACTGCCTTGGTACAGTCAACTGTTATGTTGACTTGTTATTAACAGACTCACCAACAGCTGAGAGTATTCTAATATTCTCCTAGACCCTATCACGGGAACACGCAACACGGTTGCAATGCATTTTGGGATGCGAGCTGCGTAGTTGACTAGCTACCAGTACGTGTGACCACATCACGGATTAGAATAATTTAGGAAATGTACGACTTGACATTTAGTTACATTGGGCGGGGAGAACAACTAAAATACGTATGGGACACCCACCTCTTTACCATGTGCCGCACTCGACGGAGTGATACGGATGATATAGATATGTATTCATGTGACCATTCTCATCGTAGATGGAAAATTGTATAGTGCCCTTGAACGGGGGCATATGTGGCATATACTAGCCTGTCACTACAGATTGGTGAATTACGTCAGCATATGTCTAGCCACACATTTCCCATACGTATTAGGTTGTCTCAAATTGCATTTCACTTAGATGGTTAGCACCCTGTATTTATTTTATTCAGTAATTTATTTATTCAGTATTTACATTACATGGCATGTCATTTTTCTGTATCTTGTTACGTTCCTCTGAGGACCTGGTTCCCTGACCAGGTTTAGCTGAGATATTCCACCCCACAGTACCTGGACAGGAGTCTGGACATGCCTTGAGATGGAGTTAGAGGAGATGCCGTCAGAGTCTACCTGAGTACACCTGGAGTTGGAGCTACATATTTTGAGGATGTTGCGCTAGTTTATCTTATTTCACTTCTGCTTACTTTTTGTAGTGGGATTGTTCCCACCTGACTTTATCTGGGTTGTATAAGACATTTCAGATATAGCATCTTTATATTCAGCACTTTCCCTGTTATTCTTGTAGATGAGATAGATTTACCTGTATTTAGACTTGTAGTATTTTAGGACAGCGTAGCACATCACTTCGGGTCCATTAAATTGGGTAAACCCTTAGTGACGTGTCAGCTGGCCAGTGACACGTGGCCTAGTTCCGTATATTTTTGGGACTGGGGCGTGACAATAGGGGTGCAGTAGTCTAACTCACCAGCTGCGTCAACAACATAAATAAATACAAAAATAGCCCTCTATCTAGTGAATATCCTCCCTACCCAATACTAATGTCCATGTCATATCTATGACAAGTTCAGTCTGATTCTAACAAGTGATAAGTCCAGTAAAATATGTATACAAATAAATCCATCAACAAGTAAATATTAGAGATCATATACGAGTCACCTTGAAGAGATTGTGTATTCTATTATAAAGGACATAATGTATAGAATATTATAAAACTCGTGTACCAGTAAATTATAAGCCAAATCAGCAATTTCAATGTAAGCCTAGTTTGTGTCATGCTCTGGTTTCGTGAAATCGATAATCGCCACTAGGTGTGATGTCATACAAGTCTAGGTTGCACTTATACTAGGAAAGAATGTGCACAATTAATAATCTTTTTGAAAATAATTCAGCAACACAGCGACAGAAACATTGAATACACAGTATAGGAAGAAAATAGTTCATTTTATTGATTCATTGTAACAAGTATAACTTGTCAATACTGAAATAAAATGCATGTTCGGCTTACATTGATTTGCGAAAAGTAAAACAACTGATAAGATGACATAAAATAATGTTCCATTTCGTACATTATGTTACGCCCCGATCTCCTACAGGCTAAATCGGTCATCCCCGCTAGGCGAGAATGACCACGCCAGCGCTCCCGCAGAACGATCGCTTTGTCCCATCTGGGCGTGATGCCGCACGAGCGTGAACCGCACCCGTGCAAGGCCGCAGTTCATTGGCTGGTGGTAAGAAGTCTAAGCCACAGAGCCGCACAGATTGTCCGAGTGCAGCAGAGTCATAAACGCATAGGCGATTTGGTAATAAGTTCACTGAGTTGACAATAGCGAAAGCATTGAATAACACAAGTTGAAGTAAAATAAGCTCTTTATTGATATAAACAAGTGTTACAGGCGGCGCTTGGCCGAGATTACAATTTGCTCAGATCTCTCTCTCAGAAATAATAAAAACGTGCCAAGTGGTTACAATTGTGGAATGATTGTACAGGCGAATGTTTGGGCGATGTTCCAACATTATGTCTTGTATATATGTTTCTGTTCCGGACGCAATGCTCCAAGGCTTCAGAGTGATTTCCACGCCTTAGCACGCACGAAGGAGGCATCCGCACTGAACGAGGTTCTCCCGCACTCTGCAAACGATCTGGTGGGTTATCAGTACATTGAATGCACTGGTGGGGAGGCTACTCGCCCGCTCGACAAATCCAAACACGTAATATAGGTTCCGTGCACCAACTTTAGGTTGTCTTTCTAGTTGCCTTAGGATCAGTTTCATGGCAAAGATTGAATAGCCTAATTCGTGTGGCAGTGCGCCGTACGACATAAGAGGAAACACGGCGAGACTTACCAACTTACCATTTGTCCTTCCCTGTCCAAGGCAAACCAAGTTAATTTAAGCACGAGCATTCATAATAAAAACCAAGTCAATGGCATATGCAAACACGAGAGTCATGAACGGGACCATATTTTGAGTGCTCAGTTATTCTTTCGATGCGATATAATAACTCGCACGCGGATAGCCGCTAAGCGAGGATGACTTAGCTATATGACATGTGTCGCTGGCATAGCCATAAAGGACCCTAGTCAGTGGCAAGAATGGTATACAGCGAAAGAACAATGATCACTACATGCCATCTCGTCCACTACAATAGACTACACAATTAGAGTTCAGCCATTGGAGAGAATGGTATGCAGCGAAAGAACAATGAGCGCTACACACCATCTCGTCCAGTACAATAGACTGAACAATAGAGTTCCATCCGGATCAGATCGGTCCCAGTGCCCCGGTGACCGTCCGTGGAACTATAACTCGTTTTCTAGTTGTCCGTGATATGCAGGTCTCTAGGGTTGTCCAAATTCACATCTTCAACAAGACAATCCATAACACGAGTACAATCTTTTAATTTCCGCTTTGAATGAGCATTGCTCCACGAGCTAGGATTCATGACTTTTCTTGACAAGATTCTCGTTCAGAGGTAAACTTGATGTGATTTGAGTTCAGTATTCACTTACCTTGATGCATGCCCCTGGTTCGGGGATTGCCTTGGGTGAGCTAACGGTCCCGGATACTTGCAGGTTCAATTTTACAGAATAGCTATTTGATAGTCTCCTGGCTAACTAGAATGCATGCACGATACGAATAACGTTAGACATTTGTAAGCAGGCAAACATGAGTTTCTAAGGAACTTAAGCAAACACGTTGGCTCGGGCCCGAAGGTAAGCCGAGGAGTGAAACCGTAAGGGAACTTATCATGCGAGGGTCTGAATATATAAGCAATGTTTCAATTCCATGTTCTAAAACAAGCAATACAAGTTGGGATTATTCCCTTAGCTAGGTGCGTTGTATTCTTATTAGCATGCAGGAGTGATTCACCTAGCGACTAGCATGTATCGTTCCATATTTTATGTGTGCTGGCTAAGCAAAGACAAGTTCACCGTAGCCACACACCTTAGCGATGATTCACCTCGGTTGAGCGATACGTCAAGCGAGCCTCTGAAAGCCTAAGCCGAAATCCTGTAGGGACAAGTCTGGATATCCTTTGCCTCAAACGAGTATTCTCGCCTGAGCAAAGCAGGTCGAGATATTACACTTTTGTCGTTTGAATCGGCAGTCCGCTTGAGCGGAACGGGGTGTTACACATTATACCCCTTTATTACAATTTAAACTAGAAAACATCAACAGAAATCTCCAAAATACTTTAAAAATAGGAAGAAGCTTGAAACTCAGCAAAAGCTTTATCTTCCTTGAGCGCCCGCAGAGTCTCTAACACCTGCGATGCCCACAGAGACGTGGGGCACTACTTAACATGTACTAGTGAGCATAACTAGCCTATTCACCTAAACCAATACTTAGAAGAGTATGACAAGCATTTTCATAGGCAACAGTAAAAGCAGTGAAACACATAATCTTATTGAAATATAAGTTCTTACCACCCCTTCATAAGACAATCGTCAGCATACAACTCTCGCATTTGGGTCATTAGGGATATTGCACCATTTAGGACTTATTAGAGGGCATGTGATGCGCCATTTAAAACATATAAGCCTCAATGAATGTCCTGCTTACCCCATGCTACCAAAATATTTTTAATATATATATATATATATATATATATATATATATATATATATATATATATATATATATATTCTAGTGCCCCAGGTATCATTCGAGAAAATTCTTAAACCTTGTGCACAAGTTGCATGTCCATGATCATACAACGCATCTACGACTCGATGATAAGCATAAATTGCAGTGTAAGGTAATGAAAGTAAATAGAGCAACATGTACAATCTTTTATCTTTTGTTTCAGCATACTTATTTATTGTTTCGATTGGTGTCAAACCACAATTTGATAATTGTATTCATACATGTATTATGCATATTGTAAGTTCTATAACATTTCCTTTATCAATGTATCTCATTGATTTATTGCAGTGGTATTAACTTGTAGCATTACTGGGCTTATCGATCATTGGATGTAGCAAGATAAATATAATAATTATTTCTTATGATGCGTAAAGGAGTAGAGAAGAACTGACAGATCCACTCACCGACTAGAGAATGTCGAGAGAATGAGTGTAAACCCCCTCATTTATTTCTATAGATAGTCTAGTATGGGTTAAAAAATTTTGGTTTAGCAGCAGATGTTTGAGGTTTAGAAGTAAGGTTACAGATGTCTGATTATTTAATTAAATCCTTGGTGCGCCCTACCGTTGTTGAAATATTCAGAGCCCAACATCAGCCCATAATTTCCAACGAGTTGTTGCATTCTTGACTTGACACGCCAATTTAGGCGCTGGACTTTCCCGTCACTCAAAATCATATTTCCTTGTGCTCTAATTTAATTGCACAACTTTCCGTATCCAAAATCCATTATTTAATCACGTGTCGCGCACCTGTGTCGTTGCCATCAATTTTTAGACAACAACTCAACCCGTTGAGCCGGACCAATTAAAGGGTCCAAGACTGACACCAAGCCTATACCATTCATAACCTTTGTGTCACTCCCAATTGAGATCCCATGTGCCCCCATTTAATTTAAGAGCACATGACATTTTTATTCTAATTAAATTAGGGATACCAACTTTGACTAATCCTATTTTAATCCCAATTTAATTCCAAAATCCCTTTAATTAAGCCCATGCAAAACACACAACACCCCCTCACCCTACAAAATACCAAACACCATTTCTCCCACAAATTTTGTATCATTTCATGTGTTTGTGCAAATACCCAAATTTAAGGGGCTTAGTTGCAAATGTTGTAATATGTGTCATAACCTCATTAGTCAAGACCAATGAAGAAGCCTCACCCTCATTCTTTGACTAGTCAACACCCCCTCCCATGAATGAAAATTCTTCATGTCAAATCCTCACCATCCATTTGAATTGGGCTCATCCACACCACACAACCCCCACACAACTCCCTATAAAAAGTCTCTTCCCACACTCTTTCCCAAGCAGGCCCTAATCCCCAAACTTGGGAAACCCCACCCCTTCTCTCTCTCCTCCCTCCTCAAAATTTTAGCCGACCATATTATTTATTCTTCTTCCTTTCTTCTTCTTCTTCCTTTCTTCTTCTTCTCCATCTCTCCTCCTTCTTCACAACTCCAACCGAGCCTCCCTCCACTTCACTACCCGGCCGGCCTCACCCTCCGGGCACCGGCTGCTGCCACGAGCTCCATCGGCTACTACCACCCCACACGAACTGCTCCACCACCTCTCCGGCCACACCCGAGTCTCCTCCACCCGCTACACCATGAGCCGGCCACCCGAAGTCGAACCCCCGCTGCCAGCATCAGTTTTATCTCCTCCATCCAATCCAATCACCACTGCTACCACCTCCAGCAGCCATCACCGGCCTTCTTCTCCGGCGAGCAAGCAACCACCCCTTGCACCACCCCACGGTGAGCCCTCTGCCACGAGCCATGAGCCATGACAACCTTCCTCCAACAGCTTCTCTACGACTTCCACCATCTCGACATCACCGCGCCTCCACCACCATCTGTGCTACCACCCGGCCACCCACTGTAGCTTCGACTCCACCGCCTCCAGCTGCTCCCTCCGACCGCCATACACCACCAGCAGCTTCCCTTACATCACCACCCGCAGCACCACTCCACCCCCGATCCCCGCTTTCAGCAGCACCTCCGGCAGCCACTACATCACCATGAACCACCACCCGCACCACAGTAGATCCCCCCTCGGCCAACCTCCACGTCGAGACACCCCGAACGACTGCCACCCATCATTCCGGTGAGTCCCAGCCAACCTCCTCTGTGCTTCCATCCCTGCCATCACTCCCATCTCCACCCAGCCTCGCAACACCACATCATCCCCCCTACTCGTCGACCACAGCTCCTCCATCCCGGCCACCTGCACCTCCACGAGCCGGCCACCTGATCACCTTCATCATCACCTTCAATCACAATCATCGCCATCATCATCACCACCACACCGTCGAGGTAAAACCCCTCCCCCTCTACATATGTATAATTATGTTGTGTACATGGTTTATTTGTTTAATTACGTTTTAGGGTTATGGTTTATTGCATCTAAGATTTAGGGGTTTAGTTCATTGTATAATTTGTAATTAAGGGTTAATATGCTAAGTTATTTATTTAGGATTTTGAATGCGTTAATGTTCATAGATGGAGGTTATGAAACATAGACATTCGAGGGTTGGAAATGTTAAATATAATGAGGTTGGGGTTTAAATGCCATATGAGATTTTCAGGGTTTTATACATAATAAAATATGCATTGAGATTTTAGGGTACATTACATGTGTCACGACCTGCACCCGGTGTAGGGATGCAAGTCGGGAACAACGCCCAGCCTACGCCGCAGCATCGGCGGTAGAACGTTGTCTTGGTCAACTATACTATCTAATTATCTCACAAAATGCATAATCCTCCAATAATATCTCAACTCCAAGAAGAGAGTAATCAACTTAATTCAACACAATACTCAATCACATTTCTATGGCACAAGAAGATATCACAGAAGTCTCCAAACACGATAATATGCCGGAAACAAATCCGGTACCAAAATGCTAAAGAGAACTAACTAGGCTAACTAGTGAACCCGGCTAAATTTTCCGGCAGTCACTCCAGAACTAGTGGGTCCAAGTCTGCACCATCTATAGGCTGAGGTCCGTAGTATGTCGGACACCAATCTTCCGGATCCTCTAAAAAATGTTTTCCAGTCAGGAATGGAGCGAAGTACAACCCAATAGCAGTTCCAATTAATTGACAAAAACTATAAAGCAATACAATAGAAGATGCTATCTACGATGAGGATATAACCGATAATCAAGAACAATGAGAGAATAGGCAATACTAACAACAGAATATAATCAATGCGTACAAGAATAAAGGAATGAACTATAATGTCAGAATAGAACAAGGTAACCAATGAACTGAATAATGGAATCTACAATAACTATGTGATTTGAGATACTAACTAAATATGTGATCGGCCTGGGAGATTCAATGATTATACTAAGGAGCTAACTCAACCATACGTGAATTGCATGGTTAGTTAGTAGCCAATGATTACACTACTAGCCGATAGTTTCTTGATCACATATTTAATTGGTATTTCCCCCGCCCCGACTGATATGATGGATCGAATCATGATACGTCACTAGCCAATGTATCCAATGTTTAATCTACAATATTCAATGTTATCCAATACCAACAAGGACAGTATCCGATACCATCTCCATAATCAAGGTAACATCCCATGACTGACGATCCAATAACAATACCAATCCGTGTACCATCGTGTCAAGAATCATAAGTAACATTTCTAAATACTTGAATTATAGTGGTAATCAAATAATGGAAACTATCAGAGAATGTACTCGCCTGTGGTCCAGAGCAAATGATGAAAATGATGTCCGAACTGGTGTCACAGACCTATATATGAAATATTGTATTAATACAAGTTTTGGGGAAGAGAAATAAATTAAACTAGTCAATTTCTAGGTCATAAAACTATTTCTAAGTCAAAAGTCAAACTAGGTCAACTCTAAGTCAACTATGGTCAACTATAGTCAAATTATGGTCAACTACCTATTTCTAGGTTGCATGAGTCTAACTCAAAGATATTGGGCTCACACACTATGAATCTAGGCCATACAAGCTACATCTTAGGATACTAAGATACCGTATCTCAGGATACGCAAACAAGGGATAAATATAACACATATGTACATATCAAACAATATTATATATATAAAATCCTAATTACAAATGCTAAATGGATACCTTGGTTTCGAACCAACTTGGTATCGCAATACTAAACCTCTATCTTGATATCCAAACCCAATACCTTGATTATCCTCCAATACCTTGATACTTACCTTGGCATCTCAAGGTAAATTCAAAACCTTATTTATACTAACTACCCAACAATAATTATAAACTACTATGCATTTAATATTTATATAATACTATATACCTTATTTTAGTCACCTTAATACCAACCCATAATTAGTTTACAACTATCCTATTACTTATGCCAATACCTACTACTCATACCTTAGTATATCTTGATACTTACCTTGGTATCTCAAGGTAATTGCCAAAATCTCATATATATACTAACTACCCATCAATAATTACATATATCAATCCAATATAACTCTAGTATGTACTAATAGAAAAATACTAACTACCAACTACACACTAACTATTAATACATATATATGTACATACCTACAAATATATAATATGTAAAAGATACTCCTAACAATTGATAACTAAAATATACTAACTATTCTAATAAATTTATATGCTACAACTAAATATATACATATATAGTATACTATAATATAAATAGCAATTATGAACATATTTATATATATATTAATTACCATATATATCTATATATATATATTAATATCTAATATATTAAAAACTGTCAAACTGTCGCTAAATACCCTATCCACTGTCACAGAAAGTTGCTGTGTATATAGATACACTGCAGTTTTTGTGACAGTTTTCTGCACTGTCACTAAAAACTGTCGCTGAAGCTTCTGATACTCTGCTGATACACTGTTGTTTCAGCGACAGTTTTCTGCAACTGTCGCTGACTGCTGTCGCTGAAAAGCTGCTATTATTTGCATTTGTTGCTGCTGTTGCGACACTTCTGGCTCGCTGTTGTCGCTGAAAATATATGTATATATATATACAATATATATATATAAATACATATATATAACCCACCATATATATTTATACAATATATATTTAAAACTATATATAACTATACATACACTTATACATAGTAAATTGTATAAAATACCACATAGTAACATACACACACACACATAGTAATATGTATATATAACTATACATATATATAATCATACAATAATATAAATACATAACAATATATAATATAACTATATATATAACCACATATAAATATATCTACTATATTATATATACATATGCTACCACTTATAAATATATATCTACATACATATATATATATATATAAATAATCATATAATAACTATAAATAATCTAATTACTTAATTAAACATACACATATATTATATAAATCATACACATATATTTACATCCCTAACATATATTATAACATATATATTAATGCATGTAGAAGAAAGCTACATAATATATATTCTATTAATACATATATAATACATAGATCTATGATACAATAAACACTATAATAAACATACATAATACATATATAATATATATAGATACATACACAATTATAATTCAAGAATTAAAGCACAATTAATTAGATCTACACATAAACACACAATAATTGGAGAGTATCACACCGTATCCCACTAGATCTAGGATACGCATGCGACACGAGTCCACCACACATCCAATTGCACCCCGAAGGAAACAAACAAATCACATATAATATTTATGAACAAAACAAAGTGTCAAATGTAGATCTATGTGTCCGTGTCAAAATACGACATGTACAAAGTCCCGTGTCGGAGGGAAAACCCCCAAAACAACACGTATCACCAAATTGTTGGGATACGACCTACACGTACCCAATTATGGACATGACACTATCCCCAAACACATAAACATATGCCAAATTGATCTATAGGATCAATTGACACACACAACAAAAGTCATTTTCGGAATTCCCCCAAAATTGACACAAAAAGCACCATAACTTTCTCCATAGGTCTCCTATGAACACAAAACCAAATCCTATGGGTAGTACATACATATGGGTTGATTATTCATGATTAAATCTCAGATTTAGAAGCTATTTTAAGGGGAAAAAAATGAATTATACCTATTAGGAGATGGATTCCCAATGAAACCTCCAAAATTGGTGAAATTGGCTTCCAACTTGTAGATCCTTGCTCCTCTTTGTAGATCCTTGCTTCCTTCTTCTAGATCCTTGCTCTTCTAGTCTCCAATGGTGATTTGGAAAGTAATTAGGTGGAAATTTGGTAGGAATTTGATGAAATTTGGTTGAGGGAAATTCTAGATCTAGATTTGGAATAAAAAATGAAGAGAGAGAAAGTTTTCATCCCCTTTATATAGGCCTCACTTGCCCCCTCCCTCAAGCTACTATGTAAAGTCTAAAATACCCCTTGGGGCCTCTCATGAAGAAATTAATTAAGGAGGGAAGCTTCTAGTCTAATGGTTTAATTAATTTAATCATCCTCCTAATTAATGGGCTTTCTAGTTGGGCTCAATTCTAACAATTAATACATGTTGGTCCATGGATCTATTCTAACTAGTTAGGTCCACTAACACAAGTCCAAAAAAATAAATCTAACATGCTAATAATAAATAAATAATACAATAAATAAATATTTAACATGCACAATATTTAATTAATTATAAAATGACCAAAATACCCTTTTCTAGAAAATACGGTAGTGACAACATGGTTTTATATGATTCTTAATTATTATTAAGGAACAGGTGATTTATGGTGAAATGCTGTGTGATATCATTAAGTTGTTCATTATTTTGAGGATTTGATTATTAGTGACGAACTCGATTGAGGAATACAAATAGGTATTTGTGGACTATGCATATGTGAGAAGGGTTTGAATACTTAAATAATGGTTGTAAGGGTTTAATAGATAATAATTATTATTTAAGAGCTGAGGAATAATAATGAATTAAATTAAGGAGTAAGTTTATTGTGAAATGGTGATGATTGGTTATAATTGAGGGTTTAATCAACAAGTTAGTTATTTATTTCGAGGATGATAATTCAATGTACATGTTAACGTCTTTGAACACCGGAGAGAAACCTGAGGATTGATCATGGTTGGAGATACTGATAAACACAGTGGTGAGGTATATGATTGAGGATTATCTGATGATAGTATACTGTAATTGATCGTAATAGATATAACCTACCTGGGTTAACCTTGGTTAACCCTCTAGCTTAGTGTCTTCTGACTTGTAACTGAGGTTGAACATATGTTTAGACGTGTGTCACATCTTATTTCAGTCTCGTGATAGTTATTGATTGAGCTTGTGTCTCGTCTCTAGGTACTACGGGACCTGCGGACTTGGACGTTGTACCGGATCCCCATCTTCAGCAGCTGTATCCAGGCAAGTGTACCTTGCCACCCTGTATTTCAGTTACCAGATATTTATTATTTTATTATGTGTATTGTGCGCGAGTTTGATTAGAATCGTTACTCCGCGTCCGGGTCAAAACCGGGTGCAGACATTCGTTGGTAACGTCTGGTAACGAGTGTTAGATGTTCGTAACACCTTGATGTACGTACCTGTGTATATCATAACCCTAGGACACGTCCATACATTGTTATCGTACCAGATTTCCTGTATCCTGATACTGACATCATGATCAGAGACTGGGATGACCTTAGGGTCGCGTCTGTTGATAGTTATTTCTGTGTGACGCAACTATTAGATAGAGGTTCAGGTTCAACGCACAATCGTTGATCGCTTGGGATGGGGAAGACAGTTACTAGACGTTTGGGCTCCTCTGCACGCGCTTATATATGTATATGTACTATTTCTGTAGTGATCCTGTATCTAGAGTAGTTGTATCACCCGTGTGACTCTTTGCCCGGAGCTGCGGTACGTCCCGTGTGTTTCCGTGTCCGGAGCTACGGTTTTATTTTGGACAGCCCACGCGTCGAACATTGTCTTCAAACTGTGTCTCACTTAGTTGGTTATGCTAGACTACACCGTCGTTGCACTTGTACTTTCTGTTGTACTTTGGCATGCTGTATTTTGTACCTTGTTACATCCCTCTGAGGACCTGGTCCCCTGCCAGTTTTGCAGCATAGACGATTACGGAGCATTTGGAGTTGCTGATGGAGTTGCATGTCTTGCGGGCATTGTACCAGGTACTCACATCATATCTACCGGCATTATGGTTATTTTATATTGATTATTTATCTGCTGTTGTAGCCTAGTTTTTATAGACTCATATTTCTTCTCGAGTCTATTCGAGTTGGTGTGTTATTGGACGGCCGACTTTAGCACATGCAGCTCTTTCTTGTATATTTCTGTTCATTGTGGATTGAGACATAGATGTTTACATTTACGGAATTTTAGATAGTGCCCTTTATTATACAACTTATACGTATTCGAGTCAGACCAGAGTCTGGTCGAATGCGTAGCTGGCGTGTCGCTTATTCCTGGTCCTATGTATTTTGGGACTGGGACGTGACAATGAGAGCACTTGAACGATCAAGTTTTGGCTACGTGTCTACCTGCGTTCGCACGAACATCAAATCAGAATACCTTCTTTAACTTTCTTTCTCTCATAATTCTCAAGAATGAATGCAAGAAATCGAAAACAATAAAAGAAATCAATTATCGAAAATCGTCACAAAAACACATTCATTAAAACCAAGTAACGAAAACATCCAACGAAAACTCTTGGACTCATTCCAATAGAAGTCGATCTATGAGTTGGAAGGTTCATTGCATTCTTCCGTGATCGATTATGCCGATAGATTTTTCCAATACTCAGTTCCGACAGAGTGACTTGCCACAAGCATCACGTAGTGAACCGACCAGGAGCGGGGCGCTACAGTTTGGAAAGTATTTCAGTTGGCTATTAAGAGCCTTTGAATTTCGTTACAAGTTCTATAATCCGATGCTTATATCAATAAAATAGATATATTTTCACTTATCTTGTTGTGATTTCAATTATTCTGTTTAGTTCTGCTGAAATGTCATTGATTTCTGGAAAATATCATTTATTGTGTTCATTTTGCCTTGTGCAAATACAATCTAGACTTGTACGGGCACAAATTAGACTTGTACAATATTACGTTCGGTGGCATTGTATCTAGATTGTTGCTATCAGTGACGCTGCATCATGGAGTCCCTAAATGCGTGGCTAAGTATGTCACTAAATAGTAGATTACGATGACAATGTAATGTACGCTAAGATCATTGGGAGAGCATGTGACATCAAGATGTTGACACACGTTAAGAGTGTGACAATGTACATCAAAAAGCGTAGAATCCATAGACCCATAAGCCTCTTTGTCCCAAAGCCATGCACTCACACATACATATCACCACATCTCTCTCTCATGCAATAAAATGATCCTTCCAAGCATTCCCTCCATTTCTTTACTCAAAATACATATATATACCCTATCATCACCAACCAAAGCCATTCCACAAACACTTAGAAAAAGTACATTCCTCCCATGGCTCCAAGCTCACTCCTCATCCTCCTCTCCTCCCTCCCCCTCCTCCTCGCTCTCTCCCAAGACACCTTCCTCTCCCAAATGAAGCAATCCCTCTCCGGCCCCCTCATGTCTTCGCGGTGGCACTTCTCCGCCACCGGCAACGACACCTCCTACTGCGGCCTCCGCGGCCTCTCGTGCGACGCTGCGGACCGCGTAGTCGCGATCGACGTCTCGTCGTGGTCCCTTGCCGGCTCCCTTCCTGCCGACGTATGCTCGGCAATACCGACCCTCCGTTCGCTCCGCCTCGGCGGCAACAGCCTCCGCGGCGCCTTCCCCGACGCGGTCCTCAACTGTTCCTTGCTCGAAGAGCTCAACCTCAGCTTCGCCGGCCTCTACGGCCCCATACCGGACCTCTCGCCTCTCCGGTCCCTCCGTGTCCTCGACCTCGGCAACAACTTCTTCGCCGGAGAATTCCCTACATCAATCGCCAACCTCACCGGCCTCGAATACATCAACTTCAACGAGAACCCGGGGTTCGACACATGGCCTCTGCCGCGGTCCATCACCGGGCTCACGCGCCTCAAGGTGCTCATCCTCTCCACGACGTCGATGAGAGGAGAAGTCCCTTCCTGGCTCGGGAACATGACTTCGATTATCGACCTCGAACTAAGCGGCAACTTGCTCACCGGTGGCGTCCCGCCGACGCTAGGCCGGCTCCGGGACCTGCAGGTGCTGGAGCTGTACTACAACCTCCTGACCGGGGCGATCCCCGAAGAGCTCGGCAACCTGACCGGGCTCCTCGACACGGACTTATCGGTAAACAGTCTGACGGGTCCGATACCGGAGAGACTCTTCAGGCTGCCGCGCCTCCGAGTCCTGCAGCTGTACAGCAACGGCCTCACCGGAACGATTCCGGCGGCGCTCGGGAACTCGACTACGCTGACCATGCTGTCGGTCTACCGGAACCTCCTTTCGGGCCCGGTCCCGAACACGCTGGGCAAGTTCTCTCCATTGGTGGTGCTAGAACTCTCGGAGAACAAATTCACCGGAGAGCTGCCGCCAGATGTTTGTGCCGGAGGGAAACTGCTGTACATACTAGTACTAGGCAACCAATTCACCGGACGGCTGCCGGAAACTTACGCGAATTGCGCGACGCTCCTCCGGTTCCGAGCCAACAACAACCGGCTGAGCGGCGCGGTGCCGGGAGGGATCTTCGGCCTGCCCCGGGCCTCGATCATCGACCTCGGGTCGAACCGGTTCGAAGGCGAGATCGCGAGATCGATCGGTGGCGCGAAGAACCTATCGGCGCTGTTCCTGCAGAGCAATCGGATATCGGGCGTCCTGCCGCCGGAGATGTCGAGGGCTACTAGCCTGGTCAAGATCGATATCAGCAACAATTTGTTGTCGGACCGATTCCCTCCGAAATCGGAAATTTGAACAGGCTGAACCAGCTATCACTGCAGGGGAACAGACTGGACTCGTCCATTCCCGGTTCACTCTCTTGCCTGAAGTCCCTCAACGTCCTAAACCTCTCTAACAACCTTCTGACCGGAAACATCCCGGAGAGCCTATGTGAGCTGCTGCCGAACTCGTTGGACTTCTCGAACAACCGGCTCTCCGGTCCCGTGCCCCTCCCCCTGATCGGGAGCGTCGCGGGCAATCCAGCCCTCTGCGCCCCCGTCCGCCTCAACCTCACCGACCCGAGGATCCTCCCCCCCTGCCGACAGCCCTACTTGAAGCGGCGGCTCGACAACGTCTGGGTCATCGGAATCTCGGTGGTGCTGGCCGTCTTCGGCGCGCTCTTGTTCGCGAGACACCGGCTGAGGAGAAGAAACGAAGAAGAAGAAGAAGAAGAAGCGTTCAGCCACGGGGTGTCGTTCGAGGTTACGAGCTTCCACAAGCTGAGCTTCGGGCAGCGCGAGATCGCGGAGGCGCTGATCGACAAGAACATCGTCGGACACGGGGGGTCGGGCACCGTGTACAAGGTCGAGCTGGCCGGGGGGGACCTGGTGGCGGTGAAGAAGCTGTGGAGCGGGAGGAAACTGAAGGGCCGATCACCCGCGGCGGCGGCGGCGGCGGGCGGGTTCCACTTGGACAGTGAGCTCAGGGCGGAGGTGGAGACGTTGGGGAGCATTCGGCACAAGAACATAGTGAAGCTCTACTGCTGCTTCTCCAGCCTCCACACCAACCTCCTCGTCTACGAGTACATGCCCAACGGGAACCTGTGGGACGCGCTGCACAAGGGGGGGTGGGGCTTCCTGGACTGGCCCACGAGGCGTCGCATCGCGCTCGGGGTGGCCAAGGGCCTCGCCTACCTGCACCACGACCTATTCTTCCCGATCGTGCACCGCGACATCAAGACGTCCAACGTCCTCCTCGACGCCGACTTCGACCCCAAGGTCGCGGATTTCGGCATCGCCAAGGTGCTGCAGGCTGGTGCGGCAGGGGAGAACGGGTCCTCGTCCACGGCCGTCATTGCAGGCACTTGTGGCTACTTAGCCCCTGGTATGATATGTTTCAAATTGCCTAGATGTTTTGCACGGACACGGATATGGATACCACACAGTAGGGACACTGTGAGACTGATACAACACCTATTTTTGGTAATATCCTAGTGTATTTTTTGTGTCCGGAAAGTGTCCAATTCGTATCCGATACGTGTTCTCCGTCCATAATTTTTGGAGCGTGTATCCTAGCTTCAAGGTTCGCATTATCGGTACCGGTATCGAAACTGGTATCGGATCCTTTCTTTGAGTATTGGGATTGGCACAGATTGGAATATCAAATTTTTGATATTGGAAAAGAAATAATTATTAGAAAAATATTTTGTATATTTAGATATAATTTTAAGTATTTCATGTGTTGTTTCTTATTAGTTTTAAAATTGTATGAAATTGCAATTACCCTTGCGGATTGGTTTAACAGCAATAGAAAAGTTTTGTTCCCTTACCTGTTTTTACAACTTTACTGAGGTTTTATATCCTTGTTGATTGATATTTTTCATTCAATTTTTTTTGTTGAATTGACTGGAAATGAGATCCTTAATGTCGATATCGGTCCGATATCGGATCGGGATATGTCAAACCGTATTGATATCGACGGTATCAAATCGGTATAGGCTGTAAACTGTCTTAGCCTAGACCACGCAGGTTAGATGCATGTTCTTATGGACCAAAATTTTATGACAGAGTACGCCTACTCCTCCAAGGCCAGCACCAAGTGCGACGTGTACAGCTACGGCGTGGTCCTGATGGAGCTCATAACCGGCAAGAAGCCGACCGAACCGGAGTTCGGCGAGAACAAGGACATCATCCACTGGGTCAACTCGAAGATGGCGACCGAAGAAGGCGCGAGCAGCGTCATCGACAGACGGCTCTCGTGGAGCCCGTTCCATGTCGAAATGACGCAGGGACTACGAGTCGCGGTCCGGTGCACCTGCAGCATGCCCTCGCTGCGTCCGACCATGAACGAGGTCGTCCAGGTCCTGACCAAGTCCGACCCGTGCGCGTCGCACAAGCTCAAGGGAGCGCAGTCGTTCAAGCTCAGAGAGTCATCGAGCTCAGGTTTTGAATATGGACATGACAATGTGAACTTCATTTAGTTAAAAAAAAAGCCTAATGAGCGAGACCGACGCTGACGTGACGTTCTTCCATTGATCCATCTCTCTGTTAGTACCGGATCCCATCCTTGGCCAATGGGAACTGCCACATCGGTGCGGTCCCTCCTCGGTCTGTAAGACACGGCTGTATTTAGTTCTCGGCTAGTACTAACTTAGCTTAAATTTTAGGACATATATTTGTAAGTTGGGCTATGGGTCTTCACATAGACTCTTTGCTACATATTTGCGTTGTACTGAAGCAGCATCTGGTTCCTTAAGAGGACCTACATATAAATATATGTATGTATATGAATCAAAAACTTAGGTGTTGGAGTATTCCCATGTAGGTTTGTTGCATCATTCTCAGTGACAACTTTATATGATAAGAAAGAATGATTGAAAGAAGAGAGGCCAAAAAGAAAGGGGAGAGGGGTGTGCGCTTGAGATTTGTTATGCTCTCTTTATTTATTTATTTATTTAATTTTTTCACACAAAGTGGGTTCTCTCACATAGTTTATGAATTCGGAAGTTTAAAGTATGTTCTTTTTGTTGGACCCATCGGTGCAGCCAAACTGTTGGAGGGTTCTAGAGGGGTTAATGCTGTGGAATGCACAGGAGGAATAAGATTTTTAGCGAAAGAATAAACCTTATAAAAATTGGCCACTGATGAACTATATCATAAATAAATATAAGTTTGTCCTTCTCAATTTTCCGGTTTTGGTATCTGGTGAATCTAATTTCGACAGTTTGACCTTATTAAATGAAACAAATTTACTTATTCATGGAAAAACCACAGGAGATAATAATCTAAATAAATTTCGAGAGTATAAATTAATTCTCATTTGAAGAACCAAAGCTATACTATTGCTTTTCTTTCGCAGTCTCCCAACCCCTCCCCCTCCTTATTTTCTTTTTCTTCGTATGGCTATCACAGAAAACAGTGGTTTGTCGTGACAGAAATTATTTTCTTGTTCCAATAGTCCCAAATTATTGCAAGTCTTATAAGAAAAAAAAAATTTGCCAATGAGAAAAACAGAATATTTGTTATTAAAATAAACTTCAATTTTTATCTTAAAATTTAAGGCTTTGACTATTATTAATACTTCTTTGTTATAGCTTTCATGTATCCAAAATAAGAGAACTAAAAAAAAAAAAACAATTATCCCTTGTTGGAAATCAAGTCTGCTGAAGGGGCAGAGTTCGGTTCGGGCCGAACTCGGTGTGGTGTTCCAGAACCTCAAAATCGAAGTCGGTCCGAGTTCGGTGTCGGCGGCGACTGCTCGAGTTTTGGAGTTTTTATGTTATATTTTGGACCCTTGGATGCTAGTGGACGGCTGGATCTTATGGTTGGCTATTTTTACGGTTTCCTAACCCTAAAATAGGTTTCTCGTCCTATAAATAGGGAGGAGGGTGGAGGCACAAAGGAGAAGCACAAATTGGAGATTCGGGGTGCTCGTCCACAGAAAATTTAAGAGAAAGTCCGTGCTTTGCTCTTAGGACTTCGTCATCCAAGACAGAAGAAAGAAGAAGATCTAATCGAGAAGTCGTCAACTTCGGTTAGGGAGATTGCTACGGGTTGGTGAGTGATTTCAATTGTAATCTTCTGTCTTTCTTTTGAGTGTAGTGAGGGGGTTAAACCTATTAGGGCAAAGGGTTTCAACATTAGTTCTTTGCAATCTTGTAATTTCATCTGAGTTATAAATGTTGGGATTTGTCCATGTGACGTAGTCACCGTCATATACTTGTCTTCATCTGTGCTTGGTGTTCGTAGATTAGTTGGTCATCTCATGTGGGTTGGCAAAGCGTTTCTTCCGCTGCGCGACCAACACGTAGTATCAGAGCCAGGTTCTTCTCGAGAGGGAAGGTACAACTATGTCTTTGGAGCAGATGAACACTCGTATGATCACCCTCACATGGGAAAACTGGGTGATTTGGAAGCCAATGATGGAGGATCTACTCTGGTGCAAGGACTTGCATGGTCCGTTGGAGGGCGACAGCGCAAAGCCGATGGACAAAGGTGGTGATGACTGAATACAAATAAATCGGAAGGCTGTTGGATTCATCCGCCAATAGCTGGACGACTCGGTGTTTCACCACGTGTCCATGGAAAATTCTGCAAAAGCATTGTGGGAGAAGCTGAATTCATTGTACGAAAGGAAGACGGCTAGCAACAAGACATTTCTGATTCGCCAACTCGTCAACTCGAAGTACACGGAGGGTGCACCGGTGGCACAACATCTGAACGAGATTCAGGGCATCATCAATCAGCTGTCTGCAATGAAGATGGTGATTGAGGATGAGCTTTAGGCCCTTCTGCTTTTGAGTTCTCTGCCGGAAAGCTGGGAGACGTTGGTGGTGTCGGTGAGCAACTCCGCTCCTTATGGAGTTGTCACGATGGAGGCAGTCAAAAGCAGCTTGTTGAACGAGGAGATCCGGCGTAAGCAAGTGGAATCGTCGCATGAGTCTGTTCTGGTGGCTTCCTACGGGAAGGGAAGACCCAAGTCCCAGGCGAGGACAGGGAGGAGTTCTTAGGATCTTGCGATTGTGGACCGCAAGGAGGACTGCTATCACTGTGGCAAAATGGGTCATATCAAGAGGAACTGCATGAAGCTCAAAGCTGAGAAGGCCAAAGGCAAGGATGATCAGGAGGATCTCACGGCTATGGGAGATCTGTAAACCCCCTGATTTTCAAGAATTTTTTTAAATTAGATTTTTCACAATTTTCTGGAATTTTTCTGGGATTTTTATTAATTAAAACTAAGGTATTTTGAATTTAAATAATTTTTAAATTATGTTAAATAATATTAAAATATTATGAAAATAATATTTTCTGGTGTAAAATGAATAATTAGACATAGGGTAATTTTCCGGGAATTTATTGGACCCCGGAAGCATTTTAAAGCCCTAAAAACCAATTATTTAATTAAACCCTGAACCCGGTTCACTTGAACCAAACCAAACCAAAACAAACTGCTGAACCGAACCAAACCCAACCCAACTCAGCCTGCGGGTCGGATCCGGGTCAAACCCGCGACCCGAAACCCGCTAGATCCAAACCCGCTTAAATGCTTAGCGGATCGGGCCGGATCCGCCTGACCCGACCCGACCCGTCACCGACCCGACCCGAAACTCTTTCTCTCCCAACCCGACGCCGTTTCAGCCTCCGCCGCGTAACATCCGCCGCTCCGGCTTCCCCCGCAGCGCCGCCGTCCCTCCCTCTTCCTCTCCCGCTCCGCCTCCCGTAACCGACGCCGGCCACCGCTTCCCCTCCCTTTTCTCCCTATTTAAACCCTTGCCTCCGCCATAGCTCGATCCCCTCTCCGCCTCCCTCCTTCGGCTGTGCCCTAGCCGCCGCCACATCCCCACGTCGTCGAACCCCCGACCTCCGCCGACCAGTCCCCAGCCGCCCCGACGACATCGACGGCTTCACCTCCTCTTCCAGAACCTCCTCCTCCCAGCCCGTCCCACAGCAGCAGCCACCCGCAGCCGAGCCTCCACCTCGTCGCCTCCGCGAGCCCCTCTGGCCAGAGCCGTCCCCGAGCCGAGCGCCGCCAGCCTCCGCCCGAGCCGCCTCCCTCCGGCAAGCCCTAACCCTAGAGCAGCAGCACGGACACGGCCAGGACACAGCAGTGTCAAGTTGACACAAGGACACGAGAAATCTCGGTTTTTTGGAGCCCTGTTCAGGTACCACGTTCTCTCTCCTCGTTGACCCATTTTCGGTTCCGTCAGTTGTGACGCGTAGGCCGTGTAACCCTCTCGATGCCCGTGCAACCCGCTCGGTGCATCGCGTCCTGTGGTGATCGCGAACCGCGATCAAAAAACAGGAAAATCAACGCCCTGTTTTCACCCCGGAACTGAGTACGCCCCGCCAAACGGGACGACTTGGTCGCGTGCGGTCTTCACCGAAACGTGCGCACCGTTGATACGGACGTGTGGGATTTCGCAGAAGTTGATTTGGATGTGCGTGCACACCGGAATCAACGCGTATCCGCCGACAACGCCCCGTATCCGTCCTTTCTGAATCTCGCTGTAACTTCGTGTACACACGTCGGATCGAAACGAAACTTGCGCCATCGGACTCGTAGCAATACGCTGGTCCTGTGACCCAAGTTTGGTTCGATTCTGAGAACGTTGACAAAATCGCGTATCGTGGGCCCCACAAGCTCTACTTGACGGGCGATTTTGTGATCGGCTCATCGGAATCCAATTATGAAAGTTCCATTGCGTTCGTATCATCGTTCCTGACTTGTTGACACTAAGTTTGATTGATTTGGAAACCTTTATTCCTGACACATTTTTCGGTGCAAAGCGGCCCACATATGGACCCCGTTTTGACCTGAAAATGTTATTTTTTGCCCTTGTGTCCAAATTGGACTCGAGGACAGGCGTTTCTAGCTAATTGATATTTTCTGGATCTGATGGTGATGTCTATTTCAGCAACCGGAGTACTGCCTGCAAATCCCGCTACTGCCAGAGCTACAATTGGAGCCGGAACCCCAGGCAAGTGTACATTGCCAAATCCTGCAGTATTGTTACTTATTTACTTGACTTAATTAATTGTTGTACATGCTTAAACCTAGGACCGTGTCACTTACTTAGCGTCCGATTAATAGTCGGGTGCCAACACCGTACGCGGGGTTGTGTAAGGTCAACTAGAGATGGATATCGTGACATTTACATTCTCGTACTTGCCATATCAAGTACATTATACCCAGGACACTTGACACGAATCATGAGACAGAATCTTCCCAAAATATTCAAGGTGGTTCTGTATAGGATACAGATTTCATGACTTGGACATTATTTTCTTAGATCTTAATATATGACTTATTGCATTAGTTTGATTTTGCGTGACATGGACATGAGACATTATGAAACTGTGACATGAGATTACATTGGGTGGGGAGAGATTTACCACACAAAAGGCTGAATATATATATATATAATACTTTAATGGATGTGCCTTAGACTCTGACACAGAGCTTCGGTACCGTACTGGCCCTTCGAGAAAATACTGCTATGGGTTTCTCCGACACCGATCCTGTAGTAGTCTCAGCCTGAGTATGACTAAAACTCTCACTTGCATATCACTTAGCTGGTTATATATTTATCCTATTTGTTTCATTTATTGATGCACTGCATTTAATTTTGGCATGAGTTATTTTGTACCTTGCTATGTCCCCTGAGGACCTGGATCTGGATTATGTCCCCAGGATTAGCAGAGGATATCTATCCTGAGGTGTACGGAACAGGAGCACTTCTCGGAACAGTACTAGACCCTGAGGACGAGGTGATCGCTGAGGACTTTTCCTGAACATCTGCTTCCCTATGCTCAGTTTTATGGAAATTAAACTCTTTTATTCTTGTTTAAATAAACAATTGTAACAGACTTAATATCGGGTTGTTCCCCTATTTTATTTACTTGTGACTGGATGTTGTTTATTTCTTTTTGCTGATATTATTATATTTATTCTGTGGATGAGATTAGTAAACCCTGATCATTTTAATACAGCTTAAGTATGCCCCGATGGATCCATTAAATTGGGTTTGTCCATCGGTGCGTGCTGCTGGCCATTGCCGCGTGTCCAGTTCCTCGATATTTTGGGACTGGGGCGTGACATGGTTTTTGTGGTGGCCCATGCAGGTCAACGACTAAATTGTTCGGTTTCAACTTAGGGACCGAACAGGCCTGCAATAAGAATAGGATAAATTTTTAGGATCTCATCAACTTGCTTGAATCGTTCTTGATATCTACATCGTATTCGAATTAAATTTTTGACTTGCATCTTGCCTTGATTCCTGTGCGCCTCTTACAGTTTACTTTTGATGCAGAGCAATGGATCCGAGAACTGGCGACGAGAATCCTTTAGGTTCACCACACGATGCTGTGGTTACCTATGATGAAGGAGTAACACCCGAAGACCGAGGACAGTCAGCTCAAAGCAATCAAGCGGGCCAGCATACTTCCAGGTTCCGACGTGATGGCATTCCGCCGCCTCCGCAGTTCGTTCCACCGATGCCTGTATTCCCACAAGGGCAGCCTATTAACGGGCAACAGATCTTCCAAATGATTTACAAAATGATGCAAGCCCAGCAACAAGTCCAACACGAGGCTCAGCGTCACGAGGCTGATTACTTGAGGAACAGCCTAGTAAATGCACTGGAGTAGGCCAACCTACCAGCTCGACGGCCAACGACGGGCTCCATCACCGATTTCCGCCAGCTGAAGCCCCGTACATTCTCAGGCAAGGAGGAGCCCACAGAAGTTCATGAGTGGCTCACCAATACTCAACATCAATTAGAAGCAGCTGAGCTTCCACGGGAACGTTGGATAACTGCCGTCAGAATGCAATTGACGGGCAATGCACATTACTGGTGGCTATCTGAAGAGAGACGGCTCGGACCAGACCGAGTCACTTGGGAGGAGTTCTCCAGACTCTTTCAGGAGATGTACATTCCAGCTATCGCTCGATCAGATCTGCGGGACAAGTTCAATCGTCTCATTCAGGATACTATGACGGTGGAAGAATACAACGCAGAATTCATTCGTCTGAGTCACTTCGCCCCTACCTTAATCCCGACAGAAGAAGAAAAGGCTGAGAAGTTCTTTGATGGGCTAAACTTTGAGCTACAAAGAATGATCGGATCCATCGCACCTACTTCGTACACGGACGTCCTTGCTGCAGCTCGATGTATGGAGCGTGTCATCAGACGAGAATCCAACCTGAAGAGGCCTTCCACATCAGCACCAACCAGAGCACCGAATGGAGAAGCTGCCAAGAAACCAAATTTGCATCAAGCACCACAGGGAGCTGCATCCAAATCTCTAACTCTTCCTACTTGTCACTACTGCGGCAATATAGGCCATGTTGAGAAGGAGTGTAGACGTAAATTCGGACTATGCTTAGGTTGCGGATCCAGACAGCATGCAGTGAGAGACTGCCCTGAGCATAGAGAAGGAGCACCAAGGGCAAACCAACAAGCACTACCAGCACCAGGAGGGTATCAACCAAGGCCACCCTTGGCACTTCAAGCAGCACCCTTCCAGCAGGCCCAGCAACAGCAGAGGGCACCACCTCAAGGACGAGGACAAGCTTTCGTGATGACTTTGGAGGACGCTTAGAATCATGGAGTAGCTAATGCGCGTAAGTTTTTATAGTTATCTGTTTCTAGAATTGCTTTAGTTCGTGCCTGCTGGTTCGTGACCTTAGATTTAACCTGACTTGCTAATAATTGATAACCTAGTGATAACCTAATATATTTTTAAAGAATAACCTAGATTTTTCTAAAAACTGTAATTTTCTAGATTTTCTACATTCGGAAAATTGCATAATTTTCATTGCTTAGGGAAATAATTTTTCCCTATGTGTTTTAAACCCTCAATCATTGACTTTTCTTAATCGTGTTGTGCTTCGAATAAATTTTGCAACCGTGTCATCTCTGTTGACCGGTTATTCTTTGATTGCGAGGACGCAATCTTCTTAAGGGGGATAGATTGTAAACCCCCTGATTTTCAAGAATTTTTTAAAATTAGATTTTTCACAATTTTCTGGAATTTTTCTGGGATTTTTATTAATTAAAACTAAGATATTTTGAATTTAAATAATTTAAATTATGTTAAATAATATTAAAATATTATGAAAATAATATTTTCTGGTGTAAAATGAAAAATTAGACATAGGGTAATTTTTCTGAAATTTATTGGACCCCGGAAGCATTTTAAAGCCCTAAAAACTAATTATTTAATTAAACCCTGAACCCGGTTCACTTGAACCAAACCAAACCAAACTGCTGAACCGAACCAAACCCAACCCAACTCAGCCAGCGGGTCAGATCCGGGTCAAACCCGCGACCCGAAACCCGGTAGCGCCCAAGCCCGCTTAAATGCTTAGCGGATCGGGCCGGATCCGCCTGACCCGACCCGACCCGTCACCGACCCGACCCGAAACTCTTTCTCTCCCAACCCGACGCCGTTTCAGCCTCCTCCGCGTAACGTCCGCCGCTCTGGCAGCCCGCGCCGCTCCGGCTTCCCCCGCAGCGCCGCCGTCCCTCCCTCTTCCTCTCCCGCTCCGCCTCCCGTAACCGACGTCGGCCACCGCTTCCCCTCCCTTTTCTCCCTATTTAAACCCTTGCCTCCGCCATAGCTCGATCCCCTCTCCGTCTCCCTCCTCCGGCTGTGCCCTAGCCACCGCCACATCCCCACATCGTCTAACCCCCGACCTCCACCGACCAGTCCCCAGCCGCCCCGACGACATCGACGGCTTCCCCTCCTCTTCCAGAACCTCCTCCTCCCAGCCCGTCCCACAGCAGCAGCCACCCGCAGCCGAGCCTCCACCTCGTCGCCTCCGCGAGCCCCTCCGGCCAGAGCCGTCCCCGAGCCGAGCGTCGCCCGCCTCGCCGCCAGCCTCCGCCCGAGCTGCCTCCCTCCGGCAAGCCCTAACCCTAGAGCAGCAGCACGGACACGGCCAGGACACAGCAGTGTCAAGTTGACACAAGGACACGAGAAATCTCGATTTTTCGGAGCCCTGTTCAGGTACCCCGTTCTCTCTCCTCGTTGACCCATTTTCGGTTCCGTCAGTTGTGACGCGTAGGCTGTGTAACCCTCTCGATGCCAGTGCAACCCGCTCGGTGCATCGCGTCTTGTGGTGACCGCGAACCGCGATCCATAAACAGGAAAATCAATGCCATATTTTCACCCCGGAACTGAGTACGCCCCACCAAACGGGATGACTTGGTCGCGTGCGGTCTTCACCGAAATGTGCGCGCCGTTGATACGGACGTGTGGGATTTCGCATAAGTTGATTTGGATGTGCGTGCACACCGAAATCAACGCGTATCCGCCGACAACGCCCCGTATCCGTCCTTTCTGAATCTCGCTGTAACTTCGTGTACACACGTCGGATCGAAACAAAACTTGCGCCATCGGACTCGTAGCAATACGCTGGTCCTGTGACCCAAGTTTGGTTCGATTCTGAGAACGTTGACAAAATCGCATATCGTGGGCCCTACAGGCTCCACTTGACGGACGATTTTGTGATCGGCTCATCGGAATCCAATTATGAAAGTTCCGTTGGGTTCGTATCATCGTTCCTGACTTGTTGACACTAAGTTTGACAGATTTGGAGACCTTTATTCCTGACATGTTTTTCGGTGCAAAGCGGCCCACATATGGATCCCGTTTTGACCTAAAAATGTCATTTTTGTCCTTGTGTCCAAATTGGACTCGAGGATAGGCGTTTCTAGCTAATTGATATTTTCTGGATCTGATGGTGATGTCTATTTTAGCAACCGGAGTACTGCCTGCAAATCCTGCTACTGCCAGAGCTACAATTGGAGCCGGAACCCCAGGCAAGTGTACCTTGCCAAATCCTGCAGTATTGTTACTTATTTACTTGACTTAATTAATTATTGTACATGCTTAAACCTAGGACCGTGTGACTTACTTAGCGTCCGATTAATAGTCGGGTGCCAACACCGTACGCGGGGTTGTGTAAGGTCAACTAGAGATGGATATCATGACATTTACATTCTCGTACTTGCCATATCAAGTACATTATACCCAGGACACTTGACACGAATCATGAGACAGAATCTTCCCAAAATATTCAAGGTGGTTCTGTATAGGATACAGATTTCATGACTTGGACATTATTTTCTTAGATCTTAATATATGACTTATTGCATTAGTTTGATCTTGCGTGACATGGACATGAGACATTATGAAACTGTGACGTGAGATTACATTGGGTGGGGAGAGATTTACCATACAAAAGGCTGAATATATATAATACTTTAATGGATGTGCCTTAGACTCTGACACAGAGCTTCGGTACCGTACTGGCCCTTCGAGAAAATACTGCTATGGGTTTCTCCGACACCGATCCTGTAGTAGTCTCAGCCTGAGTATGACTAAAACTCTCACTTGCATATCACTTAGCTGGTTATATATTTACCCTATTTGTTTTATTTATTGCTGCACTGCATTTAATTTTGGCATGAGTTATTTTGTACCTTGCTATATCCCCTGAGGACCTGGATCTGGATTATGTCCCCAGGATTAGCAGAGGATATCTATCCTGAGGTGTACGGAACAGGAGCACTTCTCAGAACAGTACCAGACCCTGAGGACGAGGTGATCGCTGAGGACTTTTCCTGAACATCTGCTTCCCTATGCTCAGTTTTATGGAAATTAAACTCTTTTATTCCTGTTTAAATAAACAATTGTAACAGACTTAATATCGGGTTATTCTCCGATTTTATTTACTTGTGACTGGATGTTGTTTATTTCTTTTTGCTGATATTGTTATATTTATTCTGTGAATGAGATTAGTAAACCCTGATCATTTTAATACAGCTTAAGTATGCCCCGATGGATCCATTAAATTGGGTTTGTCCATCGGTGCGTGCTGCTGGCCATTGCCACGTGTCCAGTTCCTCGATATTTTGGGACTGGGGCATGACAAGATCTCATCATCGCAGCAACCGACGCAGAGGAACCTTGTGGCTTGTGTCATGATGACGATGGGTCATGGACACGGGACGCCGTATCACGCCATTGCATATAGGAGGATCTTCACGCCATACCACGACGGCAAGTTTGGACATGTGAAGATGGGCAACAAGGGAACAGCTACAGTTGTAGGCATCAGTGACATGCACTTGACAACGGAGCTTGGTGAGAAGCTCGTTCTAGTTTATAGCTTTCTTTAACATGTCATAGCTATGCCATGAAATGAATCTAGGATTCAACTAGAAAGATCATCATATAACTGTTTGTATTCACTATTTTACTTAGTGTCAGTTTAGACGAGTGGGTTACCCCGCTCACCAGTACGGCTGTGTACTGACCCACTTTTGTGGGCATTATTTCAGGTACGCAGGTGTAGTGGCGCCTGTTGGATATACGGGACATGATGTATGAACTGTAAGTACCTTTGTGGGCTAGAGAAAGAGCAAGAGAATTTTATTCGCCTTTGAGGCAATCGCCTTTGTGGCATTTTCATTTGGACCCTATCGAGAGCTCCGCTGCGTATTACTCTGATGTGTACTTGGTACACAATAATTGACTTCCGCTGCAACTTGGTCGTTTCGATGATAAGTTTGGTGTTTGATAACATCACCTTGTACGAGCGCAACTCCAGACTCGTACGGCATCACGTCCCGATGAGAACGATTGTCCTGCAGGAGCGCTGCAACGTGATGATTCACGTTCAACGGGGACTATTGAGCATGCGGGAGATTGGGGCGTGACATTATCAATGAACGAAAATACCACCATAGGCCCAAGGTCGACGATGCAGGTTTTGTTGGGATCCAAGGTATGTATGGAGAGTTATGAATCAATATTGACGTAATTAAAAAGTAGAATCAATGTGGGTATATAGCAATAACTTTGGGACAGTTCGACGAATCTCGAATCCATTAAGTTGTACATTTCAAAGGACGTGATAATCGCATTTCGTAACAAACGTGGCACAATGAGGATGAGAGTATAAGAGAAGGTGCGGGACGACATCGACTGGGGGTTCGGCAGTATTAATACCCTCTTCGAGGGGATCTTGGGCGGCAGTACGAAGTAGGCCTGCAACGATCAACATATGGGATGGGTTCACCGATCGATGAGGGAGGCACAAGAACCCTTTGGCTGTGGGGAACGACTTGCCAGTGACGATCGACACACGGGACAGGGGGTTCGACCTCTTGTCTGCTTCTTTTATTGACTATTGTTGTTGATTGTTGTTATTGTTGTCATTGGTGGCTAGATACGGAGAATTTGTCGATCAACAAGGGATACGAAGGTGGTGGTTGCAACAGTCAATGTCGGTGTAACTACAGTCAACATCGGATGATGTTGCTTCTCCTTCTTCTATGTGATGATATTGATAGTGGGAGAAGGAATGATATGAGTTAAATAGAAGGGGTGGGGAGAGAACTGGATAGAGATGTCGGGGGTTAATTGTCTGCATATGATGGTGGATGGTCATGTACGAGCAGAGTATGGGGATTGCTCGTGTACGAGCGGTGATAGGGGAGGAGAAAGGGGATGTAAATCCCCCTCCCTGAATTCCTTTCCTAATTTTATTATTAGTAGTAGTAGTATCATTAGTTATTTAATTATTGCTAATAATGGTTTCATTTATTTAGATCAATTAAATTCCCTAATTTATTAAATTCCTATTAACTAATAGTAGTTAATTAAACCGCATTATTATTAAATCATAGTCTTTATCTCCTAATCTCTCATTAAGACATTAGCAACTATTTGCTAATCCCTAATTAAAACAAACTTCACAAACAAATAGTCCCTAACTTAATAATCATAAAACCTATTTATCTAATCTTTAACTAAAAACTACCAATTTTCCTTAAAGTAATTAACTACCTTGATCTAATTATATTCTCTCCTAACGACCAGCCACTAACCTTCTATCCCTAATCCCTAAACTAACTTCCCTCTCTAATTTAAATCTCACCATCAAACTTCATGTTTCTATTTTTGCACATGCATGCTCCCAGCTGACATGCAGCATGTGACTTGTGAGCTTGTTATATACTTAATCAGTAATATTAGTGTTTAACTTATGATATTGATATGTTATGTAACTACCCAATCCATATGTGTTATTAAAATATGTACGCTACACAAAAACCGAGACAAAAAATGGAGAGTATAATTTGATCGAAATGAAACAAAAAATAAATCATATCAAAATAATGTGGAAAAAATTTCAAGACTACGAGCTAGAAAGAAAGAAAAAAACTAACTAGTGGACACAACTAGACTAACATGTCAGTCGTTTGATGACATTGTTTCGGTTGTAAGTTTCCTACAATTAATACACATGACCCCTTTAAATAATAAAAAATATTTTTTGTAAGTGATGAACTAGAAAATTAAGGAGAATTTTTGATTCATCCTTCAACTTTTTTATCTATATTCAATGTGCATCTCATAATTAATTTTCATAATGTACAAGTCTTTTATTTTTGACAGAAATCGTCTCTTTCTAACGGTCAGCTCGGTTGACTAATTTTTTTGGACGAAAATATTTTCGTGTTCTTCTCCCTCCCCGTCCCTCCTCCTCCGCCACCGTCCCCCTCCCCGTCGCTCCCCCCCCTCCCCGTCGCTCGAAACTCCTCCCCCACCTCCCCGCCACCGCCCCCCTCCCCCACCCCTCCACCCTCCCCCTCCCCGCTGCTCACTCCCGCTCTCCCCCTCCCCGTCGTTCGAAACTCCTCCTCCCCTCCCTGCCACCGCCCCCCTCTCCCACCCCTCCATCGTCCCCCTCCCCCGCTCTCTCGCAGCATCAGCAGCAATAGAAGTGGCACACGAGAAGCGGCGACAGCGGCGAGCGCGAGGCAGCGGCTGCTGCTGTTGGCTGGGAGCAAGAAAGGGGACGGTGGCGAGGAGGGGGGGGGGGGGAGGAGGGCCGGTGGTTGGGAGGGAGGGAGAGGGGGTCCGGTGGCTAGGAGGGAGGAGAGCGCCGGCCGCGGCAACCTGTCCGCGGAGGAGGGGGTGAGAGAAGATAAATAAGAGGGACATTTTGGTCAAAAAAATTTGGTCAAAGCAGTTGACCGTTATGACTGGACGGTTTCCGTCAAAAGTGTGAGGACTTATACATTATGGAAAAACTGTGGGATGCATCCTGAATATAGATAAAAAAAAAATGGAAGGTAGGTCAAAAAAATTCAAAATTAAGATGGTATGAAGGTGTCACCGGATTTCGACACGTGTTCGGAGATATTTTTTTTTAAAAGTTCTTTTGTTTCATATATAAATAAAAAAAAAACATCATCTTTAGTATACATCATCTTTAGATAGCCAAAGAAAATCCACGAAGCTCTATGGAGGTGGCTTCTTTGTTCATACACGTAGTGCCATTGGAGTCCACTTGAGAGGAAGTGGGGTGGACTTTATGATAATTGAATGCAACTTTGAGCCATTGTATATAGCATACATCATCTTTAGTGGGTGCAGTAGGCTATCAATTGATGAACCTATTTTCCTCTAGGCCAGGTTAATTATCTCCGTATCAATTAGAGCCTAAACCCTTTCACTAGATTCATCAAATAGCCACTTGGGCAGCATTTAGTCATTTTTAGACCGAGAATCCAACCGAAAAAAGATATTCGGTTCGGTTTTTATATTTTAAATCAGCTCGGATTCGGATTTTAAAAATACTAATTTTTAACCAAAAATCGAATATAAATTATAAAAAATATATATTTAAATACCATCAATTGTATGTATATTTTATGATTAAAAAAAATGTGCATATTCGTGTAAATATTTTGAAAACAACAAATGTATATAAATTTTTTAAAGTCCAACTTCGATTATTTAACAAATTCAACTTTGGACCCAATTTTAAAATACAACAATTTTATGTGTAATTTTATTTTTTAATATAATCTAACCAGAAGGTCAGTTTTGGACTCGGCCCAATAAGAATATTCCAACTGAATAAATCGAATTAATTATTTCGGTCTGGTTCGGCTATAATTGATTTTGATTTTTTATAATTTTTAATTTATTTGGTTTTCAGTTGAACCGAACAAACCGAATGTTCATCTTAGTCACCAGGATGATAAACAATTGTGTCCCAAAGTACTACTACTGGAATGTTTCGCCGATAAATTGGCTTAGTCCGACCCTAGCCAATATTCCAGAAAGCTATAGATAGGAGTGCAATCAAGTCGAGTCTAACTTTACTTGTTCAAGCTTGGCACATTTATGAAAACAAGTTAACGAGCCGAGTTCGAGCTCGAGCTTGAGCTTAAGAGTCGTGTTTAATTAAGCTTCAACTCGGATTCACTACCAAACACGAGCTCGAGCTCGAACACAATTATACAGTTCGATTTCCAAACACTAATAAGCAGCTTGATTGTATGGCTCGGTCTTCTACCATTATGGAATTAAGATTGTAGGGTTTGGTCCATGGACAACATTCTCGTACTAGTCGAGTCGTGTTATAATCGGATCTAAGTCATAATCAAGTAAAAGAAATCTCGAGTTGAGCTTGTTCACGAGCTCTTGAACAAAATTATTAAAGAAATTGAGTCCAAAATTTTGTTCAAATTTAGCTGGTTAAGAATTTTGAGTCGATACCAGTTTAGTCGAGTTCACGAGTTGCTGTGTTCATTTGCAGCTCTGTCCTAACTGCGGATCCAAGGCTATATTTGTCCGGCTAAATTTTTTATTTTTTATTTTGGTTTTTTTTGGGGGGTTATTTTTTTCAGGGTAAGAATATGGGATAAGTTGGATTGTATATTTTATATGGATAGTTGAGGAAGAGTGAGCTGGTCAATAGGTTTTCCATCTGCTCGTGTTCTGGGCCGGGCCGGGCCGGTTACTAAATATAAACAGACTTGTAAAGAGCAAGCATGAGGGGGAGAGATGAATAAAAGAAAAGAAAAATACAAACAAACAAATTATCAATGGCAGTGTTCTCAGTTTTATTTCTCTTTCATATATGGGCAAATTAGAATGAAAATTTGCAACTTTTGGATGCTGTTTAGAACAATACAAAGATAATCTCTATTGCTATTAAATGGGTCAAAAATAAGTCGTATGTATATCCTCAATTGTAAAGGACACATTAGTCCTTAATAATTAATCTTCTTCTTCTTCTTTTCTTTTTTTTTGTGTCCTTTTTCCAAGCCGATCGTGGCTATATAAGCCACACAGCAGCCCGAGGGAAAATTTGAATCCAACACTTATTCGTGGGTGTCCCTCCGTACTACCACTAGACTAGTGCCTTAGGGACACCTTGATAATTAATCTCTTCCACTCCTCCAATGTGGCTCTGTCATAACCCTATTTTTTTCTAAATATTTATATGATTGTATTTTTGTATTTGAAAGATTCCAATTCAGCGTATTTAAATAAAAAAAAAATTAATTGTTGGATCTTGATTTGACTTGGATTGTCGAGGCTTGATTTCATTTTTGTTTGTGTTGTTGATTATTTTATTGTTGGTATTATTTAGTTATTATTAATTTTTAATTGTGTTATTATTGGCATGAGGTTTGATTTTATTGTTATTGTTGTTGTTGTTATTGTCATTGTTATTATTATTATTTATATTTCCATTGGTCCCCTTGTTGTTATTATTATTATTATTATTATTATTATTATTACCTATTTCCCTTAGCCCAAACCCTCACCCAAATCCCTAACCAAAACCCGAAACCTAACCTACCCCCTCTCCCCTCACAGTCGCTCACCCGCTCCCCCTCTATGTTTTCTCTCTTCCTCTCACCGTCTCTTCCCTGATCGGCCCCATTTCCAGCTGGAGAAACCCCCCCCCCTCCCCGGTCTTTCTTGTCACACCCCGATCCCGTAAGGGCCGATCGTTCTCGCTTGGTCCTTACAGAACCGATCGTCCTCGCTTTGGCATGATGCCTTGCAATCCTAAATTACGCTTGCACAATGCATAGTACCTGCACAAAACACAAGTTAGAAAAAAATATACATATACAAAAGCGCGAAATTTAAATGCAGAGAACCAAAGTTGAATACATTTGATAGTAATACAAAATATTTTCTTTATTGAAAACTTGAAGATTGGATTACAAAGTACTTGCTTGGCTGATTACAAAATATGTCATCGATGGCTTACAACTCTTTTTACAAACCCAAAATTAGCCACAACGCTCATACATCATATCCTTTTAGTAGGGCCAAAAATTAAAACACATAGCAGAAGAAGAGCTTGCACACAGGAGAGGAAAGCTTTGGGAAGCAGCACGAGCACGGTTTCGCTTGAAGGGGTGCGCTCCTAAATCTTTAAAATGATTGCCAAACTCTCGTTACCAGAACCTGAAGATTTGTCCACAAATGTGGGTCAGTACTACAATATGTACTGGTAAGCGACCGTGGCCAAACTCACCTAGAAATTCATACTAAGTAAACATATGAAGCTAGCATGATTATTATGTAATATTTTTAGTTGTCTATGTTCTTTTTAACAATTTGCAAAGAAACATAAACAATAGATTGAACTACGCATGTGATAAATCTTACCCATGGTCGAACGGTTATCCCTGCAGCAGACACACAAGTTAGCAACAATTTGCATATATGTATATAACTCATGCATCTGTGTTGCCATTAAGTGTCAAGTGTGCATAGAAGGTAAACTTATCATGCGACCTAACTACATGATGGTCCATGGGAAACCCATGCTATATAGACATGAACACCCCCCCTGATCTCGAGGACTTCATTGCCTCAAGGTGTTCCTCGGATCCCCTCTAGGGCGAACGATCCTCAGTGCCCCAGGAACCGTTCGTGGGATTACCCTTGTGTACAAGTTATCTAAAGACCGATGCATGGTATGCAGCTCTATCATATAAACTCTTACTATGCAGTAGTTAGACTATAAAAGAACATCTCTATCTCTTTACTCTTTTCTCTGGAAAACCATACGAGGTTTCTCTAAACATCTCTTGTGCAGCATATGAGTAAGGAACAGATACACATCTATTTGAACAAGCATTTGCAACAATCATATATATATATATATATATATATATATATATATATCAAGCATGCAATTCATTTCTTTGACTTATCTTGTTTAGTGAGACATCATTTAACATAGGAACATGCAAGTCGTGCAGACCAGAGATCATTATACTAAGCCGTATAGACTAAAGGATTCAACAAAGGGCCTAAACCACTCACCGATTGAATCAACGCGAGAGAATAGGGAAGCCTGTTGCAATGATTACTCATTGGTTATGCGTCCTAAAATTTGCAATAACACTTGGTTAGCATCCTTCGATCTCTTTCACTTACGATTCAAAAAGAACGTGCAAGCAATAAAAATGAACTATGAAAACAAAGTCATCGAAAGCAACACAAAACACAAAGCAACAGAAAATCAAGCAGCAAAACATCCAACAAAAACTATTGGACTTATTTTAATAGAAGTCGTCCCATCAGTTGGAAGGATTTATTGCATTTCATCCGTGATCGTTTGGGTGGTAAGATTTTTTCGAGACTCGATTCTCAACCGAGTCAAAGTAGTAAGTGTTCCTTTAGTGAACCGCTATGTAAACCCCCTATTTTGTTTTTATAGATAGACGGATTTTTGGTTAGAAAATTTTGGTTTAACATCAGGTATTTGAGATTTAGATTTAAGGTTGCATATGTCTGTTTCTTTAATTAAATCTTTGGTGCGCCCTACCGTTGTTGCAATATTCGGAGCCCAACATTAGCCCATAATTTCCAACAAGTTATTGCATTCTAGACTTGACACGCCAACTTAGGCGCTGGACTTTTTCGTCACTCAAAATCATAATTCCTTGTGCTCTAATTTAATTGCACAACTTTCCGTAACCGAAATCCATATTTAATCCTGTGTCGCGCACATGTGTTGTTGCCATCAATTTTGAGACACCAACTTAACCCGTTGAGCCGGACCAATTAAAGGGTCCAAGACTGACACCAAGCCTACACCTTTCATGACCTTTGTGTCACTCCCAATTGAGAGCCCATGTGCCCCCATTTAATTCAAGTGCACATGACAATTTATTTTAATTAAATTGGGGATACCAACTTTGACTAATCCCATTCTTAACCCCAATTTAATCCAATACCCCATTAATTAAGCCCATGCAAAACAAACAATACTCTCTCATCCTACAAAATACCAAACACCAATTCCCCCACAAATTTTTCATCATTTCATGTGTCTGTGCAAATACCCAAATTTAGGAGACTTATTTGCAAAAGTTGCACCAGGTGGCATCACCCCATTGGTTCAAACCAAATGGAGAAGCCCTCCATTCTTTGACTAGTCAACCTCACTCCTCTCTCACTCTCCTTTGTATGAAAATTCTCCATGTTAGATCCTAGCCACCCATTGTTTAAACCCTCATCCTCACCACACACACCCATCACACCTCCCTATAAAACATCAACATCACCCCTCACTTCTCCCAAGCCGGCCCTAATCCCAACACCTAGGGAAACCCCCCCCCCCCATTTCTCTCTCCTCCCTCCTCTACATACTTAACCGTAGCCTTCCTTTCTTCTTCCTCCTTTCTTCTTTTTCTCCTTCTGCTCCACTTCTCCTTCTTCATTTAAAACCGAGCTTCCACTGGGCCTCACCCGCTCCGGCCAACCCCCCGGCCACTCCTCCAGTCTCCAACAGCCACCCCACGAGCCCGCTGTCGAACCGCTCCACCTCCAGTCGAGATTCCCCACGACCACCACACACCTCCAGTCGAGCTTTCCCACGACCACCTCGACTCCCTCTTCATCATCCTCATCATCAACATCTTCACCATCATCATCACCATCAACACCCACACCATCACAACCTCCCCCTCCGATGAGACTCGCCACCCGTCGTCGACCACAGCGACCGGCCAGCACCACCACCACGCTGCCCGGGGTGAGCTTCTCCCCCTCTCCTTATAGTGTAGTATTTTTATTGTTGTTTGCTTATAACTTAGTTAGGGTTCATGGTATTACATTGAGTTTAGGGTGTGAGTGAAATAGTTTTTATTTAAGGGTTTATTATACATGTGAGATTTTAGGATTAATACATGTCATAATGTGAAATTAATGGTTAATAGCCTAAGTTAATGTTTATGGTTTATGATAAATGCATTGAGTAAGGTTTGAGATTATGTATGCAATTTTAAAGGGTTGTGAAATTGATGGTGATATTAAAACATTGAATATTAATGATGAGCAAAGTTAAGTATCGTAGAATGATGTCGTGATATCAAAGTATTGGTTAATATTGAGAGCTATTTTTTATGATGAAATTAATTGAGGAGTGGCTATTAAGAAGCGATATTCAAATAATTTACTGTCTGAATTAATAATCGAGGTTTTGGATAATTAATAATTAATTATTCAAGGATGATAATTAAATATGGATGTTGACGTCTGTGAACACTGGGAGGAAACAGAGGATTTGATGGTGGTTTAAACCACAAAATATCGTGATGAATATTGTAAGATTGAGGTTTGGTTTGATGATATTGTACATATGATTAATTTGATTAGATGTAACATACCCCGAGTCAACCTTGGTCAACCCTCTAGCTTCGTGTCCATGTGAGTTGTAGCTGAGTTTGAGAAAATGTTACACGTGTGTCACATCTTATTTCGGTCTCGTGATAGTTTATTGATTGAGCTTGTATCTCGACTCTAGGTACTACGGGACCTGCAGACTTGGACGTTGTACCGGATCCCCATCTTCAGCAGCCGGACCCAGGCAAGTGTACCTTGCCACCCTGTATTTTAGTTACCAGTTATTTATTATTTTATTATATCCATTATACGCGAGTTTGATTATAATTGTTACTTCGTGTCCGGGTCACAACCGGGTGCAGACTTTCGTCGGTAACGTTTGGTAACGAATGATAGATGTTCGTAACACCTTGATGTACGTACCTGTATATATCGTAACCCTAGGACACATTCAGACACTGTCATCGTGCCAGATTTCCTGTATCCTGATACTGACATCATGACCGAAACCTGGGATGACCTAAGGGTCGCGTTGACTGATAGTTACTTTAGTATGACGAGACTGCTAGATAGAGGTTCAGGTTCAGTGCACAATCGTTGATCGCTTGGGAAGGGAAAGACAGTTACTAGACGTTTGGGCTCCTCTGCACGCGCTTATATATGTATATGTACTATTTCTGTAGTAATCATGTATCTAGAGTAGTTGTATCACCCGTGTGACTCTTTGCCCGGAGCTGCGATACGTCCCGTGTGTTTCCGTGTCCGGAGCTACGATTTTATTTTGGATAGCCCACGCGTCGAACATTGTCTTTAAACTGTGTCTCACTTAGTTGGTTATGCTAGATTACACCGTCGTTGCACTTGCTTCTTTCTTTTATACTTGGCATGCTGTATTTTTGTACCTTGTTACGTCCCTCTGAGGACCTGGTCCCCTGCCAGTTTTGCAGCATAGCTGATTATGGCTGATTACGGAGCCCTTGGAGTTGCTGATGGAGTTGCTTGTCTTGCAGGCATTGGTACCAGGTACTCACATCATTTCTACCGGTATTATGGTTATTTTATATCGATTATTCATCTGCTGTTGTAGCCTAGTTTTTATAGACTCATATTTTTCTCGAGTTTATTCGAGTTTGTGTGTTATTGGGCGGCCGACTTTAGCAGATGTAGCTCATTCTTGTATATTTTTGTTCATTGTGGATTGAGACATAGATGTTTATATTTACTGAATTATTTAGATAGTTACCAGTAGTTTACAGCTTATACGTATTCGAGTCGGACCAGAGTCTGGTCGAATGCGTAGCTGGCGTGTCGCGTACTCCTGGTCCTACGGATTTTGGGACTGGGGTGTCACGCCCCAGTCCCAAAATCTATGGGACCAGACACGTGGCAATGGCCAGCTGGTACGACTTCGTAGGGCTTTCCAATTTAATGGACCCGACGAAGCGCACTTACGCTGTCCATGGTCAAGTGATCCAAGTAATAATCTATTTCTAATATACAACAACTAAATCTAAATCTCAATCCAGGATAAGTAATCTCAAGAAAGAACGATACGCATCACCAGTCTGCAGCCCAATAATACATCCGCTCGAATAGACCAGAAGAACAATATAGGTCTATAAGCACTAGGCTATAAAAGCAGAATAAAATGGAAAGTAGTACATAACTGAAATAGCTGGAAATGTAAATATACCTGCAATGATGTCCACACTCTAATAGATTAAGTATCCTGCAACTGCACAAACAACCTGGAAGGGATCCAGGTCCTCAGAGGGACGTAACAAGATACAAAAATATATGCCATAAAGTAAATACTGAATAAATAAAAGGGGGTGTGCTAGCCATCTAAGTGAATGAAATTTGAGGACAACTTGAGTGTATGGGAATGTGTAGGCTAGACATATGCTGACGTAATTCACCAATCGTGACAACCGGCTAGTGTATGCCACATATGCCCCCTATAATACGGGCACCTGATAACGTCCATCTCCGAGGAGCATGGTATCTGAAATAGTATAACGTCCAACGTCCTTTAGAGTGTGGTATCTGCAACGTCCATCATTCCGAAGAATGAGGTATCTGTATATGTATAACGTCCAACACTCTAAGGGACGTGGTATCTGCAATATATATACGTCCGTATCACTCTTTCGAGTGCGGTATCTGTATAAAGGAGGTGGGTGTCCCATACGTCTACTAGTCGTCCTCCCCGCCCAATGATCTATGCATGTCGTATCCACAACACGCGTCAGCTACTACGCCTCGGCGTCGTAACTCTGGCTCATAGTCTATCGTTAGAGCAAGGATCCATCCCTACAACCAAACAAGGACAGGGATGGGACCATCGCACCACGCTAGTCTATGCTCCACCTACTAAATAACTGCTAGTCTTCTAACATGCATCACTATTAGCAGTTACACCCTATCCGTCGCACGCCTACATGTACAGGTGGCCAACCACATACGCAGGACCGTGCCCTACATGAGACTCACAACACGTGTAAGAAATGTGTCAGGGCCTGGGAAGTCATATTGATAACTCCTCAACTTCAGGTGGGTCCGCTAGACACTATGTCAGACACAAATCCTAACGTCAACGTCTTCGTTGACTGCACCCGAGTCTTCTCGGACGCGTACAGTTAAATAATAAATATGCAGCTAATAATACAGAATTTAAACAGTACAACAAGGCAAGGTATACTTGCTTGCGCGAGGCTGCTGAGGACGGGGTCCCGGTACCGCGTCCAAGCCCTCAGGTCCCGCAGTACCTAGAGATGAGATACAAACCAGAATCAATAATCTATTCTACGTCAACCAGGGATGCGACACACAACTACCCCTAAACTCAGTCTCCGCTACGACTCACAGGGACAAGCCACTAGGGGGTTGACCATAGTTGACTATCGGTACGATAGTCAAATCAACTAGTCATCTATAAGCTCTCCTCAATTTAATTCTCCATAATTAAATTAATAATTTCTATCATGTACCATACATCTCGATCATTTATTTAAATGTCAAAAACTTACTTTTCCTCGAATTCATAATTTAATTTTATTTGTTATGTTTCATGTCGAAGACAATCTCTAATCCACAGTCCAACTTTATCAAATACGAGATACATGCTCACTATAAATATTTAAACTATGTCAACCTCATTAAACCCATCCTCAAGTCATTTTAATTTTCATATGCGTTCACCTAAAATCTCATTTGAAATAACCAAAGTATATCTTAACACATAGTGCAATGTAAACCTACACTAACCATTTATATCTATTCAAGAATCCTTCTTTCAAATTGTAATTAATCCACATGTAATTTATTTATCATTTCCTTCACCCATGCATATATCCATGACACTTATTCATGTTCAAAAAAAACACTAAACTAATCCACACAATATACACTCTAACAATATATGAATATCTCCTATAATTAACATCATTCCATTATATAAACTTCCTATTTAACACAATTAATATTCTGAAAATTTAATACAAAAGAGGTGGAGGAGTGAACCTCAATGAGGCTCGTCGGAGTTGATGGTGCTCGTGGTGGTCGTGGGGCTGGATGGTGGTGGTGGAGTGACTGGATGGGGGTCGTGAAGGGGCTGGTTGGTGGTGGTGAAGTTGGATGGTGGTGATGATGAAGAATGAAGTGGAGGTGGTGATGTGGAATAAAGTGGTGAGGGGAGGAGGCTGTGCACAGTGTCCACGGTGGGGGTGGGCTGTGCACGTGGCCGTGGGGGTGGTGAAGGGGCTGAGGTGGTGGTGGAATGGCTGGTATGGGTGTTGGTGAGGTGGTGAAGTGGGTGGTGAAGTAGGAGGGAAGAAGAAAAGGAAGAAGAAGAAGAAGAAGAAGAAGAAGAAAAGAGAAGGAAAAGGGAAGGGGAGTGGGGCTCAGCCGAATGGGAGAGGGAGGGAGGAGAGAGAGAGTGAGGGGAGGGGGGTTTTCAATGCTCCTAGATATTAGGGCCGGCCTAGGGATATGTGTGTGAGGGGGGAATTATATAGGAGAGTGTGTAAGAATGAGTGGTGGAGAATGATTGGAATTAATTGAATGGATGGTTGAGATTGTTCATGATGGATGAATGAATCCATGTGAAAAAGAGGGGGGTTGTGACCGGTCAAAAGAGGGGGGGGGGGGGGCTTTCTTCATTGGTCCAAACCAATGGGAAAGTGACACCTATCGCTACTTTTGCACATTAGCCCCTTAAGTTCGGGAACTTGTACAAACACATGAAATGACACGAAAATTGTGCCGGAAATTGCGTTTATTAAATTGTATGACGAGGGGATAATGTGGGTGAGGAACGGGTTTAAATAAATGGGCATTGGGATTAATTTAGGATTTAAATGGGATTTACTAAGTTGGTAATCCCGAATTAAATAGAAATAAGCGTCCCGCGAATTTAATTTAATTTGGGGCACTTGGGATCAAAATCCGGAAATGGCGCAAAAGCCAAAAATGGTGGGGGCTTGGAGTCAGTCTTGGACCCTTTTGTTGGTCCGGCTCAACTGGTTAAGTTGGTATCCCAAAATTTAGAGTAACGACACAGGAGTCCGACACCGAATTAAATATGAATTTCGGATTCGAAAAATTGTGCAATTAATTTAGAGCACAACGGAATCTGACTTTTTGTGACGGAAAAGTCCAGTGCCTAATTTGGCGGGTCTAGTCAGAAGTACAATATTTGTATGGAATTTATGGGCTGAAAATGGGCTCCGAATAATTAGACAAAGATAGTGCGCGCCAAGGGTTTTAATTAATTGGATTAAAATTCCAGATAAATATACTCTACTCTAAACCTCAATATTTTCTATACAAAAATTTCCTGGTCCACTCTAACTATCCACAGAATAAATTTGAGGGGGTTTACATTCTTCCCAACTTAGAAAAATTTCGTCCCCGAAATTAAAAGTAAAGCACGATAATATCTAACAGAATTCTAAAATAGTCTAGGAATTAAATGCCGTACGTAAATTCGTACCTTGCTCCTCAATTAAGTACGGGAACCGCTGCCGAATAGAATCCTCGCGCTCCCAAGTAGACTCGCCTGATGAAAGGTGTTTCCAGCAACTCTGACCAGTCGAATAGTCTGCCCTCTCTAAGTCTTCTTGCTGCGATCAAGGATCTCAACTGGCTGCTCTACCTAAGGCAGACTGGGTCCTACTGTAATCTCCGAATGATCAAGCACGTGGCTAGGGTCTGCGACATATCTTCTCAGCTGCGATACGTGAAATACGTCATGTACTCCCTCTAATGATGGAGGTAATGCAAGACGGTAAGCCACTTCGCCAACTCGTTCCAAGATGTCAAAAGGTCCGATGTACCTCGGACTCAGCTTGCCTCTGCCTCCGAGTCTGATGGTACCACGATTAGGCGATATCCTCAAAAATACATGGTCACCCTCCTTGAACTCCAATGGCCTGCGGGGCGCATCTGCCCAATGTTTCTGTCTGTCCCGTACTGCACGCAGGTGGCTCTGAATCTGCTTGACCTTCTCCATTGTATGTCACCAATTCTGGACCAAGTATCTGACGCTCTCCCACGTCACTCCAACAAACTGGCGACCTGTATTTTCTGCCGCACAGTGCCTCATAAGGTTCCATCTCTATGCTAGCCTGGTAGCTGTTATGGTAGGAGAATTTAACCAAGTGTAGGTGGTCCTCCCAAGATCCTCCAAAATCAATCATGCACGCTCGCACATATCCTCTAATATCTGTATCGTGCGCTCTGACTGTCCATCAGTCTGTGGATGATACGCAGTGCTGAACTTGAGACGAGTTCCTAAGCTCTCCTGCATACTCCGCCAAAAATGTGACGTGAATATGGAATCACGATCCGATACGATGCTGACAGGCACTCCATGTAATCGTACTATCTGCCTCATATACATGTCAGCTAGTATCTCCGTGGATTGCCCAACTCTGAAGGGCAAGAAATGTGCAGACTTGGTGAGTCTGTCTACAACAACCCAAACTGCATCCTTCCCGCTAGGGCTTCGCGAGAATCCTGTGACGAAGTCCATGGTAATGCGTTCCCACTTCCACTCGGGAATGGGGAGTGGCTGCAATAATCCTGCAGTCCTCTGATGTTCAGTCTTGACTTGCTGACAAACTAAACACTTCGCCACAAATCTTGCAATTTCCCTCTTCATCCCATGCCACCAAAAATGTTGTCTCAAGTCTCGGTACATCTTCGTACCCCCGGGATGAATGGAATAGATCGAGCTATGAGCCTCGGTCTTCAACTCTTGGCGTAGCTCGCCACTCGGAACATATAGGCGATCTTCGCACCTCAACGTTCCATCTTCATGAATCCTGAGTCCCGTCTGCATGCCGGTTTCTGTTCTCTCTCTCAGACGTCGAAATCTCGCATCTGTAGGCAATGCTGCCTTGATCCTCTCGATCAAAGTAGACTGAACCTCAAGGCTGGCCATCTGTCCATCCATGCCTGGCAATACGATCTCTATCCCAAGCTCCTGGAGATCCTCTAGCAACCGTCGCTGCGTCGTCAAAAAGTATGCCATGGGCTTCCTGCTTAAGGCATCTGCTACGACATTCGCCTTGCCAGGGTGGTACTGTAGCTCAATGTCATAATCTGTCATCAGCTCTAGCCAACGTCTCTGCCTCATATTGAGCTCCTTCTGCGTGTAGACGTACTTCAGGCTTTTATGATCTGTATAAATCTCAACACGCTCACCATAAAGGTAATGTCTCTATAGCTTTAGTGCAAATATCACCGCAGCTAGCTCCAAGTAGTGCGTCGGATAGTTTTTCTCATGAACTCTCAGCTGTCTCGATGCGTAGGCTATCACCTTGCCGTGTTGCATCAGTACACATCCCAATCCGCTCCCTGATGCATCACTGTACACTACAAATCCTCCTGATCCGGAAGGTAGTGTCAAAATCGGTGTCGATGTCAGACGCTTCTTCAGCTCATCGAAAGCCGCCTGACACTCGTCGGTCCAGATAAACTCTTCGCCCTTACGCGTCAGTCGCGTCATAGGCTCAGCTATCCTCGAAAAGTTTTCCACGAACCTCCGGTAATATCCGGCAAGTCCGAGGAAACTCCTAACCTCTGTAACTGATGTAGGGGTAGGCCAGGTCTCTACTGCAGCTATCTTCTCCGGATCAACTGATAGTCCATCTCCGGTGATTATGTGTCCCAGAAATGGTATTCTGTCCAAGGAAAACTCACATTTGCTGAGTTTGGCGTACAGCCTCTCATGTCTCAGCGTCTCCAACACAATCCTGAGATGTCTCTCATGCTCCTCCTGGCTCTTGGAATATATCAGGATATCGTCTATAAATACCACCATGAACTTATCCAAGTACTGGTGGGAAAATATTATTCCTCAAACTCATAAATACTGCTGGCACGTTGGTTAAAACAATCATGACTAGAAACTCACATTGTCTATACTTCGTCCGATAAGCCGTCTTTGGAATGTCCTCTCTCCGAACCTAGATCTGATGATAGCTGGATCTGAGATCGATCTTCAAGAATACATATGCGCCACTTAGCCGATTCAATAAATCATCGATGTGTGGCAGTGGTTACATGTTCTTTATCGTTACTGCATTAAATCATGTAATCGATACACAACCATACCTTCCCTGAAATCAATACGCAGACGTACCGTCTCGTCCTTCTTCGATACTATAAGATGGTTGCTTCTCATGGAAAAACACTAGCCCGACCGAAACCCTTGTCTAAGAGGTCCTCTATTATGGACTTCCAACTCAACCAAACTCTGTCGGTGCTAGTCTGAAGACAGAAAAATAATCGGCTCGGCTCTTGGAGTCAACTTTGTAACAAACTCTTTCTGTCAGGTGGTAGGCCTAAAAGATTATCTAGATAATATCCTCAACTCTGCTATAACATGGTGGTACACTGGTTCACCTCCTGTATTGTATGCCTCCAAGGTAGATGGGCACCATGCTTCCAGGCTCTCTAATAACTCAACCTCAGGTTAATCCGGTGGTCTAAAGGTGACACAACCACGACGGCAATCAAGCGTCGCGTGGTGTCGGTTTAACCAATCCTTGTCTAGGACAATGTTATAGTCTAGTCTTAAACCTCAAAATAATTTCTCCCGTTCTGTTTCCAACATCAATCCTCAAAAGAACAATTTCCGTGCCTAATGTATAATTATCTTCTCCCCAAAGTTTTTCCTAAAATTCTATTCTTCGAATTTCTTCTTTTCGTTATTTATCTCTCCAAGTCAAAATTATAATTATAATAATGATGTCAACAATCATACTAATATTCTCATACTAAAATTTCCATCATTTTATTTCCATGTGAGAGCTTAAAATTTTATCTCCTCTAGTCCATAATATCATTCCTGGTATTGCTATCATATACAACCACTAGTTTCCATCATTAGGCTATGCATTCACATAAATCATTCTAGGTCATGTTCAACAATCCTTCTAGCTCTCAGTACTTCTAAGATCACTGTTACCTCCAGCACGGGTAGGGTACCACTGTGTCTAACTCTCTTGCCAATCTTCCACACTAGTTCTAGAATCCAAAGAACCCATCAATCTATTCTGATAAGGTATCAATCTTCTCCGAGAAAGGTATACGAATTCTGTCTTCTGCCGTCTGATCTTCAATCTTCTTCTGGAGGGAATCATCAGTCACAAACATTCGTCTCCCCGAACAATAGGGGGCGAGAAACAAGGATAGCGATATTGACGAAGATTGAACGAATGCAAAGTGGAAATCCAAGGGCGATAATCACATACAAAGAGTTTTAAAATCGATTATGGATTGAGATCCTACTCAACAATCATAACATTTATTCCTAATTTGCAGGCTCGCTTGGCACAGTCAGGTGACCAAGACGATTTAAATTGGACATGCATGGGCCACCACTAAAACCATGTCACGCCCCAGTCCCAAAATCTATGGGACCAGACACGTGGCAATGGCCAGCTGGTACGACTTCGTAGGGCTTTCCAATTTAATGGACCCGACGAAGCGCACTTACGCTGTCCATGGTCAAGTGATCCAAGTAATAATCTATTTCTAATATACAACAACTAAATCTAAATCTCAATCCAGGATAAGTAATCTCAAGAAAGAACGATACGCATCATCAGTCTGCAGCCCAATAATACATCCGCTCGAATAGACCAGAAGAACAATATAGGTCTATAAGCACTAGGCTATAAAAGCAGAATAAAATGGAAAGTAGTACATAACTGAAATAGCTGGAAATGTAAATATACCTGCAATGATGTCCACACTCTAATAGATCAAGTATCCTGCAACTGCACAAACAACCTGGAAGGGATCCAGGTCCTCAGAGGGACGTAACAAGATACAAAAATACATGTCATAAAGTAAATACTGAATAAATAAAAGAGGGTGTGCTAGCCATCTAAGTGAATGAAATTTGAGGACAACTTGAGTGTATGGGAATGTGTAGGCTAGACATATGCTGACGTAATTCACCAATCGTGACAACCGGCTAGTGTATGCCACATATGCCCCCTATAATACGGGCACCTGATAACGTCCATCTCCGAGGAGCATGGTATCTGAAATAGTATAACGTCCAACGTCCTTTAGAGTGTGGTATCTGCAACGTCCATCATTCCGAAGAATGAGGTATCTGTATATGTATAATGTCCAACACTCTAAGGGACGTGGTATCTGCAATATATATACGTCCGTATCACTCTTTCGAGTGCGGTATCTGTATAAAGGAGGTGGGTGTCCCATACGTCTACTAGTCGTCCTCCCCGCCCAATGATCTATGCATGTCGTATCCACAACACGCGTCAGCTACTACGCCTCGGCGTCGTAACTCTGGCTCATAGTCTATCGTTAGAGCAAGGATCCATCCCTACAACCAAACAAGGACAGGGATGGGACCATCGCACCACGCTAGTCTATGCTCCACCTACTAAATAACTGCTAGTCTTCTAACATGCATCACTATTAGCAGTTACACCCTATCCGTCGCACGCCTACACGTACAGGTGGCCAACCACATACGCAGGACCGTGCCCTACATGAGACTCACAACACGTATAAGAAATGTGTCAGGGCCTGGGAAGTCATATTGATAACTCCTCAACTTCAGGTGGGTCCGCTAGACACTATGTCAGACACAAATCCTAACGTCAACGTCTTCGTTGACTGCACCCGAGTCTTCTCGGACGCGCACAGTTAAATAATAAATATGCAGCTAATAATACAGAATTTAAACAGTACAACAAGGCAAGGTATACTTGCCTGCGCGAGGCTGCTGAGGACGGGGTCCCGGTACCGCGTCCAAGCCCTCAGGTCCCGCAGTACCTAGAGATGAGATACAAACCAGAATTAATAATCTATTCTACGTCAACCAGGGATGCGACACACAACTACCCCTAAACTCAGTCTCCGCTACGACTCACAGGGACAAGCCACTAGGGGGTTGACCATAGTTGACTATCGGTACGATAGTCAAATCAACTAGTCATCTATAAGCTCTCCTCAATTTAATTCTCCATAATTAAATTAATAATTTCTATCATGTACCATACATCTCGATCATTTATTTAAATGTCAAAAACTCACTTTTCCTCGAATTCATAATTTAATTTTATTTGTTATGTTTCATGTCGAAGACAATCTCTAATCCACAGTCCAACTTTATCAAATACGAGATACATGCTCACTATAAATATTTAAACTATGTCAACCTCATTAAACCCATCCTCAAGTCATTTTAATTTTCATATGCGTTCACCTAAAATCTCATTTGAAATAACCAAAGTATATCTTAACACATAGTGCAATGTAAACCTACACTAACCATTTATATCTATTCAAGAATCCTTCTTTCAAATTGTAATTAATCCACATGTAATTTATTTATCATTTCCTTCACCCATGCATATATCCATGACACTTATTCATGTTCAAAAAAACACTAAACTAATCCACACAATATACACTCTAACAATATATGAACATCTCCTATAATTAACATCATTCCATTATATAAACTTCCTATTTAACACAATTAATATTCTGGAAATTTAATACAAAAGAGGTGGAGGAGTGAACCTCAATGAGGCTCGTCGGAGTTGATGGTGCTCGTGGGGCTGGATGGTGGTGGTGGAGTGACTGGATGGGGGTGGTGAAGGGGCTGGTTGGTGGTGGTGAAGTTGGATGGTGGTGATGATGAAGAATGAAGTGGAGGTGGTGATATGGAATGAAGTGGTGAGGGGAGGAGGCTGTGCACAGTGTCCACGGTGGGGGTGGGCTGTGCACGTGGCCGTGGGGTGGTGAAGGGGCTGAGGTGGTGGTGGAATGGCTGGTATGGGTGTTGGTGAGGTGGTGAAGTGGGTGGTGAAGTAGGAGGGAAGAAGAAAAGGAAGAAAAAGAAGAAGAAGAAAAGAGAAGGAAAAGGGAAGGGGAGTGGGGCTCAGCCGAATGGGAGAGGGAGGGAGGAGAGAGAGAGTGAGGGGAGGGGGGTTTTCAATGCTCCTAGATATTAGGGCCGGCCTAGGGATATGTGTGTGAGGGGGGAATTATATAGGAGAGTGTGTAAGAATGAGTGGTGGAGAATGATTGGAATTAATTGAATGGATGGTTGAGATTGTTCATGATGGATGAATGAATCCATGTGAAAAAGAGGGGGGTTGTGACCGGTCAAAAGAGGGGGGGGGGCTTTCTTCATTGGTCCAAACCAATGGGAAAGTGATACCTATCGCTACTTTTGCACATTAGCCCCTTAAGTTCGGGAACTTGTACAAACACATGAAATGACACGAAAATTGTGCCAGAAATTGCGTTTATTAAATTGTATGACGAGAGGATAATATGGGTGAGGAACGGGTTTAAATAAATGGGCATTGGGATTAATTTAGGATTTAAATGGGATTTACTAAGTTGGTAATCCCGAATTAAATAGAAATAAGCGTCCCGCGAATTTAATTTAATTTGGGGCACTTGGGGTCAAAATCCGGAAATGGCGCAAAAGCCAAAAATGGTGGGGGCTTGGAGTCAGTCTTGGACCCTTTTGTTGGTCCGGCTCAACTGGTTAAGTTGGTATCCCAAAATTTAGAGTAACGACACAGGAGTCCGACACCGAATTAAATATGAATTTCGGATTCGAAAAATTGTGCAATTAATTTAGAGCACAACGGAATCTGACTTTTTGTGACGGAAAAGTCCAGTGCCTAATTTGGCGGGTCTAGTCAGAAGTACAATATTTGTATGGAATTTATGGGCTGAAAATGGGCTCCGAATAATTAGACAAAGATAGTGCGCGCCAAGGGTTTTAATTAATTGGATTAAAATTCCAGATAAATATACTCTACTCTAAACCTCAATATTTTCTATAAAAAAATTTCCTGGTCCACTCTAACTATCCACAGAATAAATTTGAGGGGGTTTACATGGGGCGTGACATATTTTTGTGGTGGCCCATGCAGGTCTGATTTAAATTATCTTAGTCACCTGACTGTGCCAAGCGAGATTGCAAATTAGGAATAGATATTATGATTTATTGTTGAATAGGCTCTCAATCCATAATCGATTTTAAAAACTCCCTTCGTAATTGATTATCGCCATTGGACTTCCCAATTGTATTCGTTCCTTTTTATCAATATCATTATCCTGGTTTCTCATCTCCTTTTATTTCGTAAAGATAAATGCTTTAGCCTGATGATTCCCTCCAGAAGAAGATCGAAGTCCAGACGACAGAAGACAGAATTCGTGTACTAATCTCTAAGAAGATTTCTACCCTTATTAGGATAGACTGATAGGTTCTTTTTGGATGCTAGAACTAGTGGAGAATGTTAGCAAGAGAATTAGACCCAGTAGTATGTCCTTAGAACTGGTAAAACCCTACCGTACTTGAGATAGCAGTGATTTGGGAAGTACTGGGAGATAAAAAGATTGATGATCATAACCCTCTAGAATAATTTATGAAAATACATAGCCCGATGCTAGAAATTAGTTGCTGTATATAATAGCAATACCAGGAACGATGTTATGAGCTAGAGGATATGGAATATTAGGCTCTCACCTGGAAGATGATGATCTGATGCCAGAAATTCTAGCATGTACTTGGGTGATACCATTATTTTAATTGCACTATGTGACCCGGAGCAATAAATAATGGAAAGAAGAAATTTAAGGAATAAAATTTTAGGAAAAATTTTGAGGAGAAGAGAAATTAGACATTAGGCAAGGAAGAAATTTTCTTTTGGAGGATTAGTGTTATAAATAGAACGGGAGAATTTATTACGAGGTTAAGTCTAGACTATGACATCGTCCTAGCATGAGATTGGTTGAGCCAATACCACGCGATGCTAGATTGTCGACGTGGTTGCACTATATTTAGACCACCAGATCACCCCGAGTTTGAGTTTTTTTCGGAGAGCCCGAGAGCATGGTGTCCAACCTTAGCGACACACATTGCAGAAGGTAAACCAGTGTACCCTCACTTTATATCAGAGCTTAAGGACGTGTTTCTAGAGGATCTTCCAGGACTGCCACCTGACAGAGAGATAGAGTTCACTATAGAGTTGACTCCCGGAGCCGAGCCAGTTACTTCCCCCGTCTACAGACTTGCACCGAAAGAGTTGGTTGAGTTGAAAGTCCAAGTAGATGATCTCTTAGATAAGGGTTTCATACGGGCTAGTGTATCTCCAGGAGGAGCACCCATTTTATTTGTGCCGAAGAAGGACGGGATGGTACATTTGCGTATCGATTACAGGGACGGTACGTTTGCGTATCGATTACAGGGCGTTAAATATTGTAACAATAAAGAACAAGTACCCACTACCACGCATCGATAATTTATTTGATCAGCTTAGTGGTGCATGTATATTCTCGAAGATCGATCTCAGATCCGGCTATCATCAGATCAAGGTACGGAGAGAGGACATTTCGAAGACGGCTTTCCGGACGAAGTATGGACACTATGAGTTTCTAGTCATGTCGTTTGGTTTAACCAATGTGCCAGCAGTATTTATGAGTCTGATGAACAATATTTTCCACCAGTACTTAGATAAGTTCATGGTGGTATTTATCGACGACATTTTGGTATATTCTAAGAGATAAGAGGAGCACGAGAGACATCTCAGGATTGTGTTGGAGACGCTGAGGCAGGAGAGGTTGTACGCCAAGCTCAGCAAATATGAGTTCTATTTGGATAGAGTACCCTTCCTGGGACACATAATCATCGGAGATGGACTATCAGTTGACCCGGAGAAGATAGCTGCAGTTGAGACGTGGCCTACCCCTACATCAGTTACAGAGATTAGGAGTTTTCTCGGACTTGTCGGATATTATCGGAGGTTCGTAGAAAATTTCTCGAGGATTGCTGCGCCTATGACGCGACTGACACATAAAGGCGAGGAGTTTATCTGGATCAAAGAGTGTCAGACGGCTTTCGATGAGCTGAAGAAGCATCTTACATCAGCACCAATTTTGATACTTCCTTCAGGATCAGAAAGATTTGTAGTGTACAGTGATGCGTCTGGAAGTAGACTAGGATGTGTGCTGATACAACACGGCAAAGTGATAGCCTACGCATCAAGACAGCTGAGAGTTCATGAGAAGAACTATCCGACGTACGACCTAGAGCTAGCTGTAGTGATATTTGTACTAAAGCTATGGCGACACTACCTTTATGGAGAGCATGTTGAGATTTACACAGATCATAAAAGTCTGAAGTATGTCTACACTCAGAAGGAGCTCAACATGAGACAGAGGCGATGGCTAGAGTTGATGACAGATTATGATATCGAGTTGTAGTAACACCCTGGCAAGGCGAATGTAGTAGCAGATGCCTTAAGCAGGAAGCCTATGGCATACTTTTTAATGACTCAGCGCTGATTGTTAAAGGATCTTTAGGAGCTCAGGATTGAGATTGTATTACCAGGCATGGATAGACAGATGCCCAGTCTCGAGGTTCAGTCTATATTGGTTGAGAGGATCAGAGCAGCCCTGCCTACAGATGCGAGATTTCGACGACTACGAGAGAGGACAGAGGCCAAAATGCAGACGGGACTTAGGATTCATGAAGACGGAATATTAAGGTATGGAGATCGCTTATAGTTCTGAGTTGCGAGCTATGCCAAGAGTTGATGACCGAGGCTCATAGCTCTATTTATTCTATTCATCCCGGGGGTGCGAAGATGTACCGAGGTTTTGAGACAACACTATTGGTGGCATGGGATGAAGAGAGAGATTACAAGATTCGTGGCGAGATGTTTGGTCTGTCAGCAAGTCAAGGCTGAATATCAGAGGACTGCAGGACTATTGCAGCCGCTTCCCATTCCCGAGTAAAAGTGAGAACACATTACCATGGACTTCGTCTCGGGATTTCTGCGGAGCCCTAGCGGAAAGGATGCAGTTTGGGTTGTCGTAGACAGACTCACCAAGTCTGCACATTTCTTGTCCTTCAGAGTTGGGCAGTCCACGAAGATATTAGCTGACATGTATATGAGGCAGATAGTACGACTACATGGAGTGCCTGTCAGCATTGTATCGGATTGTGATTCCATATTCATGTCACATTTTTGGCAGAGTATGCAGGAGAGTCTAAGAACTCGTCTCAAGTTCAGCACTGCATATCATCCACATATTGATGGCTAGTCAGAGCGCATGATATATATACTAGATGATATGTTGAGAGCGTGCATGATCGACTTTAGAGGATCTTGGGAGGACCATCTATACTTGGTGAAATTCTCCTACAATAACAGCTACCAGGCTAGCATACAGATGGCACCTTATGAGGCACTATACGGTAGGAAGTCTAGGCCACCGGTATGTTGGAGTGACGTGGAAGAGCGTCAGATGCTTGGTCCAGAGTTGGTGACACAGACAGTGGAGAAAGTAAAGCAGATTCAGAGCCACCTGCGTGCAGCACAGGACAGACAGAAGCATTGGACAGATGCGTACCGTAGAACTTTGGAGTTCAAGGAAGGTGACCATGTATTTTGAAGATATCGCCTACTCGTGGTACCATCAGATTCGGAGGCAGAGGCAAGCTAAGTCCGAGGTACATCGAACCTTTTAACATCTTGGAACGAGTTGGCGAAGTAGCTTATCGTCTTGTATTGCCTCCATCATTAGAAGAAGTGCATGACGTATTTTATGTATCACAGTTGAGGAGATACATGGCAGACCCTAGCCACGTGCTTGATCATTCAGAGACTACAGTCGGGCCCAGTTTATCTTACGTGGAGCAGCCAGTGGAGATACCCGATCACAGTGAGAAAACTTTGAGAGGTCAGACTATTCAACTGGTCAAAGTTGCATGGAATCATCATTCGCCAGGCGAGTCTACCTGGGAGCGCGAGGATTCTATTCGACAGCATCTTCCATATTTATTTGAGGATCGAGGCACAAATTTACGTACCGTATTTGATTACCAGTTTGTTTTTAAATTCTCGTAGCTAGTATCGTGCCTTACTTTTAATTTCGGGGATAAAAATTTTCTAAGTTGGGAAGGATGTAAACCCCCTATTTTGTTTTTATAGATAGATGGATTTTGGGTTAGAAAATTTTGGTTTAACATCAGGTATTTGAGGTTTAGATTTAATGTTGCAGATGTCTGTTTCTTTAATTAAACCTTTGGTGCACCCTACCATTGTTGTAATATTCGGAGCCCATAATTTCCAACAAGTTGTTGCATTCTAGACTTGACACGCCAACTTAGGCGCTGGACTTTTCCGTCACTCAAAATCATAATCTCTTGTGCTCTAATTTAATTGCACAATTTTCCGTAACCAAAATCTATATTTAATCCTGTGTCGCGCACTTGTGTCGTTGCCATCAATTTTGAGATACCAACTCAACCCGTTGAGCCGGACCAATTAAAGGGTCTAAGACTGACACCAAGCCTACACCTTTCATGACCTTTGTGTCACTCCCAATTGAGATCCCATGTGCCCCCATTTAATTCAAGAGCACATGACAATTTATTTTAATTAAATTGGGGATACCAACTTTGACTAATCCTATTTTTAACCCCAATTTAATCCAATACCCCATTAATTAAGCCCATGCAAAACATACAACACCCTCTCACCCTAAAAAATATCAAACACCAATTCCTCCATAATTTTTTTATTATTTCATGTGTCTGTACAAATACCCAAATTTATAGGACTTATTTGCAAAAGTTGTACTAGGTGGCATCACCCCATTGGTTCAAACCAAATGGAGAAGCCCTCCATTCTTTGACTAGTCAACCTCACTCCTCTCTCACTCTCCTTTGTATGAAAATTCTCCATGTTAGATCCTAGCCACCCATTGTTTAAACCCTTATCCTCACCACACACACCCATCACACCTCCCTATAAAACATCAATATCACCCCTCACTTCTCCCAAGCCGGCCCTAATCCCAACACCTAGGGAACCCCCCCCCCCCCCATGTCTCTCTCCTCCCACCTCTACATACTTAACCGTAGCCTTCCTTTCTTCTTCCTCCTTTCTTCTTCTTCTCCTTCTACTCCACTTCACCTTCTTCATTTAAAACTGAGCTTCCACCGGCCCTCACCCGCTCCGGCCAACCCCCCGGCCACTCCTCCAGTCTCCAGCAGCCACCCCACGAGCCCGCTGTCGAACCGCTCCACCTCCAGTCGAGATTCCCCACGACCACCACACACCTCCAGTCGAGCTTCCCCATGACCACCTCGACTCCCTCTTCATCATCCTCATCATCAACATCTTCACCATCATCATCACCATCAACACCCACACCACCACAACCTCCCCCTCCGGCGAGATTCGCCACCCGCCGTCGACCACAGCGACCGGCCAGCACCACCACCACGCTGCCCGGTGTGATATTCTCCCCCTCTCCTTATAGTGTAGTATTTTTATTGTTGTTTGCTTATAACTTAGTTAGGGTTCATGGTATTACATTGAGTTTAGGGTGTGAGTGAAATAGTTTTTATTTAAGGGTTTATTATACATGTGAGATTTTAGGATTAATACATGTCATAATGTGAAATTAATGGTTAATAGCCTAAGTTAATGTTTATGGTTTATGATAAATACATTGAGTAAGGTTTGAGGTTATGTATGCAATTTTAAAGGGTTGTGAAATTGATGGTGATATTAAAATATTGAATATTAATGATGAGCAAAGTTAAGTATCGTAGAATGATGTCGTGATATCAAAGTATTGGTTAATATTGAGAGCTATTTTTTATAATAAAATTAATTGAGGAGTGGCTATTGAGAAGCGGTGTTCAAATAATTTACTGTCTGAATTAATAATCAAGGTTTTGGATAATTAATAATTAAATATTCAAGGATGATATTTAAATATGCATGTTGACGTCTGTGAACATCGGGAGAAAACAGAGGATTTGATGATGGTTTGAGCCACAGAATATCGTGATAAATATAGTAAGATTAAGGTTTGGTTTGATGATATTGTACAGATGATTAATTTGATTAGATGTAACATACCCCGAGTCAACCTTGGTCAACCCTCTAGCTTCGTGTCCATATGAGTTGTAGCTGAGTTTGAACAAATGTTAGACGTGTGTCACATCTTATTTTAGCCTCGTGATAGTTTATTGATTTAGCTTGTATCTCGACTCTAGGTACTACGGGACCTGCGGACTTGGACGTTGTACCGGATCCCCATCTTCAGCAGCCGGACCAAGGCAAGTGTACCTTGCCACCCTGTATTTCAGTTACCAGTTATTTATTATTTTATTATATGAATTGTGTGCGAGTTTGATTAGAATCATTACTTCAGGTCGGGGTCACAACCGGGTACAGACTTTCGTCGATAACGTTTGGTAACGAATGATAGATGTTAACACCTCGATGTACGTACCTGTGTATATCGTAACCCTAGGACACATTCAGACACTGTCATCGTACCAGATTTCCTGTATCCTGATACTGACATCATGACCGGAACCTGGGATAACCTAAGGGTCACGTTGACTGATAGTTACTTTAGTATGACGAGACTGCTAGATAGAGGTTCAGGTTCAGCGTACAATCGTTGACCGCTAAGGAAGGGGAAGACAGTTAGTAGACGTTTGGGCTCCTCTGCACGCGCTTATATATATGTATATGTACTATTTCTGTAGTGATCCTGTATCTAGAGTAGTTGTATCACCCGTGTGACGCTTTGCTCGGAGCTGTAGTACGTCCCGTGTGTTTTCGTGTCTGGAGCTACGATTTTATTTTGGACAGCCCACTCGTCGAACATTATCTTTAAACTGTGTCTCACTTAGTTGGTTATGCTAGATTACACCGTCGTTGCACTTGCTTCTTTCTGTTATACTTGGCATGCTGTATTTTTGTACCTTGTTACGTCCCTCTGAGGATCTGGTCCCTTGCCAGTTTTGCAGCATAGCTGATTATGGCTGATTACGGTGCCCTTGGAGTTGCTGATGGAGTTGCTTGTCTTGCAGGCATTGGTACCAGATACTCATATTATTTTTATCGGCATTATGGTTATTTTATATTGATTATTCATCTGCTGTTGTAGCCTAGTTTTTGTAGACTCATATTCTTCTCGAGTCTATTCGAGTTTGTGTGTTATTAGGCGGCCGACTTTAGCATATATAGCTCATTCTTGTGTATTTTTGTTCATTGTGGAATGAGACATAGATGTTTATATTTATTTCATTATTTAGATAGTTACCAGTAGTTTACAGCTTATACGTATTCAAGTCGGACCAGAGTCTGGTCGAATGCGTAGCTGGCGTATTGCGTACTCCTGGTCCTACGTATTTTGGGACCGAGGCGTGACACGCTAGAGGCGGGGCATTACATTTCTCTCCCTCCCTCTCTCTGTCTCTCTCTCTCTCTCTCTCTCTCTCTCTCTCTCTCTCTCTCCTTCTCTCTCCGATCTTCCTCTCTCTCTCCCTCTCGTGCTCTCTCTCGTTGCCCTCTCTCTCTCTCTCTCTCTCTCTCTCTCTCTCTCTCTCTCTCGCGCTCCCCCTGTTGTCTCTCTCTCTCACGATCGTCTCTCTCTTCCTCGATCTCCCTCTCAATCCCTCTCTCTCATCCCTTTCTCTCTCCCTCTCTCTTGCTCTCTCAGATCCGGCCCTACCCCGATTCAGATTTGACTCCGCCACTACTTCCGGCCACCAACATATTCACCACCGTGATCCCCATCATCGTCGTCGATTCCATCTCCTCTGCCTCTCTTCTCGAGCCTCGTGTTGTCGGGACACGTTCACCTTGCGTGTCGATTTGGATTTGTGTCTGTATTGATCCATGTGTTGCCTCGGGCAGTAGGACGTCTTGAGCCCCGTGTTGCCTCGAGCATCGTGCTATCTCGGTTTGTACGTTGTCTTGGTTTTTGTGTTCCTCGACCTTTGTGTCATTTCTCGTGATTCATGCCATATTGATTTGCGTGCACAGATACATCTTTGTGTCACGTTAATTTATGCATTTTATGTTTCTTTGAGCTTCATATGCATCTTAATTTACGTGCACGTTCTGCTTCTTATTCTCCTCGATATTTGTGCTACTTCGAGTCTCGTAAGCATCTCGATCTACTTGCATGTCTCGATTTATGTGCCCATATAGATTTGTATGCCTCAATTTTTGTGCCAGATCCTTGTACCACTTGTGGGACCCACACGGTATAGCCTCGTGCCATCCCTCGTGATTTAGTTTATATTTTATTGTTTGGTGCTGACGTTTATTTGTTGCTTGTTCTGAGGACCCCGATAGATGTGCGATTTGGGATCCAGAGTGCCGAAGACTTGCTTATCTAGCCGAGCCCTCTAGGCAAGTACCCCTTGCTCCTGTGATGGTTTCGCGCCTATGCGCTTCTTGTCATGCATTTTAATTATTGTAAATTATTGTACTTGTAATTGTATATTTATAGTAGATCTGGTAATTATTGTTATTATTGTAGAATGGTTCGGTATCGGGCCGACACCCCTACCGAACAACCCAGACGGGACATCCACACCTCCGAGGACAAGAGCACGAATTTCTTTTGAGCATCGGCCCTATATGCCCCATATCCGACTCGCGGTCGGGTTACGGTTTGGCAATATATTATTGGACTTGTGTGTTGTGGCTTGGTTAAGGACAGAGGATTTTGTGGTTGTGCGTCCTGCATGACAATTCTTGTTTATTGTGTTGGCTTTGTGCCCAGTACGCATTATAGTGCTGTTGGAAGCTGAGACTTAGTGTTCTCGGCTTGGGATTCTAGGACGGGTTGCGCAAGGTGGATATTCTATTTGTTTTTTTTGTAGGTTATGTTCCGGTCCTAGAAATATAGGGGAGGTTCTGCAAAAAAATTCCAGAATTTCTGATTAGGAATTTGATTCAGGAATTGGATTCATGATTTGATTCGGGAGTTTGATTCGATATTTGTTTTGGGATATTAATTAGAGACATTGATTCTGGATTGGATTCATAATTTAATTTAGGGATTTGATTTAGGAACTTAATTTGGAGATTCATGATTTTACTCGGGGATTCGATTTGGGGATTGACTTGAGATTTGGTTATATATTAGACGTGTAGTTACCTATTTACCCTTGTTTGTCGAATGGAGTAAGGGGTATAGTTCTACTTGGGAGACCGTCTGCAACCCCGGTCCTTGTTTAGTTTAAGGGTCATGGATCTGCTCTAGAGTGGTTCATGCATTTTCTTACCACTGTCCAGCGGCATTCATTATTAGATTCTTGTTTCCATATTATTCTTTCCGGATGTTGTTCTAGATTAACCTGATTGGACTAGTAGTTACCTTATATCGGGGTTTATAAAATTTGGATAAATTTGATAATTAAATATTATTTTAATTGGAAGTATGGTCTTGGGATATTAACTTGGTAAGCTCTTGTGTATTCTATTGGACTTTGCAGGCCTGGGCTTGAGGCATAATATTGTTATTATTGGATTTTTTGGACTGACTATTGTACGAGTATTTTGCGGAACGAGAAAAATAACGAGATTATCAATATATGATTTTATCTGACTTTCCAAGTGTTCAGTACATGTTACCTTTACAATTTGGTAGACCTCAATCATCTTGTATTTTTTGGCAACGCAGTATTGAATAGTTTTGCCCCTTATTTGACAGGGAGGGTATATACCTGTATATGGTGGATTAAAGAGTTGTGTACATGACATGGTGGATCAAGGGATATATGTGATTGACTGACTGTCCAAGTGACTTCTAGTACTAGTACTTATACATGACTGACCCTGTTTGGTGGGATCTATATTTTATCCCAGATGTTATGGGACTTATCGACTGTTAGCATGTGATCTTTGATTCAAGTGGTTTCTCGTGAGCCAGAGGGTCTGGCATTGTTCTGGCGACTTGGCTTAGTGTCTAGTGTTCATGTTTTCTGACCTGATATTTATATTCCATCGTAGATGGAAGGATTATTGGCAAATTGATTTCGTGTTTAGACCGACTTGATAGTTAGAGTTGTCTGATTCTTTGACTGACTGTCCATGTTCCTGACTTGACTACGTGTACCCGTTCTATTGATTATCAGGTTACCCTTTGAGGTACTGGCCTTGTTATCGCACTGAGGTGCTTCGTGTTTACTTTTGCATTGCGGTGCTATTCATGTTTATTTTGCGCTGAGGTGCTTCGTGTTCATTTTTGCACTGCGGTGCTATTCGTGTTTATTTTGCGCTGAGGTGCTTCGTGTTCATTTTTGCACTGTGGTGCTATTCGTGTTTATTCTTGCACTGAGGTGCTATCGTGTTCCATGTTATTATATTATATTATTAACCTGTACAGGTACCCTTGTAGTTGGTTAGTGATCGTAGCTTAGCGTGGTTGGATGTTTGTGTATTGATTGTTGCATTACGCTCTGGATGAATCTAGGTTGGAACCGACGGGAACCAACGCGGATTCGCAAATAGCGTATCCGTAATGTGGTACGCCATTCTAGGAGGATGATCGTGTGACCACGTCATGAGATTTTATATAATTGTAGGATTAATTAGTTAACTAAAATTGGTAGAAGCATTGGGAGGGAACAGAATCCCGAGATCGTACATGCCAGCCACCTCCTAGACACTTGTCATGGCGTGTAGGCTGGTCACCACAGATACTGTATATCATCCGTCTTAGTGGAGTGCAGTATTTGACTAATATATATTCATGACCTAGCCAGTATCTCCCTACAAGAGAGCTGGAACTGTTACTGATATATATTAGCACAATGGTCCTACGGAAAACTGGTACGATTTATTAGCGCGGTGGCCTTACGAGGGACCGGTGCATTATTCGTGCGTTTATATTCATTATTTTGGTTCGGTTAGCCATGCTCGGACATAGCACGATCTGAGGATTCCTATATATTGCATTACTGGGGTAACCCATACTTCACCTAGCAAGCCGTAGGTATTTGATTGGTCGTTTATTCATATAATTGTATGGTGTGTTGCTTGCTAGTCGGCTGTCACATAGTTATTTCGGTGTAGTGATTCATTCCCTTGTCCTTGTTTGATGTAGGGGTGGATTACTGATCCGATGACAGAGCACATATATCTGTGGAGGATGCATGCATTAGTGGATGTTAGGATGATTGTGATTGACGGTTGGTTCCTTACATATATTAGTTGTTGAGTGATATCTTATATTCTGAAATTGTGCGTTGGTACCGCACGATTCATTTATCCTGATTATTGTAGTTATTATATGTTTTATACAATTCTTGTTGGATTTTTTTTCGTTCGTCGTTGAGCCTTCCTTTATGTTACTTGCTGCAGTTGGCCTAACCAACTCTGGATTGTTTCCAGATTGCCTGTGACCGACAATATGGATCTCCCAGACCTAGCTTAGAGGATGCGCTACAGTTCCAGGTCATATTGGAAACTGTGTGGGAAGGTACTCTTGTCTACATCTTTTTCTGCTGTAGACTTTATGATTATCATTAGTATTTTTAACCGTTTGGTCTTACATGATTTCTAGTTGATATCATTCTTGTTGATTATTTTATTATGGTTGCATGTGGATATGAGATCAGATTTAGGCCATAGATTATATTACATGCTAGGATACCAACATGGCTGACAACCCGATTGCTATACGACGTATTATACCTTGTACGGTGTAACTGGCCTCATCCGTCCTCGTATTTATCCAGTATTCTGAGAGCGGGGCGTGACATGCTCGAACACTCGACCACTCTGGCCGCATGTCTCTCCACTAACCACTATGCTAGAGGGTCATTGGCATGAGACATATCCCCCCAAGAGGTTGCAGGTTCAAGCAATAGGGGGAAGTACGTTTAATTTTCTGTGGAGGAATTAGTGTGATTAGTGGTGCAGTTCAGGTGCGACGAGTTCATAACATTTTTCCTTAGTTTTCTACAAGAAGTCCATCATTGGAATTGGAATGTTGTAGAATAGAGTTCAATTTTGTTCACCCACCAAAACTAAGGTGTTTGTTCACCCTCCAATAACAACTTGACATGTGTCAATCCAGTCACCATAATACCATTTTGAAAGCAGAGCAGATCCGTTGTCCCATTAATTATGTCTCATATTTCTGTCCCTACCATATTTCATGTGGGTCCTAGTCGGTATTAAAAAAATGAGGGGTCCACATGTAATAGAGAGGGGACAAAAATATGGGACAACAGATCTGCTCTCCTTTAAAAGTGTATTTTTTTCACCCACTAAAGGGTTTTCACCTTTAACTTGACACATGTCAAGTTTTTATTGGAGGGTGAACAAATGTCATGGTTTGGATGGGTGAACAAAAATGGACTCGTATAGAATAAATATATGACTTTAAAATTAAAATTAACACTAAATTTAATATTAAAATTTATAATAACATTAACATTAAAATTAAAATTAATATTAACATTATAAAACTAACATTTAAACTAAAATTAATTCAAAAATTAAAATTAACACTAAAATTAATATTAACATTAAAACTAATATTGAAGTTAATATTAACATTAACACTAAAAAATTAAAATTAAAATAATATTTAAATTAATATTTGAATTTAAATTTAAATTTAAATTAAAGTTTTAAATTTTAAATATATTTATTTTAAAAATAGATTTATTTTTAGATTTATTTTGAAAGATTAATTCTTTTTTTGGTTTTTTTTTATAAATAAATATATCTCTCTCTATTTTTTAAACATAAATAAATAAATAAATCTCTATTTAAAAAAATTAAATAGATAGATAAGACTTATTTTTAAAGATAGAGATAGATTTGTTTTTAAAAGAAGAGATTAAAAAATTTTAAAGAAAAAAAATATCTCTCTCTCTCTCTCTCTATATATATATATATAGAGAGAGAGAGAGAGAAAAACATAGGTATGTTATATATATATATATATATATATATATATATATAAGCCGACTTGCTTTTCAAACCACAAGCGGATCTTCGATGAGAGAAGAAGAAGAAGAATATATATATATATATATATATATATATATATATATATATATATATATATATATATATATATATATATATATATATTCGAAAGGGCTGTGACATTATTGGTTAATAAATTCATGAACACAATCCCACTGGAGTTCAAACACCCGACCATCTGAGTCACATGCCTTATCTCTACCACTAGACTAGAGGCTCATATATATATATATATATATATATATATATATATATATATATATATATATATATATATATATATATATATATATATATATAAACTAAACAAATTTATTGTTTGTTATCCAGAAAAACTATTTAGAGGACTACACGATCAGCTAACCCAAACCAAAACATGGCTATGAGTTGCTGGAAAAACCAAGAACCTAAACCTATGATTACCCTATTGCGAATTTGGAGAGAGCTTTGGCGTGGGTCGAGGAAGAAGATCGCAGGTTCATGAGTAGCTGGGCTGTAACTCTATATTAATTTCTATTCCTCCTAGACTTGGCCACCTTCCTAGAACTTGAATCACCGACCCCCTCAGTGATCGCCGTCAAGAGAGGAAGACCGAGGGCGCTCACCGATCCACCCTTCAAATTTTGGGTAGCCAGCCCGACAGGAGAAAGGGAAGCATGCCCGACAGGAGGAAGGGAACTCAAGAGAATCTCGTTGGAGGAGATCACTCCATCCACGCGGAGGGGCACGAAAGTGGAGGCTACCAGAGTGTGCATGAAGAGGTCCGTAGGGCCAAAAGCCCCTCCCGCGATGGCAGAAGATACCACCAGAGGTGAGGCAACAATGCCAGAATGTAAGGAAGCATGGAGGCCATCAACAAACCCCGCAATAGGGGAAACTACTCCACAAGGGGTAGCGTGCTCTTCTTCCGCAATTTCTGCCTCGTCCGCCCACCTATTACTTGCTCGACCGGACACCCCAATCATAAATCCCCGCCGTGTCCCGAGGAACTGGGAAGGGGATAGCCTCTCCACTGAATTATTGCGAGCAGCTCTAGGGTCGGAAGGGGGGCACCGGGAGCCGACGGTTGCACCAAAACCTTGGTTGCTAGGGACGAAAGCGGGGTAGGGGGTTGCAAAAAAGAAGGTACCTGAGTGCGGGGAGGCTCGATGACCGAGGTAGCAGGGATCTCTCCTAGGTGGGAGGGTGGGGCAATGACGTGGGTTCCCTGGGAAGGAGCAGGAAGGCCCGTAGGCTGAACCGGGGTGCTGGCCCCAGGAGGCAATCTCTTGTAGACAGTAGGGAGGGGGTGGAGGAGACAGGGGACAAGAGGAGTAGGTAGAAGGCCTGGAAGGGGAGATGATGCAATAGCTGAGAGGGGCAGGGGAGGAGGCGAGGGGTCAGGAAAAGGTAAGGGCGAAGTCACAGGAACCACCGTGGGTGCACACGTGGACACCTTCACCCCAGGGGTGGAGGCCTCCATCACAACCTCACCAGATTTAGTATCCTCTTGGACACATTTCCCTTTATCCATGCCCTTGGACAAATGCTTCTGACAGTTGAGAAGAGAGTGACCTTGTAGTTGGCATAACATACAGTAGGAAGGATATTGCTCGAACTCTACTGCTTGACGATAGATGCGTCCCATAGGGAGGTTGATTCTGATGTGGTCCACCAAAGGAATGTTAATGTCCATTTCCACCAGGACACACGCGCGACTCGGACGAATCAGAGTTTCAGTGGTTGTATCCAACTTGAGTGGCGAACCTAAGCACAAGGCAATCAGGAATAAGGATGCCTTCGCAAAGAGGTGGCTAGGGAGCTCTGGGAGAGAAATCCAGACTGGAGCAATCGGAGAATCAATAGCTTACGAGAAATCCGGTGACCATCTAAAGACCCACATGGGGGCCTTAGCCATAAACCACAGGTTCTTCGATCATAGCCTCAAGAAATCCACTTCAAGGCTGGGGCAGATCAGAAGATGTCTGGGTCAATGAGACCAACAGATACCGGACCATCGAACTTGAAGTTGAAGAAGGCGCGACGAATAGTGTCCATCGACGGGCGCGAATGCGTTATCTTACCAACCAAAGCGAATTTGAGGGGGACGGATAAGATTGCTTCATCCTCCACGTCGAAAGAAATCTCAGGAATCCCTTGGAAGAAGGAAGGAAGCCTCGACCTGAGCACCGGCTCTGCCACAGGATCACCACCAGTCCTCACGACATATAGACTCCTCTCGCCCCTCATGATAGGAGCGACCAGACGTAGGTAAGGGGACCACCTGCCGAGTAGAAGCAAAGGGGGCTACCACCGCGACAGCCGCAAGAAAAGAGATCCTCGGAGAAGGCCGCGAGAAAAGAGGAGTCTGACGAGCCTTGCGAAGGAGGAGGAACCTCCTTCCTGGAAGCGACCTGAGGAGCCCCAGCCGCCCCAGGAGGGGCACGCTCGACACCAGGATAAAAAGTGTCACGCCACAGTCCTAAAATACCGAGAGACTAGCCACGTGGCAATGGCCAGCAACAAAACTCCAATTGGAAAATCCAATTTAATGGACTCGTTAGAGTGCACTTAAGCTGTAATAAATATAAATGCAGTCTATACCATCTATCACAGAATAATTTTAATTTTATCCACAGAAAGTAAACACAAGTCAATATGATAGACCAGTCAAAATAATAGATAAAAAGAAATATAGTCTATCAACAAGTCCAAATAAATAGTATCTCAGGAAACAACCTGATAAAATAAGTCAATACATAAGTCCATGAGTCAAGATATGATATAACTGGAAGCAGAAATAACTGAGTATATAACAGAATACTCAGGAGAAATCCTTTGGCACAACCTCGTCCTTTGGTGCCAATACTGCTCCAGCGTCAGCTCCTGTCCCGTATATCTCGGGGTATTCCTCCTCTGCTATACCTGGGGACATAATCCGGATCCAGGTCCTCAGGGGACATAGCAAGGTAAAAGAATAATTCAAGCCAAATAAAATACAGTATATAAAAATAGATCCACAGGAAAAGCTATGTAATCAGCTATATAAAATATAATTTGAGAGCATCACTAGTACTCAGGCTGAAACCACTACAAGCTCTGTGTCGGGGAGCCGGTAGCAGTAATATCATGAAGGGTCAAATACATGTATCAAAGCTCTGGTACAGAGACTAAGGCACTCTCCAGTAACATAAATATATATATAATCAGCCTGTAGCTTGTGTCTCTCCCCACCCAATGTAACCTCACGTCTCATGTCCATAACACGCAAGATCATAACCGCTAGCTAGTACAATGAGTCATAATGATATCTATGTATGCAAGTCTTATGTCACGAATCCTGTAAACCTATACAGAATTACCATGAATAACTCATAAAAGATTCTGTCACATGAATAGTGTCAAGTGTCATATGGTATGACGTACTTGGTAAAGCAAGCACGTAAAATATAGGATTATGGAATCAACTCTCTAAGTGACGTTATACGACTCCGCGTACAACGTCGACACCCGAATCTTGTTCGGACGTTAAGCAACGTCTCACGGTCCTAGGTTGAACAGGTACAACACAGAAGTATATGAAAAGAATATAAGAAAATAATAGCACATGATCTTCTGCAAGTTGGCAAGGTACACTTGCTTGGGTTCTGAGCTTCGTCAGTTGCTCCGATATAAGTAAAATCTCCAGGTACGTCTCCGGATGCTGAAACAAACATTATCATCGCTCTTAGAATACATGAAATAGCTAGGATTGACTACCCATAAGTCTAATTTGGACACAGAAGCAAAATTGACAGTTTTTGGTCAAAGTGGGGTCCATATGTGGCCCATTTCGTACCAAAAAATGTGCCAGAGACAAAGTTCTCCAAATTTATCGAACTTAGTTTCTACGAATCCAGAACGATGATATGAACCCAACGGAATATCTAGAAATGGATTTTGATGAGCCGGTAACAAAATCGTCCATCAAGTAAAACCGTGGGGCCCATAAAATGATGTTTCGTCAACGTTCTCAGAATTGAACCAAACTTGGGTCACAGGACCAGCATAATGCTATAAATCCAATGTCACAAGTTTCGTTGCAAAACGATAAGCACACACGAAATTTTGACGAGTGTCAGAACAGGTCGATACGTGACTTTTCGATGGATAACGTTGATTCCGGTATGCACGTACATCCAAATCAACTTCCGTAAAATCTCACATGTCCGCGTTCACGATACGCACCTTTTGGTATAATTCGCACACGATGAAGTCGCCTCCTTTAGCGGGTCGTACCCCGTTTCAAAAAAAATTGGGTTTAGAAAACTAAGTTTTTGGTCAACTTCAACCGCGAATAAATTATAGCATACAATAAATTAAAATAAACTAATTAATGGGATTAAATCTTTGTTATGTTTTCTAAATTACTGTTTAAGTGGAATTTAAAAATATTAACTAGGTTAAGAAAAACAGTCATGAACATGGGTGTTTGGGACAGTTTTCTAAACTACAAATTGGGTCATTTTTTCTGTTTTGCGTCACAAATTGCGACCGACATAGGACACGATAGGCCAAACTAATTATACAAGGTTCAAGAGGGTCATGTAATCTTCGCATAGGATTCGACAGATTGATATTTGGATTAATGTGCAGAGAGATACAAGGGTGGGAAGTAGCATACCTCACGTTACTGCTGTTGCTCGAATTGGGCGACTTGTCTTCGCGATGGCGGTGCGCGACGGTCCGACGGATGACTGCGATGGTGATGGTCGGGAATTGAAGAGGAGTTGATGGTGGTGGGGATGGTCTAAGCTAGGGTTTATATAGGGTGTCGGGGTGGAAGTTGCGGGGAGCCGAAGAAGAGAGGTCGGGGCCGTTTGGAATAGGAAGGGAGGGGGAGTTTTACTGTTACTGAAGGTAAGGGGTTTGTGGGTTGCGGGTTAGTGGGTATGGGTCCGGATCCAGTTTGTTTTGGTCTATTGGTTTGGTTTAGGTTGGTTTGGGTTGAGTTGGTTAGGTCTGGGTTGGTTTGGGTAGGCTTAATTCTAACAATGCATATATGACCATTAAAAATAGTTTTGGACCCCAATAAATTCCAGAAAAATTACACAATATTCTATTATTAATTATACACCCAAAAATATAATTTTTGCACTATTTTAATAATTAATTTAATACACAAAAATATAAATTCATGAAGAATATTTATTATAATTAGCTAAAAATTACAGAAAAATCTTCCTTAATCTCAAAAATTCATAATTCCAATAATTAAAATTCTAAAAATCTGGGTGTTTCAAAAAGGGGAAAGAGCAGCCAAAGTTGTGCATGGGTCTAGAACAGAGGGGGACGGAGCACCATACCGAGCCCCAAAAGGGAGGGGAACCAGAGAAGACGGGGCATCACCACCCGAGTGGAGGAGAGGAGGGGGTTGCGGGGTTTGAAGATGAGGATGAGGAGGGGAGGGAGGAAGACGAGGGTCGGCGACCTCCGGCGAGACCGGAGCTGAGGGCTTCAGATGCCTTGGAGGAGGAGGAGGAGGAGGAGGATGAACGGGAGGGAGAGGAGCGGCAGCCGCCGCTGCCATGGTCCGCCGAAGGCCAAGCCACCAAGAGCCAAAGCAGGAATTAGGGCTGGCTTCCGCAAGAGAGGCCAAATATATATATATATATATATATATATATATATATATATATATATATATATATATATATATATATATATATATATATATGAGTAAAAAGAGAAAGTACAAATAGTACAAAACTCTATTAAGGAGAATGAGGTCTTTGTAGAAGACAAATTAAAGAGAAAAATAATGGAAGATAGTCCTCTGAAAAAATTGAAATATTCATTGAGACGAAGAAATCCTCGAATTACTAAGGAAGAATTAAAGAAAAAATATCTCCAATATATGCAGACTCAATTTGAATCAATTTTTAAGACAAATAATTGCTATGTTAGTTCTACCAGATTAGACAGAATGGTAGAAGATAATATTGAAGGAGATTCTGAAACCTTCTTCAAAAGGATGCATCGTAGAATCACTACTCAAGGATTTAATAAAGATAATGATGATGAAGAGATACAATAATTTATTATATCTACCAGAATACAAGTGGCAGCATAATACTTTACTTTATAAAAGAGAAATCTCTTTAAAATTATGGCCGACAATGGTGGACGTCACACTTGTAACTTTCGGTGCAGATGCTCCACTCTAAGAAAAAGGAGAATAAAGTAAAGTTGATAAGGACGGGCACTTACTATTGTTCGTGTTCAGAAGATAAGAAAGAATCTTTGTGACTTACACCTGTAAGGCATCCGGTCAGCCAATGCAGACATAATGTATTATAAATAGAGGCTCTGCCACTCAGTTATGTATGCTTAAGTTTGCAGTTTATTAGTGTGATTTTCATTTAAGCTTGTATTGTGTGCTACTTATTATCGATCAATAAAATTTTAAAATTTTGCATAAAAGAGTTTTCTCTCATCCGTTCTACAAGAACCATTTTCCTTATTATTATTATTATTATTATTATTATTATTATTATTATTATTATATATATATATATATATATATATATATATATATATATATATATATATATATATATATATATATATATAATACGATTTAAACTTGGCTCAAAAATGAGTCGTCTAAGCTGTATGTATATCATCAATTAGTAATATAAAAAATTTAAAAAAATTTAACTAACGTTTTCTTATGCGTAAACTGTTATTGAGAAAAAAAAATTTAAATCACCTAAACATGTAACAAATCCTAAGATATATTAAAAATTTAAATTATATTTAAATTGACTACAATGTATTATCTAATTAAATACATATCCATAAATTGAAAATATATATTTATAATTAATTATAATTAAAATGTATTCCAATCATATTTAAAATATTCTAATATAATTTAATTTTCTATCTAATTCTTTAATAATATTATAGATTTTTTTTATACGTGTAATATGCAAAATTTTACGTGCAACACGTGAATTTTCTAGTGTGTGTGTGTATAGGTAAACGGGATATGAGCAATATGTTTATATTTCTATATGAGCTAATGCACACGTGGACCAATATTAATAGAACGTACATATATATTTATTGGCTCGTAGGCCTACATTAAACATCACATAAACTCGGCCCAAAGGCCCATGCTCTTTTCCTCAACAAACGTACACCACATAAAACCTGACTATTCGCCCATGGGATTCCAACTCTCACCACATGTCCCTGCTTGTACTTCTAGGTCAAGGCTATATATCAGGGACAGATCCAAGCATAGCTTTGGGTGGGCTCCAGTCCACCCAAAAAAAATTATTTTTTTCATATAATTTTATATATATATATATATAAATGAAGTATATATATATTTATGGATCCGTGTACCATAAATATATATATATTGGATCCCACCTACTAATGAACTAGTCTTCTTGAATCGAACCCAGGCTAAACGAGACCAGCTCGATCTGATTAAAATCCAATGCCAACACTTCCAACAACAAAAAATTAATTGAAGTAATTTCTTCTTCTTTTTTTAATATGTTTAGAAAACTTATTTGATGTTCGAGTATTGACATATAATTTCATAGTTATGGAAAAAAAGAAATCTTTTAAGAGTAGAATAATATCATTTATATACTTACTTAGACGTCGGAGCATACGCATTGTGTGTACAAGTTATAATGAAAAAAAAAATATGGACATAAAAGAGAGAGAAAAATGGAAGGTTGGACGATACATACAAAGTGAAAAAAAAAAAAAAAACAAACAGAAAAATGGATTATGATTGTTTAGATTACTACAAAAGTTTGAGTTAACAGGTCGGTAAATAATTTTTCTATTTTTTAAATACTTTTGATATTTGAGTTATATAGAAATTTGAATATTTCAACCTGGAAATGCCAGTTTCTCGACTTAGACATGGATAGTCTGGGGCCTAGTATGAAAGTAAAAGGAAAAAAAGAACAATTTTTTTTTTTAAATCATCTAAACATATGATAAATCTTAAAATATATTCAAAATTTAAATTATATTTAAATTGACAACGAGGTATTATCTAATTAAATACATATCCATAAATTTAAAAAATATATTTAAAATTAATTATAATTAAAATATATTTCAATCATATTTAAAATATTCTAATATAATTTAATTTTCTATCTAATTCTTTAATAATATTATAGATTTTTTTTCATACGTGTAATACGCAAAATTTTACGTGCAACACACGTGAATTTTCTAGTGTGTGTGTATGCGTGTATGTATAGGTAAACGAGATATGAGCCATATGTTCATATTTTTCATGAGCCAATGCACATGTGGACCAATATGTATGAAGTGTACATATAAATTTATTGGCCCGTAGGCCTACATTAAACATCACATAAACCCGGCCCAAAGGCCCATGCTCTTTTCCTCAACAAACACCACATAAAACCTGGCCATTCGTCTCTAGGATTCGAACTCTCACCACATGTTCCTGCTTGTACCGCTAGGTCAAGGCTATATATCAGGAGCATATCCCAGCATAGCTTTGCGTGGGCTGTAGCCCACCAAAAAAAAAATATATATATTCATATAATTTTTTTTTTACTTTTTATATGGATTAGTCCATTTCTAGTCCATCCAAACTTATGGTAGTTCATTCCAGTTACAGTTTTTGAATTCGTATATATATATATATATATAAATTTTTTTCTTGGATTCTGTAATTCTAAAAGAAGATTGGGCGCAAGGTCAACACCCAGGTCCGTTGGAGTTGCCGTATTTAAGCTCTCCAGGTGGAGATCTACGTTTAAATAGGTGCATTCCGACGGAACGAAAAAGTCATATAACTTAAAGTAATTCTCGATCAAGCGAGAAGTCTTGTTAAGCAAGAGCTCATGGCTATGGTCTCGATCCGATTTGACTCTTTCGAATCCATTAAATAATTCATCAGGACTGTATCGACAGGTTCAATTTGTTTATTCGTCATCCTACAAAAAAACTTTTATTTATATATATATATATATATATATATATATATATATATATATATACACCGAATAAAGTAATCTATATTGAACCCCACCTCTATATATATATGGAAGGAAGTAAGAAAGTCGATACAAAAGTGTTCAGAACAACAATTCTTGGAAGGAAGTAAAAAAGTCGAAAAAAAAGTGAGAGAAAAATAAAAAATGATGGTTTGGAAAGGAGGAAGAGGAAAAGTTTAGAAAAAAAATTACTTGGGGCAAACTAATTTTTTTTTTTTTTTTTTTGCAAAAGTGGAAGAAAAATAGAGAGCGATAAAAGAATTTTGGGGGAGGATTTATTCAACTACCCTTGAAAAAGGTAAGCATACTTTATGACTTTAGAATATCAAAGATTAAATAGTAATTATATCTCTATTCACCAAAAATATATATATTATTTTTAAACATTTTCTTTTCGTACATTTTGTTCATCCAGGCAAGTGAAGAAAAAAAATTAACTTTATTTTTATTTTACTCCCTCCACTTCTCTTTCGCTCAAAATTTTTTTTCCCTCACCACAAAAGTTTCCAAAGACAACGAAAATGACAGAAATATTAGACATTAGTGACACTTTTGATATATAAATACTAATTATATATATTATGCAGACCAAACATCTTAACCCAAAGTCTAAATATCCATAAATGGCATGACAAGGCTAAGGGGATAACAATGCTGCAAATAGAAACATGAAAAGGAGAAGTATGCAAATATAAAAATGTTTAGAGGGCACTCAAGGAAAAGAAAGCCATATTCTCTCCTTCCTCCTCCCCTTATAAAGAGCAGAGGGGAGAACGATCGAGAGCACCGGAAGGCGTCTTCGTACACGCCGGCCTCCAAAATTTCCTTGCCCTTGCTCCTCTTTCTGTCCGTGTCCGTGTCCGTGTCCGTGTCGGCCGTGTCCGTTCGAAAATGAGGGAGTGCATCTCGATCCACATTGGCCAGGCCGGGATCCAGGTCGGAAACGCCTGCTGGGAGCTCTACTGCCTCGAGCACGGGATCCAGGTAATCGACACGCTCTTCATCATCTTGATTTTTCTTGCAAGAATTCTAAATCTGTCGGTGTATTTGTTTAGTTCCTACGAATCGATGTCGAAGAATGTAGAACTATTTGTTAGATCTATGGATCTGGAGTTCATTTTTGTGGAAATTTATGGTTTTTTTGATGTTTTACTAGCAGATGTATTGGATCTTGATATATTTTTGTAGATCTATGGTGAAAAATTGAATTTTGAGTAGAGAGAGGTAGATATTGCTCATAAATTTAGGGCTAAAATATGAACCAAGCAATTTTGTTGTGAATCTCTTGGTGAAACTATGATATAATGTTGTGCATTTTAGATCATGCGATTATTTCTTGAATTACTTGTAGACCTACAGGAAAAATTGTTGTTATGTCCATCTATTTCTCGCATATGGATACACGTTAGATCTTGAAATTTATCAATGTACTTGCAGATCTATGGAAAATTGTGGTTATTTGGATCTAATTTTTGCAGATGTAGGTCTAAAACATGGAATTACTTGTAGATATTTTGATTAATGCACTAAAAACTAGTGGATCCTTAGGGGAAATGGTGGTCATGTTTGCTGATATAGACTAATCATTATGATAGATACATTATATATCTATGTTCTATGTAATGGATACATTGATTTCTCAATAAATGAAGTTAGTAATGCTATCTATGTTCATTTTTGACGATTTGTTTGTTAATATGTTGATAGACAATTCAGGTAATATATGTTGATTCTAGGGTTACATCAATTTATATCTTGATGATTAATATGTAACTTTTATTGTTTGTTATTACATCAAATTTTATAGGATGAGCAAAAAAAAAAAAAATTCTAACAATTTTTTTCCCAAATGCATTCCAGATTCCGCCTGACCGTCTGACGGTCTAGCGGAATTCGAACAGGCGGGTTGGTTGGTTGACAGTTCTGGGTTGGGTGTTCCTATATATTGAAAAGCCTTCCTTACATAGAGAAACCTATAAGAAGGCTAGAGATTTCCTTAATCTTTGAATTTTCTATAGCAAAAGGAAAGCCAGTTTTACTAGCTATAACTATATATCATAATATTTTAGCACAGATACATTTATCCATGAAACATTTGTAGAACTTTTAAGTGGCCCCCGTTTTATATATATATATATATATGGGACGTGGTATTGCACCAAACTTATCGCAACAATTACTGCACCAAACATTCTCAACCATACATTTATTTCAATCATGTGGTTTTGTGGAATTGGACTTGCATGAATTCTGCCATACCTGGCGGAATGTTTTGTGGCATTTAAATTTTCTGTACTATTTTATCCTCTTCTGCCGTTGTAAGAAGTAGATAAAATTCTGTTATTAGACTGGATTGGGCAATTTGATTTTATACTCACATATCAATACTTGAAATAGTACATTAGTAACTTCACTTCTCTGTTTTATAGCCTGATGGGCAAATGCCAAGTGACAAGACAGTTGGTGGGGGTGATGATGCTTTCAACACCTTCTTCAGCGAAACTGGCGCAGGAAAGCACGTCCCCCGTGCTGTCTTTGTCGATCTCGAGCCCACTGTTATCGATGAGGTGAGGACTGGCACTTACCGCCAGCTCTTCCACCCTGAGCAGCTGATCAGCGGCAAGGAGGACGCAGCCAACAACTTTGCCCGTGGCCACTACACCATTGGCAAGGAGATTGTTGACCTCTGCCTCGACCGCATCAGGAAGCTTGCTGACAACTGCACTGGCCTTCAGGGTTTCCTTGTCTTCAATGCTGTTGGTGGTGGTACTGGCTCTGGACTCGGCTCACTGCTCCTTGAGCGTCTCTCTGTTGACTATGGCAAGAAGTCGAAGCTTGGGTTCACTGTGTACCCATCCCCCCAGGTGTCCACCTCTGTTGTAGAGCCCTACAACAGTGTCCTCTCCACCCACTCCCTCCTGGAGCACACTGATGTCGCCGTTCTCCTCGACAATGAGGCCATCTACGATATCTGCAGGCGTTCTCTTGACATCGAGCGCCCAACCTACACCAACCTCAACCGTCTTGTGTCACAGGTTTGTATATGCTTCCGCCATTATTTTTGGAGTCATTTGGGGTTTTCTTCTTCAGGAATTATGAGCTAATGGTCTCGTGTTTGTGCAGGTTATTTCATCACTGACTGCATCACTCAGGTTTGACGGAGCCTTGAATGTGGATGTCACTGAGTTCCAGACCAACTTGGTTCCATACCCAAGAATTCATTTCATGCTCTCCTCCTATGCCCCAGTCATCTCTGCAGAGAAGGCCTACCACGAGCAACTCTCTGTTGCTGAAATCACCAACAGCGCCTTCGAGACCTCGTCTATGATGGCCAAGTGTGACCCTCGCCACGGCAAGTACATGGCCTGCTGCCTGATGTACCGTGGTGATGTGGTGCCCAAGGATGTCAATGCTGCCGTCGCCACCATCAAGACCAAGCGCACCATCCAGTTTGTCGACTGGTGCCCGACTGGCTTCAAGTGTGGTATCAACTACCAGCCCCCGACTGTGGTCCCTGGCGGTGATCTTGCCAATGTGCAGAGGGCTGTGTGCATGATCTCCAACTCCACCAGCGTTGCTGAGGTGTTCTCTCGTATTGATCACAAGTTTGATCTCATGTACTCCAAGCGTGCCTTTGTGCACTGGTACGTTGGTGAGGGTATGGAGGAAGGGGAGTTCTCTGAGGCCCGTGAGGATCTTGCTGCCCTCGAGAAGGACTACGAGGAGGTTGGTGCCGAGTCTGCTGAGGGTGAAGTTGGCGATGAGGGTGATGAGTACTGAGAGCTTTATGAGTTCACGTTGTATTCTATACTCTTTGTTTGTCTTTTTAATATGTGTTGGATGGATGTGTGTGTGTTTGCGACTGGCCTGTATTGCATGCATGGAAAACTTGGTATGTTTATGGTGTTGCTACTTCTTACTAGTAACTGTTGTATGGTGGTGGTGATGAATTTTTCTTATGCTTTTGTAAGGAAATGCATGTTTGATAGTGTATCATTGGATATGATCTTTTCAAACTTGGTTCCAACTGTTCTGGATGATGAGTTGAGTACTGATAGGAGCTGTGATTTTAGAACCTTTACTATTTGATGTCAGCTAATGCCTAATGGGAAAAGAGAACAACGTTTTTGAGAGCTGTAGTGTTGTTGTACCATTTCAGTGGATAACTGTCGTGTGAATGCTTCTATTTTTTCCCAAATTGCTTCCCTTGTAACCACGGAAGGACCAAGATTGTAAGCTTTCAATATATAATCCAAATACAAACTTTGTGCTTGCTATAGCTTTCTATATTTCTTGAAAAAATTATTAATTTCTGTTGCATGTTGCTATCAAATATTCTAATATCATATTTGTATAAATTTGGCTTCATATCTTCTCTCTCTATTCTCTTTTCTTTTAACAATGCCGAGAAAACAGAGAAGAAAAAGAGTTGATCATAGAAAAAGACAATGATTTTATTTATTTTTAAGAATTGAGTTTGATATTGGAGTGAGCAATTGCGGCCGAGAAGGGGAGATCATATTAAGGCTGAAGAGAAAAGAAGGAAGCCAATTGAGTGGAAGGAAGATGAGGTTCGGCAGGTTGTTGTGGCTCTAGATGTTGATATCGAACAAAGGGAAAGACGACGTGGAGGACAAGGAGGCGGAGGCTGAGACTGAAGAGAAGCATAGGCCTCAGCCTGATATTGTTGTTGTCGTTACTAAGAACCAAGGGAAACCGGAATTGTCCAGAGCTGACCCTGCTCTCCCATTAATTCGGTTTCATATTTCTGTTCCCACTTTATTATATGTGGGTTCTAGCCGGTATTAAAAAAAGATAGGTCCACATGTCCCTATTACATGTGGGCTCCAGCCGGTATTAAAAAAGGAGAGGTCCACATGTAATAGAGAAGAGACAAATATGGGACAACATATCTGCTCTGGAAATTGTCGGTTGGAGTATAATAACACATAAATATGGTAGAGGAATCAGAGATCTTTGTAGTTTCCGAACCGGTCGAGACTACGGTTGATGTAGAAGATATAGACAATGTAGAGTTAGGTCCTCTTGTGAAAGACCACGTCGAGGATGTGGAGGCTGAGGATTAAGTGGAAGCGGAAAAGAAGCAGGTATCTCAGTCTGAGACTGTTGAGCATCGAGGGGAACCAGAATTGTTAGAACACATAAATATGTCATATTTGTTAGAACCATTTGTAGCTTCCGAATCGATCGAGACTACGATTGAAGTCGAAGATAGAGACAATGCAGTGTTGGATTGTATCTCGTTTCCGGTTGAACGTTCAAAGGGGGATGACAATGAAGTTGATTTTTTACTCCCACATCGGATAGGAGATGGGATTATGAGGTGTAGATAATTAAAATTGGTTCATATCTTACATGAGAATTCTCTTTTAAGACATATGGACACAATCCAATATCACACCTCATTGATCAATTCCGATTTGGGTCACACTGCGTTCCCAACATGCAGTTGCAGCTGATAAAGTGGAAGCAGAAAAAACTGTTTCATTCAAAGACACACAGTAAGTATTATTAAGATTCACATGAACTGTATAAAATGTCAATCAACCTCTCACAATTTAAAATACCAACAAAATAAATAAAGAATTATGTAATCTTCATTGAGTCCTAACAATAATTTAATATATCTTAAAATCAAACTAAATGAACCAATGCAAATTTAGTCTTAATATGTCAATGAAGAATTGAGTAAAACTTTATTAGTAATTACTCTTGCAATAAAGATTCATAAAGGGGCTGTTTGATTGCATGCAAATAAAAATCTATGCTGCACGTAGCATTTGTTTTTGTAAACTATGTCGCAAATCCTAAAAATTCAGTATTTGGAACGTTGTAATTAGTACACATGGTTGCAGCTTTTGTTACTAATTGGAGATCAATTGTTTGGGTTGACTTTATTACTTTGAATGAAAAGAGAATTATTGAAAATGATGTAAATGATATTGCATTGTAAATGGTGTCAATCATTTTCGCCACAACAATTATTGCAATAGTTGGAGGAATTGATGCAGCAAGTGGTGTTGCACAGTACTTTTTTTCTTTTCTTTTCTTCCTGAAGAGCTATTAGTGTGTGTATCAGCACATCAGGATTCATTCGTAGACAGCTCATGAATATACATAAAGATATAAAAATGTAGGGATATAGAGTTATCCAGAATGCATCACATTTACTAATTAGTAAATTTAATACTAGAGTATATACTTGTAAATTATCACAGCTGTATGAATCAAAGACAAAACTGGCTTCATACCCAAACAATATGTACAAAAGAAACCATTTCATTTCGGACAACATAATTTATTCCCATTGATCATGTCTAATCAGCTGGCATGATAAAAGATACAACAAGATTATGTTTTGCATTATAATAAAAACCAAATGCCAACTTATAAACCACCCCTTACAAAGTCACCAAGATGTTCAATCTCTAGCTATTTTCTACTTCCGTCCAAGCTTCTCAACCAGATTTTTCTCAATTTCCATCCTCTTCTTCACCAGCAAGGCATACTTGTCTAGAAGCTCCTTGTCTCCGGCCGGTTTTGAAAGCTTAGCACTGAGAGAAGTTTTGTCTAATTTGTTCTCATACATTGAAGAAATGGGCACAAAACCACCTGCTTTGTTGCATAACCACCCATGCGCTGCCCTCAAAGCCGCACCCAACGAAGCAGAATCTGTCATAAAAAGGAATGAGTATAAATTGCTGTTGAACTTAAGTGACATTTGACTTGTTTACAATGTTGATACGGATAAAGACACGATACGGGTAAGGTATACAAACAGTCACATATGCTGCACGAATACAGGCATGTTTAGGGGTACAAGACGCGATATGGATACAACTACCATTTTTCTGTGTCCTTGCAACATAGTTTGTTTATGCATTTATGACATTTTTCAAATAGCGTAAAATATAATACAGCACTTCTGTTTTTCTAAAAGTATATTCCTAGTCAATAAGGAACTTGCTGGTCTGTAAAATCCTATATTGCCACCAGAGATTATTGACTTGGTAAAAAGCTGCCACTTTAAATGTTTCTTATATTGAGAATATAGTACTAAACAATAGCAATAGTACTTGCAAATCCAAGCTCTACAAGGATTTTGGTCCACCTTTAAATCCAAAGCCCAAGCAGAAATTTTATAGAGCCTGAAAATTAGATCCAAACCCAAAAATTTGGGTCAGGTTCAGGTTTGACTAATCGGGCCCATTGTTCACCTCTACTAACATTGCTATAACTATATATCGTAAACATGGTTCGGGATTTAGGTAATGATAAACTACTCATTGAAACTTTAGATAATATTTAAGATGAGACCTATAAAAACATAGATTTGCCCATTTCTGTTTAGAGTAAATTACTCAAATGATATATTAGATGTAACTAGCACATAGAATATCTATTAAAACAACTAAATAAGCATGTGTTGCACTGTAGAATACATATATCAAGAACTTGCCAACTTCTCTCAATAACAAATAATAATGAAGGATTTTGATATATTAAACTATGTTATACATTACCTGGTCTTTCGACGGTGTAGACAGGACATCCAAAAATACTAGCAATGGAGCAAAGAATAGAGTCATTAGATGACGCCCCACCAGTTGCTATTATCCTTCTGGGAGGAGTGGGCATACCGAACCTCTCCGCGTGACCCCGCATTGAGAGGAATTGACCTTCTATTATGGCCCGCACCTATATCAGAAGAAACTTGAGCCTTTCAACATCCTATCACATATATGCTTTCCGTCCATGTAGAAATATATAAAGTAGTCTGTCTGCCTACAGTTTACTAACCTCCGAAGGAGCATCAAACTCCTCAACCTTACGCTCTTTCATCTCATCTACTGAACCGCTTGTGAAGTTATCAATCACGTAGTGGTGGAATCCAACTACAATTACGAGTTACAGTTCAAATCTTTCAATAACAATACGTAGAAGTCCGGGGATATAAATAAAATTGAGAAATAAAAGAGAGAGAATCTTTTGGTCACCTGGTAAGGGAGGTAGAATCTCATGGTCCATGTAGTAGAACCCTAATTTTCCACCTACAGTAGCAGAGGATTGTCAGAATAGTGAAAAGCACCGATATCAGTATTGATGGGTGCTTAAAAGTTGTTCCAAGCATATTGTGTAAGAAATCAAACTGACACTGGTCTAAATTATCTACAAAATACCAGATTATCTCTTTCTATAGTATCCAACCTAACAAAAATACATAATAAGAAAAAAAGGAAGTTGCACAGTAGTCTTGGGGACAGAAAAATATAATCAAACTCTGCCTCATGACTAGCAAGGTAGGTTTTATATAGAAGATGAGCAAAGTAGTGAAATGTCAAACAGAAACCTTATGTAGTCAACCTTCATCTCAACAATCAAAAAACAAAAAGAGTATGGGAAATAATCTAGGGTTGCCATCCCCAATAACGAGGATTTGTCCACGTAAACCTCAGGAGGTTTAACAATATTTATGAGATATTAAGATATGGCATACCAATATTGGAGCCATCTTACCATCTTGAAGTCATGCATCAATCTTTTACATCCTACTTCTACCTTGTTATTTTCTAGTATCTTTGTAGGTAGCAATATGAAGGTTTATATTTTGACAATAAAAAACTGAAAACATGGTAGGAATTGCAACTCACTGATCAAGAATGACCATTATGGTCTACATGTGAATCAAATTAGATACACATTGTTAGAGTTATTTTATTTTGTTATTTATCATATGAGGGTATAATAGATGATGTGGGTGCAGTCTCTTCTTCATGAAATGGGAATTATGATTCCTATTCCGATGGAGATGTATTGTGATAATCAGTCGGCAATGTTTATCGCAAGTAATCCGGTGTTTCATGAGCGCACGAAGCATATCGAGGTGAATTGTCATTTTGTTCGTGATTTGTTGCTGAAGAAACAGATTGTCACTCCTTATGTTCGGTCAGAGAATCAATTAGGTGATATCCTCACCAAACCACTTGCTCGCGGTCCATTTTCTGATTTATGTAGCAAGCTGGGCATGTCTGATCTATATGCTCCTGCTCGAGGGAGGGTGTTAGAGTTGTTTTATTTTGTTATTTATCATATGAGGGTATAATAGTAATTGTGGGTGTATTGCATATCAATATAAATAGACATGAGATGCAACCTAGGGTTTAAGGCCCTTGCAATCTCCTTTCTCATACCAAGTTAAGTTTGGAGATAGAGAGGAGAAGGGAAAGTAGGAGAAGAGAGAATATGAGAAAGGAGATTGCAAGGGCCTTAAACCCTAGGTTGCATCTCTTGTCTATTTATATTGATATGCAATACACCCACAATTACTATTATACCCTCATATGATAAATAACAAAATAAAATAACTCTAACACACATTAAGAAATTTCATGAGCTATAAATCTAATGACTTCTAGGTAATGGCTTTCCAAATATACGTAATGGATTTCATAACGCAAAGGTGTTCAGAACAGCAATTCTTATATGTACCTCTATTAGATGTTAGATTAATTAAATCTGTAAATGAAAAGGCAGTAATCTATTCAAAATCCCCGTAATAACTAGTTGACCGGTCATATCTTAGAAGGAACAATTATACAACCAAATGAACAAGGAGACTATATAATACACCCAAAAAGAAATGTCATCTGAGACAGCTAACCATTAAGAGGAGGTGTTTTCTCTAGAGACTTGTTGAACACATCCCAAGAACGTTCTGCACACCGGTTACGTACATCTACAAACACCAAGACGTAGTGAGCTGTCAATAGGTACTGTCGAAAGTGGATAGCAAATAATGGGCAAGATTAAGTAGAACCTTCTCTAGTAAGAGAACCATTTTTGTAACACAGCATAACCATATAGCATTTTGGATCAACTGGGTTAGGAAAAACATGCCCTTCAAGACTTGGTCGGGGCTCACTGGTTATTCCAAAAACCTAAACAGACATGATAGAAAAAGAAGAAGAAGATGATGATTGCCAACCACCATACTACAAAATAAATCAAAATTACCAAAAAATAAACTAAGGAGTCCAACTTACAGTATCACTTGTTCCGAGACTAATTGCAAGATCACCAGGAGTATTCAGGGTCAGGCCTGCACACATGAAAAAAAGATGTTGTCCAAGTACAGCTAATCAATTACGATGATAGTAAATTAGGTACTTCATATATTTTACTCTTAACTGACGGCAGAACCAAACATCTAGTAAGAACCAAACCCAGCATCTACATAAAACAGAACCAGTTGAATAGTGGAAACCTTAATCAACTCATTGCAAGCAAGACATGGTGCACTTTTCCCATTAGACGCCCTTATTAAGAAAATAATCTTAAAATGGTAAATTTATAACAATAAATGCATGGTCCCACTAGACAATAGAAGAGTATAACCATGGTAAAGAAACTTCAACTTATCTATGGGCTAAAGCAAGGTTGAATTTTGATTGTTTTGAAGCTCCAGGGGTTTCCTTTCAAATAAACTATTTTACGGATACGACTGACCGACTCCTTGATGATTGCAATACAATTTATCTGCCCTATCTGAAAGGTACTGTATATCGTGAATTCCTACATGCACAAGAAAGTTTATAGATTGTGATAGTCATTGTGAAACAATGATAAACACCAAAGATAATGTCCAAAAATGTCCAAAAGCAGACATTTCAGCACGTACGGTTGAAAGTAGACATCATAATAAAAACAAATGATGCATAGGAGAGAAGGCACTATTTATACAAAAAAAAAATTGTGAGCATTTCTTAATGAAAGCTTATGTGAGCATTAGTTATTTCTGTTTTGCAAATAAGAGTGACCAACTACTTAGTACTTACTCACTGCACTACAATATTTCTGTCCTACTTGAATTTTGAAGTCAAATGTAATGTATATCCGAATTTCTACATACCGCAGAATGCCTATTTAATCACTGCAGCCACAGGTCCCCGGATCATAACCTGGCTCTAATAGCAAAGATGAAAAAATATGGAGGTAACCAAAAATTGAACATAACAACAGAAGAGATTACCTAACCAGGGTGGTTGGTCGATGATCTAGACTTGTTCCATTATCTGCTCCGCTCCTGCAGAATGGATCTCGGTGGAGGGGAACTACAATGATAGAGAAGAACACCCTCCTTGTCCCAGTGTGAGAAGACTACTCTTGTGAAGAGAAATTTGGTAGAGGAAAGAGAGGAGAGAGTTTGATAAGTGTCTATTTCCTGGCAACCTTCATATGGGATCCTAACATATATAGGACATGATAGATTCACGAATCACGACTCTTAATTTTGTCCCTGTAACCACTAAGTAATCTTCTTATCACTAAAGAAAAAATAGGAATAAGGCACGATCTACCCAATAGACTAGGTAGGATCCACCTGTTGCACCAACAAGGTGTAAAAAAAATCATTACACCTTTTTGTCTTATAAATACTGAGATCCCTTCTGCTAAGCATCCAATTTGGATAACCGAAGTACCTGACGTGAATTAGACTACTACAGTATAATCATAAATTTCATATTACAAAAGTCCATTGAATTTCAAAACTAATTGTGATATTATTTTTTTTGCTAACTTGATTCTGGTCCCTCTAAGTTTCTAAAACCTAGCTGGAGCCGTTGCACTCACCCCGACCTCACCTGAACAGGTGTACCCGAACCCAACCTTGCCAGATTTGTTTCACCCTACCCCAACCTTGCCAGAGTATTTTCATTTTCCTTTTTGTCATTGTTAAACAAAAAGAAGTAATTTCTTTTTTATTCAATATATTCATGTGCTTTGCACATGACTGTTAAGCTGGACGGGAGGGTATCGAGTATCGACTTGCAAAAGTGGTGGCAATTCAGTGTATTTTTAAGTGCCTATTGAAATAGTACATGACATCTGGGTGTAAAAGTAATGATAGTTCAAGGTATTCCAGTGCAAATTAGCCTAAAGTAAAATAAACAGAGAATCCTGTAGAAGTGTAATAGAAATAGAGTTTAAATATAAAGGGATAAGGGAGAGAAGGAAAGAGGAAGAGGAAAGCGGGCATGAAGGAGAGAGAGAGAGTAATTTGAGACATCTCATTTATGAGACTGCAATTAGCAAGTTTGGTTGTCAACATGCCTTCAGTTTTATAACCAAGTATTCATTTTCTCTTGTTTGTGCGTGAAAAAGGAACCAGTAGCTGCCACATGCACTCAGTGACAGGTACATTTAGTATATTGTTATATATGTTGCAGCAAATACCATAATCTATTCAAAAGAATCAATGATATTAATGTTCTTTAATTACACATCATAAGTACTAAAGAACTAGAGAAGAAGAAAATATCACAATCACATAGAAGAAAAAAATATCACAATCACGTGAGAAACCAATTTGAGCACTAAGAGTGTCTGATATAAAATAGAGATCATTGTTGATTGTAGTGTGCATGCTCACACATAAAACTGAAAGACAATTTGAATTTTCTGAAATAATAATAAACAATATGAAATAACATAGATAGAGTAGATTCAAGACCTGCCAAGCTATTCGGATTATCTCCAGACCACTGAATAACAAGACAGCTACTATTAAAGTTATACCTGCAAACATTAGATGAAGTCAAGAACCAAAATCATAATATAAACAATATTCAAGGTTATGAAGTCTTACCACCTTATAACAGGTCATCAAGAATAGACTAGCACATTGGATTCCCATGGTTTTGAATAAGTTATCTTATTATAACCATTAATTCGTAGTGAAAATAGAATTTCAGTATTTGTTGAACCAAATAAATGATGTGTCTTATTAGCAGAGTTGATTGCAAGTAGTAATAAAAAGAGGACGACATCATCAAGTTAACAGAAGTTACGGAACAATAAACTCTCCACTATTTCCATGAATGTTGTTTAACAATTCACGCACATGTGCACACAGAGAAATCATCTGGGCCTGTTGGGTTAAAGTTTTCTTCAAAGGTACAGTGTCAGCCTTTCCTGTGTAGTGCTGCATTATAAGAGACTAAATAATGAATACCTAGCCAAGATTTTATGAGCATAGTGAGGTTCAATGGTCTTCTTATAGAAACAGATGGTTCAATGTTCTACCAAAGAGGACCCCTCAAGGTATCAATTATCCTATAGCTAGAAGAATGCCAAAACTGTGGCAAGAAATTAATATTAGAATGAAACTGCACATGGAGATAGTTTAATAAGTGGAAGAGAGACACTGCACCAGATTCCAATCACCTCATCTTTCTAAAAGTTTGAACAAATGTAACAGGAGGTTTTATTAAAGGTACTGATGTTTGGAAATTTAAATATGGTTCTACTTTTTAAACTATTGAGGTAGTTATCATATAACTATCCTAAAAAAGGTAAGAACCACGAAGGAGCATGACCTTTTCTACAGGATAGAAAAAGATAATGGAGCAGAAATAGCTTAATATATGCCATAACAAAGGCAACACACTGATCACAGGATCACAAATCCTCGGTGTCAAAGAGAATGTCAAATACATCCTGGCTTCTTCAATACAGAAAAGTAATCAACAATTTTAGCTTGAAGCTTCTTCCACGTGTGTACAAAACAGGCTAGGCAGAACTTGGGGTGACACATACAATCAGATGATGTGGCAAACCTGAAAGCATCTTAAACAAGAATATGCCGTACAACACAGAGGCTTAACAAGAAATGTGTTTTGAAAAATCAAAGGATTAAACAGTGCCACTTCCAAGTATCTTTTTGTGTGCATGGATGTGCATTTGTTTCTGTACGAGTGTATATGTATGTGTGCAAACATGAGAGTACATGTTTTTCCTTTTCTATAACAGAACTACATTCCTGTTCAGTATTTACTATTTAGAAGTTGTTCATTATCCTATTACCCAAAGATCATTCTGCCTTATTTGCAGTGGCTAAATCACACAAAGATCAAAATTCCACTTTCAAAATCCTTACTTTCTAACAATTTTTACTTTTCAAATCCGTATTTCCTAACAATTTTAATATACAAACATAATAATAATTTTTAAATCTTTATGGCAGCTCTCTAGTAACTTTTTATACTCTGTGAAGAAAGGAAAGAAAAATTTTGTTTACTCATGTGTCCATAAATGAAGCTCAACTTTGCAAAATAAATCATATTAAACAAGTTTGTGACCATCAACTGCTTTCATGCCCAGTATGGTAGTTGCTCAGTATCCTGTATTCTTATGGATTATTTGAGAGCATGTGACAGATTTGTGCTTAGAATTTCTTTTAAAAAGGCCACATGTACCTCAATGGTTAAGCCTATTTGCTGTATAAGTATCAAAACATGTAGCAGAAGATATAATACATTATTGCATTTGGAAAAGTCCAACAAAAGTTTTCTTGTCAAAGAATACTTGCATATAGTTCACAAGCCAAAAGAAAACATAAATATAAGTAATTTGTTATAATCCTTTCCCTGTCCAAGGAGTAAGATTATGATTGCTGGGGAGCACAATTATCATTATTATTCGTCTTGTAGAGTACTGTTTTGTGTCCTGAATTTTTGACGAATAGAATTAATCTACCAGAAGAAAACAAGCATACAATAAGGATGCTATGACTTTAGAAATAACCTATAAAAAAAACAGCCAAGACCAGGAAACTACAAGGTTCTTAGAAGATGGCACCATAACTTGTTGTCAAAAAGAAAAGATAGCACCATTAAATCTTTATTCAGTGTAAAATATTTGTAGGTCCAGTTCTTATACCTGAACAACTATTAAATATTTTAAAGAACAGTATATTACAAACAAATTCTGCTTATCATTATATGTGGATCAACCATATTTGTTCAATTACCCATCATTCCAAGTAACATGTGGAAACACAATTTAGAGTTGACATTAGTGAATTCACAGGGAAACATACACAGTAAAAGCTTGCAAACAGAAATTAGCACATTGATAGCAGGAAAGCAAAGCAGAATCATCATTAAGGAAACAAATTATTTGCAAGGATTTTTTTAGAACCTATATAAAAGCAGATTCACATGAATTTGGCAAGCACTAGACAAATATAAACTCACCTCTGCACGAAATAAGGAGCTAATGAACCAGCAATTGCATGAGGTGGTGCTAGTAACCCGAGCTTTTCCGCTAAACCTGGTGCTGTAGCCTATTAAGACAAGGTAGAATCAGCAAGAGTGGAACTTACAGCTAACTTTATGTTAAAGTAAGGCGGGACTAACAAACGCACCTCCAGAACAATCTTAGACCAGACACGCTCTTTGAGATCCATCAAGTTCATTCCTGCTGCATCAGTCTCATCAATACTTGCGTAGCCTCCTATTAGAAGAGAGGCCATGAAGGAACTAACAAGAGAGATCCTCTCAGTTTCATTGTAAATATCTGGTTGTGTCTGATATAACTTTCGGATTTGGGGTCCTGTGAATCGCTCATAAGCACGCGACCCAGTAAGTTTTGATAATTCCAATGCACCTCCTACAGCATTCTCTATTTCTCTGCACTGTGATGTGGTGCTACTGTCCATCCATATTGGTGATTCCTTTGTAGAGAAAGCATCGTTAAGTTGAGATAACAATGGCTTACTAGGATCCAATGAAGCCAATATTGGCAGACTGCCCTTTTTCCAGTAAACACTGCCATGTTGTTGTCCGCTCCCTGAAATTGCTACAACCTTTCCAAAGTCCACTTTTGATTTTAATTTTTCTAGTAGACTATCTAATGCATCAACCCACATCAACGTAGGGGAAACTATCCTACTATTCTGTGAGGGGTCTCTGTAGACTCCATCTTTGGTTTTATATTGTGGCAATTCAGAATCAAAATGTACAGTTTCTGAAACAACAATGGTGAGCTTGGAGTCTAGTACAGTTGCCTTTAGTGACCTATTAATCAAAAGATCAGGCATAAACATTAATAGTCTTCTTTGTCAAGACTAGCAGCTTCAGGGTTAATTATGATTTAGTGCTAAAGATGACATACACATTTCATTACAATATAACTTTAATTTGGTTTTGTTAAATAGAATGTGTCTGATAGCAAACAGGAAGAAATGTTGAAGCATGTAGATATACATGGTCCAATGAGGAATAACCAAGCGTGCTTCTTCAAAATTACAAATAAATCGGTATATTTGTATGTAGGGATAAGCAATGTGATCAAATCAGAGAACATGAGTCATGTTTCGTATTAAAGACCAGGTTGGAGAAATTCTCTCCCTCAGCTCATTCATTCCCCACCAGTTTCTTATGACAGCCATTTACCTAATAAATATGAGTTCACATTAATGGAGAGGTTTAATGCAAAAGTTTCATTTCTATCTCATATCAGATTCAACTTCTGCATTTCACATCCCTCCATCTGACTTTGCATGAAAGGTCTGAATCTTTTACTGGTTACCAGTTGATAACCAGCTATACCACAAGTCATCTGATTAAAACTAAAGGTTCTCGGTAATCTGCAGTTTCATATTTATCTTACTTAACATAGGAAGAAATGAAGATCCACTTCCATTAAATATTCTGTAAAGTGTGTCTGCACTAGCTTCATCCCATCTTTCAATTCTCTCCTTGTAAAATTATATTGATGAGGAAAAGAAAAAGTTCCCATGAGATTGATTTCTTAGATAGTTCCAGAAATGAACGTAATCATATTACTTTGCATTCCTTATTTCGATAGTGTTCGAGTTTATCCTGTGCGCAGAGGGCCTAGATGGTTTCTATATGGTGGATTCAGATATTTGGGTGTGTTTATTATGCAGATTATTTTAATACCCCGGAAACCAAGGATGGAAAAGCAATTGACATATTTGTCTTATGTTATCAAATTTTACGATGTCGTATTTAATTCCTGTGAATGCAATTTTCCCTATATTGTGGTAAACTTATTCCCTCTAAAACAGGTGGGAATTTACCGTATTTTTATTTCCATGGGATGGACACACAAAAATAGGTGCAACCATGCATGGCCGTGTCACTGTCCCTTCCTGTGTCGTGTCATATCTGTGTAGATGCAACATAGCTTAGTGGCCAATTGTGTTCGGTTTTGGGATAGTCAAGTTTGGCTTGGCAGGTTCGGGACAATGTTTACGAGTTAGGGGCAACAGATTCGGGTAATCGGGCTCATGTAACATGCAACAGATTCATATAAGTGGGTTCATGTAACATTGATTAACTAACTAAGCTTCAAACAATCTTGATAATTAAAATAACAGAAAATTTTATATAGGGCGAAAAACTTCACCCAATTTGTGCAGAACAAGAAATGTTTTGTATATTTACAACGAAGGGGATATGGCGCCAGTTGCACTGGTGCCAAACAAAAAAAATAAAAAAATAGGGCGCCAGTCACAGTGGTGCCAAACTTTTATTTTCCAATTGATGCATGCATATTAGCTTCTTGTTGAATGAAAGGTTCTAGTTAGTTCACATTGATGCATATTCATGCATGTTGGCTAGCTCACATTGATGCAGATTGCATATTCATGCATGTATATGCCAAGGTAGTCAAAGGCGCAACGCGCACTCGAGACGCAAAGGGTCCAAATCGCCCGAGGCGCAAGGCGCACTTAAGGCGCGTCTTAGCTATTCCAAGTCTAGGTTGCAATCACTTTGAATTGAGTGAGTGAGAGAAAACAGTAAAAAATTTATATATATATATATATATATATATATATATATATATCGGATTTCTATATTGATAAACATTTGTGCTTCAAATTCTCCCATGTCTAGGTTGCAATCACTTTGAATTGAGTGAGTGAGAGAAAACAGTAAAAAAAAAAGTACAACAGTTCAAAAAACAGTCAAAAAACAGTACAATAGTTAAAAAAAGTCTAAACATGTTATTTTTTTCACAAGATTTTCAAGGCGCGTCTTAGCTATTCCAAGGCGCTCGGAAAAGGCGCACCTAGGCGCGCCTTAGGTGCGCCTTAAGAATTGGGCCCCGCCTGGAGTGCCCTGAGGCGCTGCCCCTGCGCCTAGGAGCAAGGCGCGCCTTTGACCACACACTATATGCACGCATATAATATTCATGCATGTTGGCTAGCTCACATTGATGCATATTGCATATTCATGCATGCATATGCACGCATATAATATTCATGCATGTTGCTAGATTCTTGCTGAATGAAAGGTTCTAGCTAGCTCACATTGATGTATATTGCATATCCATGCATGCATATTGTCTAGCGCCAAGTTTTTAAAAAAAAAAATTTGTTTGGCGCCAGTGCATCAGGCGCCAGATTCCCTTCGTTGTAAATATACGAAACATTTCATGTTCTGCACAAATTGGATGAAGTTTTTCACCCTATATAATTTTTTTTGCTAAAATAATGTTGGCAGTGGGATCTGAAACTAGGTCTACGATAAGAGACTAAGATTTTATCCAACTAGAATAAAACAAGTTTAGGATGTGAAGGCCGCAAAACCACTGAATATATTTTAGGTTGTGTTTGATACGTTGATTTCAATATTGCAAAAAATTCCACAAACCAAGAGTAAAATTCACAAGCATCAATTCATCAAATATTTATATTATCATATTTGTTACAATATATAATATTCCCAAGAATATAGAATTCTTGTGCAAGAATATGACATTCTTGACTTATAATAATATATCTTTAGTGGTTTTACTTTCACATCCAAAACTTATTGTAATCTAGTGGTTTAAGACAATAGTCTCTTACCTAAGACTTTGATTCAAGTCACACATTCAAGTCACACCAACAACATACTATTAGTTTAATCATCAAGGTTATTTTTATATAGTTTAATTATCAAGATATTTTTATATTAGTTAATTAATCAATGTTACTCGAACCACTAGTTTGAACAAATTATCCTAACCCGAACTTCGTAACCCATAAACGAACACAAACATGCTTACCTGAACAACCCAAAACTTATATGAACTTGGTTGACTCTTAACCATACTTTGTAGTATCGGCCTACGGCCGATACCAATAATGTTTAGCATGTCCCAACCGATACCTACCCCTATCGATAGTGACCGATATCGACATTGGGAATCTCTTTTTCGGCCAATTCGGCAAAGAAAAAGGAACAAAAAAGACCACAACATAGAATATAATTAAAATTATGCCTAAATGTATAAAATATTTTTTGTAAATTTTTAATAATTTATTAATAATTGTTTGTTTTCCGATACTCTGATCCAAATCGTCGATTGTACCGATTCCGAATTTCCGATGCTCATAGGAAGAGTCTGATACTAGTTCCGATACTTCGAACCTTGCTCTGAACCCAACTGAACAAAAACCAACTGCCCCGAAGTCCAAACATGATTGGCCCAATAATTACATTCCCATAGAAAATAAAAATAACTATAATCTTTGGAGAGAATAGATTTTCGTTTCCAGATAAAATTATTTACAACATGAAACAAACATGTCATTGTTTTCCCTCCTTAGTTTTCCAGAAATTAAAAAAAAAATCTACATATCAAACACACCCTTACTATAAACCAAAAATGTCATATTCTTACACACAAATTCTATTTTCTTATAAATATTATATATGATATCAAATACAATAGTATAATTTCATATGAAATTGGTGTCCAAAAAAGTTTATTCAAATGAACATAAAGTTCCCAACAATATTGCAATATGAATTGTTGGTCTCTGCATGTCTGTGTTGCACAGACAGACGGGAAAATGGTGCCCATATCAGTAACGTGTCGATATTGGTTGACGATGGAACATAGGCAACTATGTTGTACTATTTGATGTATGTATTCCGTATCCATATCATGTTCTTCTCCGTATCTATGTATGTATTCCTCCAACATAGCTATCTATGCAGTACATGCTATATGATATTAAATAGTCGACAAGAAATTTTTGGAGAATAATGTTTTAGACCAAAGAGGTTTATGACACCAAGCTTTATTTTGTCTCTTGGATAATTATGAGAGTTCTTAAAACTGACCAGCCTAGTAAGACTGTAAATTAAATAACCAAAACTGACCGTTCTAGTTAAAGAGCTACTACCTATATATTGTCTAAAAGGGTACATAATATCATAGTAATGCTATGCCAACACAGTCGGTTATAAAGTTGTATTGTTATTTGAGAAAACAAAAGAAAATTTCGCATGCATTTTCAATTGAAATTTGCCAACAATACAACTACGTACAATAAAAACCCTATACAAAACTTAGTGGCTAGAACATTATTAATAATAGCAATACCCCTAATTTTTATTACTTATTAGAATATAGGTGTAAAAGTAATCACTCATTTATATAAATCAATATGTAGCACATGTAGAACCAGAAAAATTATTAAGGAGAATAAAACCTAATGACCGAAAGAAATAATCTAAGGGGAATCACTTGATATGGAGATTCGAAGAAATTAGGTACCAGCAAAATCCCAACTATCAATTTCACATTAAGAATCACTTAATATGGGGGATTCAACGAAATTAGGTGCCAGCAATATCCAAGTATCAATTTCACATCCATTAGGTTCCGAATGGCCTTAACACCAAAAACCCTACATTTTGTTGTCTTCATATATAAGTTCACAGATTGATTAAAATCCTTAATCTGATCATAACAAGGCAATAAAAACATGAAATTTAAAACACCCAAATGCCCAAAATAATGATAATGCTTACTGTGTGATCTATCAATTCCACATCCATTCTGAACCTAATGGCCTTCAAACCAAAACCCTAATACCCAACAAATCATATTAACCCCAAGCCCTAAAAATCTGCTCTTTTTATCTATTCTAATCCTAAATACACAAAATTTTCATAATTAGGTAACAGATTGAATAAAGCCACTAACTTTATCACTAAAAAAAACATGGAATTTAACAATTAAATGCGAAAAGAATGTCAACTTTTTTAGGTCCAAAAGAAATAACGAGGAGAAGAATACGTACTGTGTCGAACTATCGAAACCAAGGAACAGGGAATTGTCAGGAAGAGAGTAATCCATCGGAAGAACGATTAAAGAAACAAGAAGGAAGCTTTTTTATGATGATTAATTATATAGTGATAAATTGCGGAAAAAGGAAAGAAAGGCTACTATATTTAGTATATGAGGATAAGATCGGGATAAATACTAAGTTTTGGCAGAAAATCCAGAACAAATTGATATGAAGAAGTCTTGCGAATCATTTTCTCCGACATTTATGCAATATCAGTAACAAACCAAAATAAAAAGGAAATCTTTTTATAAATCAATAATGAACAAAAATAATTTTGAAAATACTTTAAAAAAAAAAAGGTTCTGTTGGGACTTGGGAGCTGTCAGTTGGGCCAGTTTCATTCGAGAGCCCACTTGGGTTGAAGGTGTTTAACTAATGGAAGATTTCTTTTGGGCCAACCATTCATGCTCCCAAGGGTTTTTCCTTTTTTTTTTTTTTTGATGGTGCCCGACGTCGGACTTTTAATGCACACTGCATTGTATGTCTTTTGGGCCCACTGTCCACAACTCCCTACATAAATTGAAGGAATAATGCATGCCCCATGGCTCGATCACTGATCTTCCGTCACCCAGCCAGAACTTTTCTCTCTCTCCCCACTGACCACAAGGATCACTCTAGTTTGGTTGCTCCTAAGGAATTAGTTTTGATTAAGTTGCGTTTTATTCGGAGTTGATTAAGTGTAATGGATTAGCCAAATGGTTTTGACTTATTTAGTTTTAGGATCTCGTATAATATTTAAAATTTATCGTTTAGCTCTTATATTGTCCATGATAGGGTTTGGGTCTCGTCTTGATGGTAGACTGGGTTGACTGTTAGATCTCGTTTAGGTTTCCATAATATTCGAAATTTACGTTTAGTTTTAGGGTCTCGTATGATATTTAAATTTTTTTTTTATGTCTCCATTTTGCATGGTCAGTCCAAGTCAACAGTCAGGACGAGACTCAAACCCTCTTCTGGACAATATGGAGACATAAACGTAAATTATAAATATTATAAGAGAACTAAAACTAAATAACCCAATGATTTTTCTCGGTTTTCATTCGCTCCAAATGTTTTCACTCGTTTAGGAAGTCAAACGTCATTTTCTATAATATCCATATGGAAAATGATATATGAACCGCAGATCCGACTCGCCACCAAGTGTCAGGATCCCATTAACACCCCCCCTCCCCTCCTTTTCCTATTTGTTTGGACTTACCACCGATTGATCTGTCAATGGGACGCTGACACTTGTCGGACGGATCAGAACTACGAACCAGTTCTGCGGTTCACCTATCAGCGTCCTATCCATATACATGGATCATAGACAAACTTTTTAAAAATGGAATAAATAACTATCCCCGTAACTATAATCCAAACTGATGCTAAATCACTCACCCAATGATCTTTTCTTAAATAACCATCTGCGTATTCCGATACACGTATACGTATATTTGTAGCTAAACTACTCGGTTGCCTAAAATTTATTTGATTTTTGTAGTGCATTGAGCTTTTCTTAGCCAAACAACTTAAATATAGTCATTTTCTACCAAATCTCTCCGAATAGTTCTCTTTTGGTGTAAAGTGAGAGAAAATATTGAAAAATAGAAATGTTTCATGTAGAATGAGATTCCATTTCCGTGGGATCAAAATTTTATTTTCTTTCATTTCCTCCCCTTCCTTAGCATTCAAGCACAACCGAATGGTCAATATCATTTTACGCATTGACTAGTAGGTTAAAACATATTATTGATAGATACGAACTAGTTACATACTTGTACCAATCTACTTTTTTTCACTCCACAAAGCATTAAACATCCGGAGTCCATTTTTGTTCACCCACAAATACTATGATATTTGTTCACCCTCCAATAGAAAATGCACACGTAAAATTTTCAAAGTCAAAACCACCTTGGTTGGTGAACAAAATCACTTGCAAGATAGTTTTGTTTGGATGAAGATGCCACGTGTACATTTTCTATTGGAGGATGAACAAACATCATAGTATTTGTGGGTGAACAAAAATGGACTCTTATAGTTTTATCATAATAAATTGATATGATTTACTAAAGTGACTACTATGTTGATTTCTTTGATTACTTATAACGTGTAGATTATATCGAACAAAATTCACATGCAAATAAACCAAAGTACAAAATTACATATTTTGGGATAAGCTTGAAATAACCTAAAACCTTAATTCAAATTGTTCCTATAAATTTTATCTAAAAAATTTGTTCCTATGAATTATCGTGCAAAATGCAACATATTCTAAAATGTAATAGTTATTTGGCAAAGTCGATATATTTGATAATCCTGAAGTCAAATTCGTTAGATGCAAGCTTGTTGAAAAGCTAGGTAATGAGACAAAGTATTTATATGGACACCTAAAAACAATGTTGCTCTAAATTTTGTTGTTTACTACTTGAAACTTTAGATGGATAATTATCTTGCAAAATGGGACATATTGTAAAATGTAATAGTTATTGTGGCAAACTTGGTATAATTGATAATCATGAAGTCATAGTGGGGTAGATGAAAGCTTGTTGGAAAGTAAATGATGAGACAAAGTATCTAGGATTTTGTTAACATACGTCCTAAGGACACATGTTAACACAATAATAAATATGTAATTTAAATTGGTACTACTACTAGCACATTTATCAATACATTGTTTACTTAAAATGTGTATTGATAAATATAAATTGTGCATTGATAAATGTATTGGTGGAAGTACCAACATAAATTATACATTTATCAATGTTTTAACATGTGACATAAGTGCACATATCAACAAAACCCAAGTATCTATATGGATTTTATATTAATTGCATCATTCATGGTAGTCATGGACAATTTATGCATAAGTGGGTGTTGCTCTATGTGCAGACTAAAGAACAAAGTAGGTAAACTTAGAGAGAGCCGAATAGGTTATTGAATATTATTTGGGTAAAAAAATTATATTCAAGCAATAAAACAAACATTGTGTGGCCAAGATAAGAGATGAACTAAGGTCTCGTTTGGTTCACGGAATCGTGGTAATGGAAAAGAAAAGTCATTCATTTCCTATGTTTAGATGTCAAATAAAAGAAAAATAATTCACAAAAGAAAAAAAAAATAGGGAAGAAATGGTTCCCCCATCTATCTAAGGATTCACTTTTCCATCATTGGGATTCACTTTTTATTCCAATTTTTTTGACCTTCCGAAACACCGAAAAAAAGAAGATAAAAATTATAATTTTTTAATGGAAAAAAAACAAGAAATTGATTTTCTTTCCATTCTGTGAACCAAACGAGGTCTAAATGTATTAAACTCTTGGGCCTTGGCACATGATCACCCACAAGCTCAAAGCACAATAAATGATAAGGCAATATATTGTAAATGTAAATCAGAGAAGAAGCTAGTTTAGAGAAATTTACACAATGATATATCCTAGTGTCCCAGGCTTAGGACAATCCAGTCTCGGTCCTCTTACTTAATCCACTATTATGTTTCAAATAGTACTAATTTTAGCTTGTTTGGACAAAAGCCTGTTTTTAAATTTTTAGCATTTTGTCGGTTCTTGTCGTAAAGCATTATAATTTTGACTCTAATACCAGTAAACAATGTTGCTATTGGTTTATCGCGTAAATTTCTAATCCAATTATAAAAACACCCAGCAATGTTTGAAGTGTTAAAATCTAATCTAGGACACATAGCATAAGTTGTTATCCAATAAAAAAAATTATGACTTTCATTATTTGTACCGATAATGCAATTGAAAATACTCATATTTTCTGATTTAACTTTTCAAACTAATCACTCTTATCCACCTCATTCATTATAAGATCTTGCAAATTTATCTAGCCATACTTGATATTGCTTTACTCCAGTTACTTTTTTTTTCAATTTTTTTTTTCAAATGTTGAATACAAAAAAATGTGACGAGTTTGAAAAAGTTTCAGGCATACCATTTATTAATTATTTTTATTTATCTGATATAAATGAAATAATATTCCATCGATAAAATAAGCTTTTAAAAGATATTTTAAAATTGCTTAAAAACTATGTCCATGACTCAGTATTTTTATATTCAGCAACTCCATGCACAATTGGATATAATTGGTAGTTAGGGTTGTGAGCACAAGCAATAAATAAATTATCTTATATATATGTGCAAGAAAAGTAGCATTAATATTAATTACAGGTAAACAACCGCTTAAAAAATTATCCATCCATGCCTTGAAACAAATAAATATTCTTTGAAAGATATTATTTTCTACTACTTAAAAAATATTTTCTCCCGAAATTTGTTTCAATAATTGTAAAAGCATATTTCCTGACTATTGTATGCATCAACATAACTACCATTAGTTTCAGATGATATAATTTTTTAGTCTCTCCAAACTTAAGAATATATAATATGTACTCGATGATCTCTATGTATGTCGTTTACAATTTGTAATGAACTATAGGAGTTGTTATCTCTAATTTTATTCATTATTTTATTTTTAACCGATGTAATAGTAGCTAATGGATGACATTCTCTTGGTAATCCAACTGAACAAGAATATTGAGTTTCTAATGTACTAGTAAAAAATATTTTATTTCACTAATGGCTCTAGCGTATACTCTTTAACAATAATTTGGAGAGTCACAAGTATATATAATTCTCTGAGCATTGTTCGCTCTAGTTAAACAAGTAAAATTATGTTCAATTGTTATATCACTTATAAAAAAAAAATTTAGAATGAGATTCAAATATTTTTCCAACAAATAATTCAGGAGTACCAGCATCTATATTATTATCGTCATTATCATCTAAATCTTCAATTAAATTATCATTACTTTCATCATCATGGTTCTCTTCAATTTGGTTTAAAGAAGTAGGACTAACATTAAAATTTTGGTTATTAGAAAATTGTTGGCTACTTAAAATGATATTTGTGTCAAAATTTCGTAATAGTGGAGTAATGTAAATCTTTATATATGATGAACCTAAATTACTTTGAACAACAAAATTATGTGTTTCCTTACTATCTATTAATAAACAAGTACCGTTAAAAATCTACCTTATTATGCATTCATATCTGATAGAAAAACGATCGATAATAATATTGCATAAATTATCTAATGTGATTTTTTGATACCCTAAAAGAAGTTGAGTTATATCTCTTTCATAAGATAATCCATTTAGTATACCTTCATGCAAGCATAGTGTAGTTTCCCGCTCCGCGATGGCACTATATAGTTCGAGATATCGGTTTCCTGGCTCAAGAGGAAGCCTTCATGAAGAGCTCCATGTTGGGACACAAGACGATTGATCTGGGTAAGTGGGAAGAAGTTCATTCTTTGATCCTTTCACGCCTAATAAGAATCTGGTTTTATAACTGCTTGTGCTAAGAAGATAGTGTTCATAAGAAGAGTGATAGAACATGAACCTGCATGCTTAACAAGAGAACACGTATTGCTTGTCTAATGATAGAAGTCTGCCATGCTAAGTAAAAGGAAAGAATATTGCATGCTAAATAAATACTGTTACTGCTATTAAACGAACCACTGCCATGTTAATAAACAAGAGTAAGAGAATACTGTACGTCCCTTATTGCATGTTAATAAGAGTAGAGTAAAAAATATGCTTGAACATGTTCCATATCATATGCTAGAGAAAGAGTAGAACTACATGCTTAGTTAAAAGAGAAAGAAAGAAATGTTGCTATGTCTGTTTAAATAGAGATTGCTTGCGTGTTTCCTTTATCGTACTGTAAAGATAGAACTGTAAAATGCTTGCACTATAATAGAGATGACTGCTTATCTGTACAGAGATAGAGATGGCGGCTTGTCCGCACGGAGAAGAAGACTAATAGTGCACCATGAGGCTTGTAGTCCTCGCGATCAGAGCGGTGTGGCTATTAGAAGAGATAGATAGAAAACCTGATTGTTCATCGACATCATGCATCGTAGAGTTTAATTGATAGAGTGCATTCATGCATTAGTCTCGGAAAACTTGTGCACAAGGATAATCCCACCATCGGTTCCTGGGGCACTGGGGACCGTTCGCCCTAGGGGGGATCAGAGAAAATACCCTGAGGCAAAAAAGTCCTCGCTATCATGCGGGTGTTCACGTCCATTAGGTAGTTGTTTCACGCATCAAAGCATCTAGTATGGACATATATTTGTACAGTGCTGGGCCGTGATAACACCGCTACTAATCATGGGGAAGAACACTCATGGACCATCATATAGTTATGTCGCATGCTAGGGTTTCAGCCTTCTTGCATATCTAACTGTTTGATGCAAAGACGAACGAAAAATAGAACCTATATATGTTTATGCAAATTGTGGATAACTTGTATGTTTGTTGCAGGGATAACCGTTCCATTATGGGTAAGACTTACTGTACAAGTGATAATTTATGTTCCTTATCAAAACTGCTATAGAAGTCTATCTATTTTACGTGAATACGCTGGTGTCCTTTTAATATGAGATGATAGTTCACAAGATGTGGCATATGTTCCTAAGAGAGTAAACGAATATGGCTCACAATACATGTTGCATACTTTATGATAGAATAGCTCCTATAGTATGCCTTATTATATTGAGTATGAAATGTGGCTTTACAAAGATGTTTTCAAATGAAGTAAACTGATTCTGATCCTGTACTGCATGAAATAAACCTAGGTAAAAGTAGCAAGATCACTAGTAATGTAATATTTTCTCACATGCTTACTTAGTGTTGGTTTTAGAGAGTGTTGCTCCAGTTTGTTGCTTTTATACTCACCAGTGTTTCCCAAAGTGCTGACCCCCACCAGTCTGTTCGCTGGTGCTGGATCGTCCGAAGAACCGATAACAGATCCTCATCCTCAGGAGCCGGAGATCTGATGATACCGTGAGATGCATTGAGATGTTTAGAGTTACTTTTGTATAAATGGATGTAATGTATGGAACGATGTTATTGTATTATATAATTTTGCTAGAGAGATGTAAGCCAATTGGCAAAGCCTTGTAATCATTTCAGATATCAATAAAGAGATTATTTCCTTTACCATTGTGTTCATTTACTTTTCTGCAATATTGTGTCGCTGCTTCTATCTCTGTATCTCTGTACGGCTTGTCCCTTCAACTTATTTACCTTGTCCTTGATTAAGACCTTTAGTTTTGTTTTGGAACATCCAAGATTTATCATGGTGAAATGTCATAAATTACATTGGAAATTATCTTCAAAAAATACTTACTAATTGAAGTGGACTAGTCGAGTGCTCATTTACTTAGGAACTGTTGGGAAAGGGTTTAACAAGCAGCGGAAAAATGGATCTCTTCTTTCCCTCCTTATGTGATAAAAATAGGCAAGCTAGTAAAAATAAGCAATGTAAATGACACACGATATTTACGTGGAAAACCCTTCAAATCGAAAAAAAAACCATGGGACCGAGAGGTCCAGATACTTCCACTATTACCAATAATAATGGGGTTACAAGAGGTATTCTCTAGACTAAACTAGAGGCATACAATCATCAACCAAAGTTGGAATACACAAAAATTAGAACAAACTCACCGGGTCTGTTCTGAAAATAATATCTCGACTTCTGACCGTAGGAATTGCAATCCCACCATTGGATATGAACTTCAACGAGTCAGGAACAATACTCTAAAATTTTATCTCGATCGGTAACAAAATTACTGCCGCAGAGAGATTACTCAATTTCTAGCTTTCTTTCCTACGGATTTCTCTCACTATGAAGTGGAATTCTTGTGTTCTTTTTGTCACACACTCATTCTCAAATGGCAGCCAAGGTCCTCTATATATAGTGGGATAGAGCATGGAAATTGATGGTGAGTGAATAATGCTTCAAGAGTTCCAATACACTCTTTCTCAATTCCAACATATACCTTTGGCAATACTAAAATTTGACTTCCATTGTTCCAATGGCTTCTCCAATTTTCAAGATGGTGAGTTGCCACAATTGAATGAGGAACAACTCCCAAGAAATCTCCCCCTTCTGAATCAATTGGGAGGAACTACCAATCCCGCATTCGAGCAACACTTCTCGAATTTCTTTGTTGGCAAATTCTTGGTCATCATATCCGAGCCATTCTCGTCGGTATGGATCTTCTCGAGTTGTAATAACTTGGACTCCAACTGGTCTCGAATCTAGTGATATCGTATATCAATGTGTTTCATTCGAGAATGATATACGGGTTCTTGGCTAAGTGAATAGCACTCTGATTGTCACAGAAGAGGATGGAATTTTCTTGTTTTGAGCCCAACTCTTCTAAGAAATTCTTCATCCACAATAATTCTTTGCAAGCTTCGGTTGCAGCTATGTACTCGACCTCTGTGGTTGATAAAGCAACACACTTTTGTAAATTCGATAGCCACGATACGACTCCCCCTGCAAAAGTCATCATATAACCCGAGGTGGATTTGCGAGAATCATCGTCACCTGCTAGGTCAGCATCTGTGTATCCTTCCAACACAGGTTCACCGGAATCAAAACACAAACACATCTTTGAGGTTCCTCAAAGATACCTCAGAATCCATTTCACAGCAGCCCAATGCGCTTTACTCGGATTTGACAAAAATCGGCTAACAACACCCACGGCATATGCTATGTCTGGCCTTGTGCACACCATCGCATATATTAAGCTACCCACAGCTGATGTATACAGAACTTTGCTCATTTCTACTTTGTCTTCCTCGCTTGTAGGACATTGCTTTGAGCTCAATTTGAAATGTCCAGCAAGTAGAGAACTGACTGGCTTGGACTTGTCCATGTTGAACCTCTATAACACTTTCTCGATATATCTCTCTTGAGAGAGCCACAATTTCTTATTATTCCGATCTCGAGAAATGATCGTTCCAAGCATCTGTCTGGCCGGTCCCAAATCTTTCATGGCAAAAGATTTGCCCAAGGCATTTTTTAATGCAACTATCTTTGTTTTGTCTCGACCAACAATTAACATATCATCGACATTAAGGAGAAGGATGATGAAATCATCATTGTCATTCCTCTTCACGAATACACAGTGGTCTGATAGAGTCTTGCTGAAACCATGATTGACCATGAAAGACTCAAATTTTCTGTACTACTGCAGAGGTGCTTGCTTTAAGCCATAAAGGCTCTTCTTTAGTCGGCATACTAAATCTTCTTTACCCTCAACCTGAAACCCCTCAGGTTGCTCCATATAAATCTCCTTTTCAAGATCACCATGTAGGAAAGCAGTCTTGACATCGAGTTGTTCGACCTCCAAGTCCATGCTAGCAGCTAATGCAAGGACAACTCGGATTGAAGACATATTTACCATGGGAGAAAAGATCTCATCGAAGTCTATGCCCTTTTTCTGACTGAAACCCTTCACAACTAGTCTTGCCTTGTACCTCGGTTGTGGATTTCCCTCTTCAGTCTTCAGCCTGAAAACTCATTTATTCTTCAAGGCACATTTGTTCTTTGGCAACGGAACTAACTCGAATGTTTGGTTCTCATGCAAGGAATTGATTTCTTCTTACATGGATCGTAGCCACTCTTCCCGATGTGGATCTGACATGGCTTCTTCAAAGCACTGAGGCTCTCCCTCATCTGTCAGTGTCACATACTCCTCATTCGAGTTCATTGCCCTTAGTCTTCGAATCGGTTCTGGTGAGTACCTCACCGGGGCCCGTCGAATTCTGTTCGATCTCCAAGGCTGTTGTTGTGCTGGTGGATCAAGAACAATGTCATGTTGTTCAGGTTGATCACCATCGGGAACATCGTGATTTCTCTCGTCATCTCCCCCATATTCATCATTCACCATGGGAGGAGCAACTGGATCCAAGTTGACTGGAACGACTGGAGATTCTGGAGACTTTGGCTCTTTTGATTTCTCAAAGTCTTCGGTGGTCTGATCTTCGAAGAACACCACATCTCTGCTTCGGATAATCTTCTTTGCAACTGGATCCCATAACCTATACCCGAACTCTTCTTCTGGATAACCCAAGAGAATATACATGTTTGGTCTTGCTATCTAGCTTAGCTCGTTCATCTCGAGGAATGTGTACAAATGCCTTGCACCCGAACACCCTCAAATGTTTGTAGGAGATATCTCTTCATGTCCAAACTCTCTCTGGGATATCACCTTCCAGAGGAACCGATGGAGAATGATTGATAAGATACACCGTAGTATTTATAGCTTCACCCCAGAATCCCTTCGACAACTTTGCGTGAGATAGTATACTTCGAATGCACTCTGAGATGGTTCTATTCATTCTCTCTGCCACACCATTTTGTTGAGGTGTCTTTGGCACGATCTTCTCGTGCCTGATACCATGTATTCGGTAGTATTCCTCGAATGGTCCCCTATATTCTCCTCCATTGTCTGCTCGAATAGCTTTAAGCTTCCTGCCAGTTTCTCGTTCGACCTTGGCATAAAAATTCTTGAAATTCTCGAATACTTGGTCTTTAGTCTTCAGGAGAAATGCCCACACTTTCCTGGAATGGTCATCAATAAAGGTGACAAAATATTGTGCACCGCCAAGTTATCTATCGGACATCGAGAAAATATCAGTATGTACAAGATCGAGAATATTTTTCCTTCTCGAGGAAGAGGATCGATGAAATGATACTCGATGTTGCTTACCAGCTAAGCAATCAACACAAGGTTTGAGAGAAGTATTTTTCATACCAGGGAGCAACTCCTTTCGTGCGAGTATCTTCAAACTGTTTTCACTCATGTGTCTGAGCCGTTTGTGCCATAGCTCGGAGTTGTCTTCATCGATCGCATTAACCTCTCCACCATTCAACTTTGCTTGCATCACATACGTACAGGGTCCTCTGTTTTGTACCTCGAGCCACGATCAACGATCCGTTGGTAAGCTTTCATTTTTTTCCACCAAAATGGCTCAAGTAGCCTTCATCATCGATCTTCCCAGCAGATATCAGATTGAGCCGAATATCTGGGACATGTCTCACATCTCGTAGGATTAACCTACACCCGGTATTAGTTTCCAAATATACATCACCAATACCGACAATTTTTGAGTAACCGTCGTTTTCCATCCTCACGTGACCGAAGTCACCATTCGTGTAACTCGAGAAGTAATTCTGATGTGAGGTAAGATGGAATGAGGCACCAGAGTCAATAACCCATGAACATTCTTCACAAGCAAGATTTAAACAACCATCATCACCGATGAGAAACACTTCCTCGGTGGCTGCAATAGCCGATGTATTGTATTCTTCTTTCGACTCTGATTTGGTGACTCTGTCGTTCTTCTTCTTAGCCTGGTCACGCTTGAACTTCCGGCACTCACTCTTCTTGTGACCTTCTTTATGGCAATGGTAGCAAATCAGAGTCTTTCTCGGCCTCGAGCTTGATCTCCCCCTGTCTTTAGATCGGTCTCGAGGTTGTGAGTCACGGGCTTTATTCCTTCCATGACTCTCGACAATATGAGCATCGACGAGCTAAGATCCTTTCGTCGAGCTTCCTCATTCAAAATACTATTTTTCACAATCTCCATGGAAAGCTTAGGCGTGGAATTACTTAATGACATGAATAAAGTTTCCCAACTGTCGGGAAGAGAACTCATAAGCAATAAGGCTAATACCTCATCATCCAAGATGATGTCGACTCCTTTGAGCTGGTTCGTGAGGCCTTGAAAGTCATTAAGGTGCTCAACCACGCTTCGACCATCTCTGTATTGCAGCTTTACCAATCTTCTCATGAGCGAGGCTTTGTTCACACCAGTTTGCCGAGAAAATGTTGAATCGAGCTTCTTCCAAAGAGCTCGAACATCTTTCTCGTCAATGATGTCTTGAGTGACACTATGATCAATGTATTGCCGGATTATCCCGATGGCCTTCCGGTGCAAAACCTGTCACTGACTATCATTATATTTTTTCGGCTTCTGCTCTTCAGTAATAGGCTCATACAAATCTTTGCAATACAAGATATCCTCCATTTTTATTTTCCATAAAGAATAATTTGAGCATGTCAATTTAACATACCCAACACACTAGCAGATTCATCCATTTTTAATCACACAAGCTATGCCATCAACCGTGGCTCTGATACTACTTGTTGGGAAAGGGTTTAACAAGCAATAGAAAAATGAATCTCTTCTTTCCCTCCTTGTGTGATAAAAATAGGCAAGCTAGTAAAAATAAGCAATGTAAATGACACACGATATTTACGTGGAAAACCCTTCAAATCGAAAGGGAAAAACCACGATACCGAGAGGTCTAGATACTTCCACTATCACCAATAATAATGGGGTTACAAGAGGTCTTCTCTAGACTAAACTAGAGGCATACAATCATCAACCAAAGTTGGAATACACAAAAATTAGAACAAACTCACCGGGTCTGTTCTGAAAATAATATCTCGACTTCTGACCGTCGTAACTTCAATCCCACCGTTGGATCTGAACTTCAATGAGTCAGAAACAACACTCTAAAATTTTATCTCGATCGAGCTTGATTTGGCTATCCGATCAAGGGTAACAAAATTACTTCCGCAGAGAGTTTACTCAATTTCCAGCTTTATTTCCTACGGATTTCTCTCACTATGAAGTGGAATTCTTGTGTTCTTTTTGTCACACACTCATTCTCAAATAGCAGCCAAGGTCCTCTATATATAGTGGGATAGAGCATGAGAATTGATGGTGAGTGAATAATGCTTCAAGAGTTCCAATACACTCTTTCTCAATTCCAACACATACTTTTGGCAATACCAAAATTTGACTTCCATTGTTCCAATGGGTTCTCCAATTTTCAATATGGTGAGTTGCCACAATTGAATGAGGAACAACTCCCAATAGGAACTCGGGTGTTCATTTAGGGAGGGACGAGTCCAATATGCATAGGCGGAACCACACATGTACTAGGAGCTCGATAGCGAAATTCTAGAAAAAGGAACAATTTACAGTGTACATTATTTTGCATTGTACATGTAATAGTGAGAGAGAAAGAGGTAGCCAAGAATGTAAAAAAAAAGAACTGGAGTGTTGGAGTGTGGGCTGGTGTAGTCTGAAATTTGGAATGAAAAACTTGATATGGACTAACATGTATAGAAAAATAATATATAGAAAAATTGGGTGGGCGGCAGGAGCTCACCCCAGCCACAAGTGGCTTCGTCCTGGATCCTAGTCCACTTCAGTTCATCCGAGTTCGAATTTTTGATTTGGCCTTGCCTATAACACGTGTGACCTTTGCAAGGAGACAAAGTGGCTTAACAAAATTTTGTTTTCATTAAAGGAAGAGCCGTATTACTATTATGATCTCTTGACGGTCATTTAGGAAGTGCAAGTGTTCATTCGGCCGAGTATTCTATGGGAAGGTAGAAGCTCATTCTGCAAGGTATTGTGTAACAAATTGAAAAGTTTGCACATTTAACTTTTGAGATTTTTGTTGTGATGTATTTTAGTAAAATCATCATAGCAAGAACGTTTTCCCATAATTACCTCAAGATATTTTAGGGATTCTTACTCACAGAAATGACATGTTGTAGTTACAACAAGCTTGGACTAGAGTCAAGATATTCTTTTGGTATTCTTTTAGTGTTTCTATTTTGGGTTTTTCTCTGTTTCAAAAAAAAAATCCCTCCTTTGTATGATCAACTATGTAACAAATCAACAATATTGATTTTATTATTAGATAATATATTCAACAATATTGATTGTATTGATAAATTATCCAATCAACAATATTGACGGATGATGTAAAAAGACCATACAACTACGAATATATATAGAGAGATGATGTATACATATCTTGATAGAAGTAGAAGAAGAGATATGTATCCGGATAGGAATAGGAGAAGAGATATGTATCCATATAGGAAAAAGAATCTATTATTAAATCTAATTAATATTTAATCATAAATCTAATTATTCTTAACACCCCCCTTCAAACTCATGGTGGATCAAACAATATGAGTTTGTCCAATAGAAACTGGAATCGTGGTGTGGAACATGACTTTGTAAAAAAATCTGACAGCTGATCAACGAAGTGTTGGCGTTGGCTAAGAGAAGTAATACTGGTGTTGGCTCGTGCATTCCTGGATGGCTCGTGCTTCTGGATGGCGGTATAAGAGATGGTGGTGTCGAAGGACTGGATATCGAGGTCCTGGCTGCAAGGTGCCTCGTAGGAGCTCATCTCTTTGGAAATTTGGACTGCTCTATGTTAAAACTTCTGGAGATAACAATATTGATTTTATGAAAAAAATACTATGATGGGCTCTAGGATTGAAGCGGCAGCGATTGATGACGATAAATTGTACGTTGCAGTTTGATGATAGACTGACGAAGATGAGTCAGTTTCTGTCACGCCCCAGTCCCGAAATACCGAGGGACTAGCCACGTGGCAATGGCCAGCAACACAACTCCAATGGGCAAACCCAATTTAATGGACCCGTTAGAGTGCACTTAAGCTGTAATAAATATAAATGCAGTCTACACTATCTATCACAGAATAATTCTAATCTCATCTACAGAAAAAAAAACATATTTAAATATGAAAGACTAATCAAGATAATAGATAAAGGGATTAGTTCATCATTAAGTCAATATATGTAGTGTCTCGGGGAACAACCCGATAAAATAAGAAAAAAAAGTCAATACATAAGTCCATGAGTCATGATATGAAATAACTGAGTATAAATAACTGAGTATGTAACAGAATACTCAGGAGAAATCCTCTGTCACAACCTTGTCTTCTGGTGCCAGTACTGCTCCAACGTTAGCTCATGTCCCGTAAATCTCGGGGTATTCCTCCTCTGCTGTACCTGGGGACATAATTCGGATCTAGGTCCTCAGGGGACATAACAAGGTACAAGAATAACTCAAGCCAAATAAAATGCTATATATAAAAATAGATCCTCAGGGCAAGCTATGTAACCAACTATGTGAAATATAAATGAGAGCATCATTAGTACTCAGGCTGAAACTACTACCTCTGTGCCAGGGAGCCGGTAGCAGTAATATCACGTAATGGATCAAGCTCTGGAACAGAGACTAAAGCACCTCAATAATAAAGTATATATGTATATAATCAGCCTGTAGCCTGTGTGTCTCTCCCCACCCAATGTAATCTCATGCCTCATGTCCACAATGTCATGTCCATAACACGCAAGATCATGACCTCTAGCTAGTACAACGAGTCATAAGAATATCTGTAAACGCCCAGAATTTTCAGAATTTAAAAAAGAATTTTCGGATTTTTTCTGGAATTTTCTGTGATTTTTTAGGAATTAAAATAAATGTTCTTCTGAATTAAATATTTTTAAGTATTAAAATATATATTAAAATAGTATAAAAATAATATTTTTGGGTATAAAATAAAATATTAGATATAGGGTAATTTTTCTGGAATTTATTGGACCCCGAAACTATTTTTAAAGACCTAAAAATTAATGTTTTAATTAAACCAAATCAAACCAAAATAAACCAACCTGAACCAACCCGGTTTACTATTAAACCAACCCAACCCAAACCCTAGCGGGTCGGGTCGGATCCATACCCGACCCGCCAACCCGACCCGACTGTAACAGTAACCCCCAAATTCCCAAATCCCCCGACTTCCAGCCGTTTCCCCGCCGCTCCGACTTTCGTAACCGCCGCCCGCCGATCCAGCTCCTGCGTTCACGTCCGCCCTCCCCGCCAACCTCTGACCTTCTCCCTCCCGGTAACAGCCGCCGCGGCCCTCCTATAAACCCTCACCTCCCGGCCGTCCTCACCAAACCAGCACCACCGCCATCCCCATCACCATCCGGCGACCAGACGACGCCGCCGAGCCTCTCCGGCCGCCGTCCCTCCTTCTCTCCAGCTCCGGCCGACCGAGCTTCCCCTGCCGCCAACACCAGCAGCCTCCGCAGCCGCCTCCGACCAGCAGCAAGCTCCGCCACCTCCGCTCCGCGCCCTCGCGAACGTATATTTCAGACGTCTTCGACCCCCTGTTCAGGTGAAAATACCTCTCTCCTCGCCGCCTCATTTTTCGTACTGTCTGTTGCTATGCGTACCCTGCGTGACCCTCTCGATACCCGTATAACTCGTTTGGGGTATCGCGTCCTGTGGTGATCGCAAATTGTGACGCAAAATCAGGAAAAACGACCCCTTTTCTGAAAATTCAGAAAATGTCCCAAACTCCCCAGTTCGTGACTGTTTTGCGACCAACCTATTAAATGTTTTCAAAATTGTCTTGAACAATTATTTAGACCTTATGACCAAGTTTTAAAACCCTATTTTTGTGTAATTTATTGAGCTGTAGATGACCAAAAATGACCAAAATATGACCGAAATTGCATGTTATTTGAGGGTAAAAATGACCGAAATATTGGTTATTTAAATACCCTAATTTTTCCCGGAACTGGGTGCGCCCCGCTAAATGGGACGACTTGGTCATGTGCGGACTTCATCGAAAGGTGCGCGCCATTAATAAGGATGTGTAGAATTTTGCGGAAGTTGATTTGGATGTGCGTGCACACCGGAATCAACGCGTATCCGACGATAACACCCCGTATCGACCATGTTCTGAAACTCGTTGTAACTTCGTGTGTGCTCATCGTTTCGAAACAAAACTTGTGCCATTGGACTCGTAGCAATACGCTGGTCCTATGACCCAAGTTTGGTTCGATTCTGATAACTTTGATAAAATCCCGTATCGTGGGCCCCACAGCTCCACTTGACGGGCGATTTTGTGATTGGCTCATCAGAATCCAATTCTGGACATTCCGTTGGGTTAGTATCGTCGTTCTGGACTTGTAGACACTAAGTTTGATGAATTTGGAGAATATTGCCTCTGGCACATTTTTTAGTGCGAAGCGGGCTACATGTGGACCCAACTTTGACCAGAAACTGTCACTTTTGCCCCTGTATCTAAATTGGACTTATGGACATGCAATTCTAGCTATTTTATGTCTTCTGAACCTGATGGTAATATTTATTTCAGCAACCGGAGGAGTACCTGCAAATCCTGCTGATACCAGAGCAGCAGTTGGAGTCAGAACCCCGGGCAAGTGTACCTTGCCAAACTTGCAGTTCTTGTTACATAATATTTCTTTGATTTATTTATATGTTACATCTGTTCAACCTAGGACCGTGTGACATTGCTTAGCGTCTGAACAACATTCGGGTGTCGACGCCGTACGCGGAGTCGTGTAACGTCACTAGAGATTGATATCGCGACCCTATATATATCTTCGTGCTTGCATTATCAAGTACGTCATACCATAGAACACCTGATACTATTTATGAGACAGAATCTTCCTGAGATATTTATGGTGATTCTATATAGGTTACATGATTCGTGACATAGATATTGCATGTGCTTAGATATCATTATGACTTGCTGCATTAGATTTGATCTTGCGTGTCATGGACATGAGACATGTGATTACATTGTGTGGGGAGAGTATTATCATATCAAAGGCTGATTATATTATATATATATTGTTATCTGGAGGTTTCTTAGACTCTGACACAGAGCTTTGGCACAAGTACTGTCCCTTCGAGAAAATACTGCTATGGATTTCCCCGACACAGAGCCTATAGTAGTCTCAGCCCGAGTATGATTAAAACTCTCACTTGCATATCACTTATCTGGTTATATAGTTTATCCTATTGATTCATTTATTAATGCACTGCATTTATTTGGCTTGAGTTATTCTTTTACCTTGCTATGTCCCCTGAGGACCTGGAATTCGGATTATGTCCCCAGGTATAGCAGATGAGTTATATCTCGAGGTATATGGAGTAGGAGCAGGAGCATACACCTGAGCTAAATCGATCCCCGAGGACGAGGTGATAGCAGAGGATTTTTCCTGAGTATTTCTTATTCTATACTCAGTATATGTTATTGTTAGAGTCTTTCATTTCTGGTCTATTGAACCATTGTATCAAACTCATTATCGGGTTGTTCCCCGAGTTATGTTTATTGAGACTTGATATTGCTTTATATTTCTGATATTGTTTGTATTTATTCCTGTGGATGAGATTATAACATAGACCCTTATTGTTGTGTTACAGCTTAAGTACACCCTGATGGGTCCATTAAATTGGGTTTGCCCATCGGTGTGTGCTGCTGGCCATTGCCACGTGTCTAGTCCCTCGATATTTTGGGACTGTGCGGCTTGGTTATTTCTTTGAGGGGATATGGCCTTTATGCTGCCTGCATTTTTTTTTATGCTTCTACATGTCGGTCTATCACGCCCCAGTCCCAAATATGTAGGACTAGGAACACGTAAGCATACCAGCCGTATGTATATGACAACTCCAATATATGGATACCATAATACACACGTACGCTGTAATATAAATAATAACTCACATGTGGTATATATATTGTCATAAGTCACAAAAATACTAATCTCATCCACACAACAAGTCACAGAAATACTAATCTCATCCACACAACAAGTCACAGAAAGAAAATAACTAAACTAGAATAATGAGTCTGAATAATCCAAAAATGATAGTCGGGTGGAGACAAATCCACTACCAATGACTATACCCTAAAACTAAAATGAGAGAGGAGGGTAAAATTCCAATATAAAATAAGATGATGATATAAAAGTATCAACTAAAAGATCCATCGCTAGAGATAATCACAGATGCTCAGAAGGTACGACCTCCTCGACAGAAAATAATGCGTTAGGTCCTGGCCCGTACTCTTGCGGATACTCCTGGTCATCTATACTTGGCAAGGGACCAGGTCCTCAGAGGGACGTAACAAGATACATAGAAGCATGCCAATTGAATACAGTAAACATGCATAATAGACAGAAAATAAATGGGCGTGACATAATTTTTGTGGTGGCCCATGCAGGTCTATGACTAAATTGCTTCGGTTTTAACTTAGGAACTGAGCAAGCCTGCGACAAGGATAGGATAAGTTTTAGGATCTCATCCACTTGATTGAATCGTTCTTGATATCTATATCAGATTCGAACTAAATTCTTGACATGCATCCTGCCTTGATTTTTTTGTGCGCCTCTTATAGTTTATTTTGGATGCAGAGTAATGGAACCACCAGCAAGCGACGAGACTCCTGCAGGAATACCACAAGATGCTGTAGTCACCTATGAAGAAGATGGAGTGACGCCATTGAGTGGAGATCCCTCCACTCACCAAAGCAGTCAATCCAATCAGTATGCCTCAAGAATCCAGCAAGACGACATTCCACCTCCGCCGTAGTTTACTCCATCGATGCCTATTTTTCCACCCGGACAGCCTATGGACGGAAATAAGATGTTTCAAATATTCTACGCGATGATGCGAGCCCAACAACAGGTTCATCAAGAGGCCCAGCAAAGCCAAGCGAAGTGTCACGCCCCAGTCCCAAAATACCGAGGGACTAGACACGTGGCAATGGCCAGCAGCACGCACCGATGGACAACCCAATTTAATGGATCCATCAGGGCATACTTAAGCTGTAAAAACAACAATATGGGGTCTGAATATACTAATCTCATCCACAGAATAAATACAGCAATATCAGAATCATAGGCAAGATCATAACTCAATAAAATATAAACTCGGGAACAACCCGATGATGAGTCTGATACATCTGTCAAGATACAAGAATAAAGATAACTACATCAAATACTGAGTATGGAAACAGTATATATAATCAGAAGATAACCTCGGGGATCACTCGTCTACTGGATCCGGTACTGCTCCGGTGTCTGCTCCTGCTCCTGCTAATGCTCCTGTCCTGTACAACTCTGGGTAGATCTCGTCTGCAATATCTGGGGACATAATCCGGATCCAGGTCCTCAGGGGACATAGCAAGGTACAAGAAAGCTCATGCCAAAATAAATAATAATGCAGTACAGCAATAAATAAAGCAATAGGGTAAAAATGTAACCATCTATGTAAATGCAGGTGAGAACATCACCAGTACTCAGGCTGAGACTACTACAAGCTCTGTATAGGGGAGCCGGTAGCAGCGATATCATGTAGTTGTCTAGCTCGTAGTGAGACTAAGACGCCGGCACAATATAGTCAACCTGTAGCATGTGTGTCTCTCCAGCAATAAATGGAACAATAGGAAAACACTAAATAACCAGCTAAGTGATATGCAAGATGAGAGCAGCACAAGAACTCAGGCTGAAACCACTACAAGCTCTGTGTAGGGGAGCCGGTAGCAGTGATATCATGAGGTGGTCTAGCTCGTAGTGAGACTAAGACACCAGCAGTCGTCTAGCTCGTAGTGAGACTAAGACGCCGGCATAATATAAAATCAACCTGTAGCCTGTGTGTCTCTCCCCACCCAATGTAATCACACGTCCCATGTCCATGTGGCCCCATGTCCATATCCCGCAAGATCATATCTAATGCAACAAGTCATAAAGTATCTAAGAATATAATATCTCTGTCAAGTCCTGTATCCTATACAGAATCACCATGAATATCTCAAGAAGATCCTGTCTCATGAATAGTGTCAAGTGTACTGGGTCATGTTGTACTTGATAAGACAAGTACGAGAATATATAGTGTCACGAATGTCCATCTCTAGATGACCGTACCCAACACCACGTACGGTGTTGGCACCCGACTGATAATCGGACGCTAAGTACGTCACACGGTCCTAGGTCAAGCATGCACAGCAATATAAATAAAGCAAGAAAAAATATCTAACAATAATGCAGAGTTTGGCAAGGTACACTTGCCTGGGGTCCTGCTGCTGGTATGAATCAGAGTCCAAGTCACAGTCCAAATAGCCTATGTATTACAATTTACCATGTCAAAAGATAATTTATTTTAGCTTATTTAATTCTGGAATAATTACTCTAAAATCCTATTTTAATCTTATTATTCTGATTTTTAGGTTAATTCCTAAATTTTGCCCAAAGGAATTGAATTTTATCAACTCGAGACTCATGGCACGCAAATCGAGGCGATCTGTTGACCAAAAAGTCAACCGACACAAACTCAACTTTCATGCATGATTTCCTGTAGATTTCAACATCAAAAACATTCTGGAATTTACGGCTCGTCCGAATTCAAATTCGTTTGGGAATTATGGCACATACAAGTTTCGTATCGTGCACCGATGGTTAAATTCTAACCTAGAAGTTCTACAGAATTAACAGTATGAAAATACATCGAATTAAATTCTGGGAAAAACATATGTCAATGATCTCGACATTAGCTTTCCAAAACTTTAAACGGTTCATGATTCTGATTCCTGGTTCTCCCGGAATCGCGAAAACATCGAAACACGTCTATTTTCGGATATGCTGTGCTCTACGAATTTTCCAGAATTTAATAATCATAATTTAATAAAACAAATTATATAATCAGAAATCTAACCTCAATATCGTTCTAATAAAAAAAACTAGGTCTCATTTGGAGTCCGGAGCTATGCGCAATGGCTTCTGGAAGATGAAGGAACCCTAGATGACAATTCTCCAAAAATCGGCTGAAGAAAAACCCTGGAAATTAACTAAACTATTATATATATATATATAGAGGAGAGAGAGTGCAGCCGCGGCTCAGAGAGCGCCACGTGGCAGCCATCCGCGGCTGCCCGCTCAGATCGAACGGTCGTGGATCCACGCGGCTCGGCTCAGCTGAGTCCGAGTCGAACTCTGACTCGGCTCGGCTCGAGGTCGGCTCGGCTCGGCTCGCACCCACCCCACGGTCACTGACAGACGGGCCACGCACTGTTGGCTGCGGGAGGCTGACAGGTGGGCCCCCTGTTTGCTGACTGGGCAGAAATAATTCCTTTTTGGGTTTTCTTTTTCAGAAATTAGTTTTTAATTCAGTTTTCCTTAATTAACTCAAAATAAATGCTAAAAATAATCAGAAAATTCCCAAAAAATTCTAGAAAATATATTTTATTATTTAGAACCTAAAATAAAAGTTTGGGATATTTTTAATTATATTTGAATCTAAAATAAACTCTTGAAAATCCTAAAAATTTATAGAAAATTGTGAAAAAATCCAAATAATTTTTTTTTGAAAAATCAAGGGGCTTACAATCTACCCAACTTATAAAAATTTCGTCCTCGAAATTAAAATTAAGCCATGGTAGAAGTCAAGGATGGTCTAAGATTTGCATTGGTTAAAATGCAAGGCTAGGTTTAACGGAGTGGACGATGTTGCACGTTGCACATTCCGAAAATCATGGGAGAAATTCACATGAGTGAAAATAGGTTTCTTCGTGTGTCATATCCAATAGTGTGGACACCTAAATGCTCTTTTGCATAAAAGTGCCCAATAATTGAAACGTTGCACAAAGATGAAAATTGGAGGATTGGCATGTCTAGGACAAGGTGTGGAATTTGTAGGAAGGCAGTGACTAGGGAAGTGCTCCAATTATCGAAGCAATGGTAAGGCGTGCCGAGGGATACCATGTTGTAAAACTAAATGAAAAATGTCGTGTTCTATTCCGAAGTGGATTCGAGCTAGCCTCAGTCTCACTATCTAAGCCAAGTAGGTCTACTTCTTAGGTGAGGGGGTTTCACAATCCAGCCAACTTAAAACAATGTCGTCCTCAAAATTAAAATAAGGCATAATTTGTTAATCCTTCGTGTTCATAAGGCAAGTCAATCGCAATCTCCTTGTGACAATTAAAATCCTAATCATATCCATTGCAATCACTTCTAGGTTAAGATGACCACTGATCCAATCAACTTCAACCTATGGTTATCTCTTCTCGCTTTTTCAAATTATCCATATCCAAATTTAAATTAAATCCATATATCATCTTCAAGATTTAAATACGCATATCAATTTTACCTCACGATCTCCAATTATCATAATCTCCTCTAGAAGTAATTCGAGTCCATTATTATTCCTATTTTTACTTATAAATTTTTGTATGCTTCAACTTCTTAAATTCCATTCACATCCTTAATATTTCAAATAGGTAGTCCAACCATCAAGTTTTAATCCTTAATTCCAATCATCAAATTGAAAAAATAATTTAAACGCAGTCCACCAATGTTCAAGTCTGAAATTCTATATTTTTATCCTCTAAATTCAAATTGGTGATTTTACCTTCCTTATTCAAAATTTAAATCATGTTCCTAAGGTATAACTATTGGGTCCTCAATATCACTTCATTAATCCTCATCATCTTAGTCATTCTTCTAAATTTCTTAAAATTAAAATGGCTTGAACCTCTCCCAATCTAATCTTACTCGATCACAATCTAAAAATTCTTCTCGAGTTGACAATGTACTACTACCCAACTTAGAATTTACCCATCTATCACATAAGGCTATATACCTTAAGAAAATGTTCCTTAATATATTTACTCATGTCATTCTATCCTCAAAACTTCAATGCCGATTATATCATAGATGATATGTCCTTAATTACGGAAGAATAATCCTCAAGTATGTGATCGGCCTATGGGGTATATCTAGTACTCTCTGTGTATCAATTTATACCAAGCACGATGTTTCGTCTTTCCGAAATAAGGGAAGACGGAGATCAATAATAAAGAGTTCAAGGGAGAGGTAATAGAATAGAAGTATCGGGATCAAGGTGTTTAAAGAATTCAAATGGGAATCGTCAAGCAGTTGTGGATTGAAATCCTATTCTGGTAATCCTTTGTTCGCATGCTCGTATTAGTACAGTTATGTAACCGATACGATATGTCAGACATGTCCAGGGAAAGTATATTCGTCTACTAATCACTACATATCTCAATCCACGTAAAGTAGCGTTACGAAGGGCGAATCAAGCGCACTAAGGTTGGCCAGACCTTAATACACTGATTCTGGATAGACAATTGTATTAATGTACATGTCCACTAATACATATGTCATGAACAAGCTCGATAAAGAATAAGCTTGCAAAACTAGGCTATAGAATAGCAGCATAAGTCAAGTACAGCAAATTTAAGTACGCTAGATGATGATGAAAGGAGGTACAAATTAATTCAAGTTCACAAAACAACCCAAAATAAGCAATAATAAATAAAGACCACCCAATCTCTTACAGTCATCATACAACCTCCTTGTCTAAGTCGCTAGTCGACCAAATAGGGACAAGGACCTCTAAATTCTATTGTCTGAATAACCACTATCTTCTTATACAAGTCTAAAGTTGTGTCATCCTAGTTCACTTTATCAATGGGTAAATAGGGCCAGGTGGTACTATGTTGTGAGGCATACTACCCAACTTATAACAATAAACTAATACTGAAATCGTCTTAAGGATACCGTGGAAACTCTTGTTTAAGGTCTACGAGAAGGGGTCTTGGTATCTATTAAGGTATCCTCCTATATTACATAGGTCATGGTCGTCTTAAGTCTTAGTCATCGTGCTTATAGAACAAGTGTCTTACTAGCCGTTAAGGGGGAAAGGGATCTAACTGGTATCGAGGTGGGGGTACTAACTACGTGACTTAGGCTAAGGGGTAATCATTAGGTCATAATCTACAATAATAACTTAAACTGTCAAGTTCTAATTACCAATCACAAAATTCAAAAATTTAAGAGTAACAACCAAAATAAACAATAAGAAGCGCACATGAATCAAGGCAGGATGCAAGTCAAAAATTTAATTTAAATCCGATATAGATATCAAGAACGATTTAAGCAAGTGGATGAGATCCTTATCCTATTCTTACTGCAGGCTTGCTCGATCCCTAAGTTGAAACCGAACAATTTAGTCGTTGACCTGCATGGGCCACCACAAAAACTATGTCACGCCCCAGTCCCAAAATACCGAGGGACTAGACACGTGGCAATGTCCAGCAGCACGCACCGATGGACAACCCAATTTAATGGATCCATCAGGGCATACTTAAGCTGTAAAAACAACAATATGGGGTCTGAATATACTAATCTCATCCACAGAATAAATACAGCAATATCAGAATCATAGGCAAGATCATAACTCAATAAAATATAAACTCGGGAACAACCCGATGATGAGTCTGATACATCTGTCAAGATACAAGAATAAAGATAACTACATCAAATACTGAGTATGGAAACAGTATATATACTCAGAAGATAACCTCGGGGATCACTCGTCTACTGGATCCGGTACTGCTCCGGTGTCTGCTCCTGTTCCTGCTAATGCTCCTGTCCTGTACAACTCTGGGTAGATCTCGTCTGCAATATCTGGGGACATAATCCGGATCCAGGTCCTCAGGGGACATAGCAAGGTACAAGAAAGCTCATGCCAAAATAAATAATAATGCAGTACAGCAATAAATAAAGCAATAGGATAAAAATGTAACCATCTATGTAAAATGCAGGTGAGAACATCACCAGTACTCAGGCTGAGACTACTACAAGCTCTGTGTAGGGGAGCCGGTAGCAGCGATATCATGTAGTTGTCTAGCTCGTAGTGAGACTAAGACGCCGGCACAATATAGTCAACCTGTAGCATGTGTGTCTCTCCAGCAATAAATGGAACAATAGGAAAACACTAAATAACCAGCTAAGTGATATGCAAGATGAGAGCAGCACAAGAACTCAGGCTGAAACCACTACAAGCTCTGTGTAGGGGAGCCGGTAGCAGTGATATCATGAGGTGGTCTAGCTCGTAGTGAGACTAAGACACCAGCAGTCGTCTAGCTCGTAGTGAGACTAAGACGCCGGCATAATATAAAATCAACCTGTAGCCTGTGTGTCTCTCCCCACCCAATGTAATCACACGTCCCATGTCCATGTGGCCCCATGTCCATGTCCCGCAAGATCATATCTAATGCAACAAGTCATAAAGTATCTAAGAATATAATATCTCTGTCAAGTCCTGTATCCTATACAGAATCACCATGAATATCTCAGGAAGATCCTGTCTCATGAATAGTGTCAAGTGTACTGGGTTATGTTGTACTTGATAAGACAAGTACGAGAATATATAGTGTCACGAATGTCCATCTCTAGATGACCGTACCCAACACCACGTACGGTGTTGGCACCCGACTGATAATCGGACGCTAAGTACGTCACACGGTCCTAGGTCAAGCATGCACAGCAATATAAATAAAGCAAGGAAAAATATCTAACAATAATGCAGAGTTTGGCAAGGTACACTTGCCTGGGGTCCTGCTGCTGGTATGAATCAGAGTCCAAGTCACAGTCCAAATAGCCTATGTATTACAATTTACCATGTCAAAAGATAATTTATTTTAGCTTATTTAATTCTGGAATAATTACTCTAAAATCCTATTTTAATCTTATTATTCTGATTTTTAGGTTAATTCCTAAATTTTGCCCAAAGGAATTGAATTTTATCAACTCGAGACTCATGGCACGCAAATCGAGGCGATCTGTTGACCAAAAAGTCAACCGACACAAACTCAACTTTCATGCATGATTTCCTGTAGATTTCAACATCAAAAATATGCTAGAATTTACGGCTCGTCCGAATTCAAATTCGTTTGGGAATTATGGCACATACAAGTTTCGTATCGTGCACCGATGGTTAAATTCTAACCTAGAAGTTCTACAGAATTAACAGTATGAAAATACATCGAATTAAATTCTGGGAAAAACATATGTCAATGATCTCGACATTAGCTTTCCGAAACTTTAAACGGTTCATGATTCTGATTCCTGGTTCTCCTGGAATCGCGAAAACATCGAAACACGTCTATTTTCGGATATGCTGTGCTCTACGAATTTTCCAGAATTTAATAATCATAATTTCATAAAACAAATTATATAATCAGAAATCTAACCTCAATATCATTCTAATAAAAAAAACTAGGTCTCATTTGGAGTCCGGAGCTATGCGCAATGGCTTCTGGAAGATGAAGGAACCCTAGATGACAATTCTCCAAAAATCGGCTGAAGAAAAACCCTGGAAATTAACTAAACTATTATATATATATATATAGAGGAGAGAGAGTGCAGCCGCGGCTCAGAGAGCGCCACGTGGCAGCCATCCGCGGCTGCCCGCTCAGATCGAACGGTCGTGGATCCACGCGGCTCGGCTCAGCTGAGTCCGAGTCGAACTCTGACTCGGCTCGGCTCGAGGTCGGCTCGGCTCGGCTCGCACCCACCCCGCGGTCACTGACAGGCGGGCCACGCACTGTTGGCTGCGGGAGGCTGACAGGTGGGCCCCCTGTTTGCTGACTGGGCAGAAATAATTCCTTTTTGGGTTTTCTTTTTCAGAAATTAGTTTTTAATTCAGTTTTCCTTAATTAACTCAAAATAAATGCTAAAAATAATCAGAAAATTCCCAAAAAATTCTAGAAAATATATTTTATTATTTAGAACCTAAAATAAAAGTTTGGGATATTTTTAATTATATTTGAATCTAAAATAAATTCTTGAAAATCCTAAAAAATTATAGAAAATTGTGAAAAAATCCAAATAATTTTTTTTTTGAAAAATCAGGGGGCTTACACGAAGTTCTTTGATGGACTTGGCTTTGAGGTACAGAAATTAATCAGCTACGTTGCAACTACTTTAGACACGAAAGTCCTTGCTGCAGCCCGACACATGGAGCACGTCACCAAGAGAGAGTCCAGTCAGAAGCGGCCGCATGCATTAGCACCAGACCAAGCACAGCAGGAAAGAGTTGCAAAGTGACCCAGAAGAATCCACCACAGGGAGCAGCACCAAGAGCTTTATTCCTGCCGATATGTCAATATTGTCGCAAGCGAGGCCATTATGAGAGCGAGTGCAGACGCAAAATGGGATTATGCTTGATTTGCGGATCCAGTCAACATTTAGCTAAAGATTGTACGATGCATCAAGGAGAAACACCGATGGTTCACTAACGAGCACCAATGGTTAACCAACAAGCTTTACCAGCTCCAGGAGGGTATCAGCCGAGGCCACCTTTGGTACCCCAGGCAGTACTCTTCCAGCATGTCCAGCAACAGCAGAGGAATACACCACAAGGACGCGGACAAGCTCTTGCGATGACCATGGAGGACGCGCAGACTCGTGGAGTAGCAAATGCGCGTAAGTTATTCTTAGATATCTATTTCTAGCATTGCTTTAGCACATGCCTGTTAGTTCATGACCTTAGCCTTAAAACTAGTATTTTTGAACTTATTAATAATTGATAAACCTAGTTTTTTCTAAAAATTGTAGTTTTCCTTACTCTATCTAGATTTTCTTCACTCTTGAATTACCTAATTTTCATTGTCTAGGCAAATACCTTATTCCTTTCCTAGGTGTTTTGCTTAACACTCATCATTCGATTTCTTCTGGATCATGTTTCTTTGGTTGTGTCGTGCTTCGAACATGTTTAGCAAACCGTGTCATCTCTTCTGACCGATTATGTTATTCTTTGATTGCGAGGACGTAATCCTCTTAAGGGGGGTAGATTGTAAACACCCAGAATTTTCAGAATTTAAAAATAAATTTTCATAATTTTTCTGGAATTTTCTGTGATTTTTCAGGAATTAAAATAAATGTTCTTCTGAATTAAATATTTTTAAGTATTAAAATATATATTAAAATAGTATAAAAATAATACTTTTGGGTGTAAAATAAAATATTAGACATAGGGTAATTTTTCTGGAATTTATTGGACCCCAGAACTATTTTAAAGACCTAAAAATTAATATTTAAATTAAACCAAAACAAACCAAAATAAACCAACCTGAACCAACCCGGTTTACTATTAAACCAACCCAACCCAAACCCTAGAGGGTCGGGTCGGATCCATACCCGACCCTCCAACCCGACCCGACCAGACTGCAACAGTAACCCCCAATTCCCAAATCCCCCCGACTTCCAACCGTTTCCCCGCCGCTCCAACTTTCGTAACCGCCGCCCGCTGATCCAGCTCCTGCGTTCACGTCCGCCCTCTCCGCCAACCTCTGACCTTCTTCCTCCCGGTAACCGCCGCCGCGGCCCTCCTATAAACCCTCACCTCCCGGCCGTCCTCACCAAATCAGCACCACCGCCATCCCCATCACCCTCCGGCGACCTGACGACGCCGCCGAGCCTCTCCGGCCGCCGTCCCTCCTTCTCTCCAGCTCCGGTCGACCGAGCTTCCCCCGTCGCCAACACCAACAGCCTCCGCAGCCGCCTCCGACCAGCAGCAAGCTCCGCTGCCTCCGCGCCGCGCCCTCGCGAACGTATATTTCAGACGTCTTCGACCCCCTGTTCAGGTAAAAATACCTTTCTCCTCGCCGTCTCGTTTTCCGTATTGTCTGTTGCTACGCATACCCTGCGTGACCCTCTCGATACCCATACAACTCGTTCGGGGTATCGCATCCTGTGGCGATCGCAAACTGCGACGCAAAATCAGGAAAAACGACCCTTTTTCTGAAAATTCAGAAAATGTTCCAAACTCCCCAGTTCGTGACTGTTTTGCGACAAACCTATTAAATGTTTTCAAAATTGGCTTGAACAATTATTTAGACCTTATGACCAAGTTTTAAAACTCTATTTTTGTGTAATTTATTGAGCTGTAGATTGCATGTTATTTGAGGGTAAAAATGACCGAAATATTGGTTATTTAAATACCCTGATTTTTCTCGGAACTGGGTGCGCCCCGCTAAACGGAACGACTTGGTCATGTGCGGACTTCACCGAAATGTGCACACCGTTAATAAGGATATGTGAGATTTTGCGGAAGTTGATTTGGATGTGCGTGCACACCGAAATCAACGCGTATCCGACGACAACACCCTATATCGGCCATGTTCTAAAACTCATTGTAACTTCGTGTACGCTCGTCGTTTCGAAACGAAACTTGTGCCATCGGACTCGTAGCAATACGCTGGTCCTGTGACCCAAGTTTGATTCGATTCTGAGAACGTTGACAAAATCCGGTATCGTGGGCCCCACGGCTCCACTTGACGGGCGATTTTGTGATCGGCTCATCGGAATCCTGTTCTGGACATTCCGTTGGATTCGTATCGTCGTTCTGGACTTGTAGACACTAAGTTTGACGAATTTGGAAAACATTGTCTCTGGCATATTTTTCGGTGCGAAGTGGGCTACATGTGGACCCCACTTTGACCAGAAACTGTCACTTTTGCTCCTGTGTCCAAATTGGACTTATGGACAGGCAATTCTAGCTATTTGATGTCTTCTGAACCTGATGGTAACATTTATTTCAGCAACCGGAGGAGTACCTGCAAATCCCGCTGATACCAAAGCAGCAGTTGGAGTCAGAACCCCAGGCAAGTGTACCTTGCCAAACTTGCAGTTCTTGTTACATAATATTTCTTTGATTTATTTATATGTTGTATCTGTTCAACCTAGGATCGTGTGACATTGCTTAGCGTCCAAACAATATTCGGGTGTCGATGCCGTACGCGGAGTCGTGTAACGTCACTAGAGATTGATATCGCGACCCTATATATATCTTCGTGCTTGCATTATCAAGTACGTCATACCATAGAACACCTGACACTATTCATGAGACAGAATCTTCCTGAGATATTCATGGTGATTCTGTATAGGTTACATGATTCATGACATAGATATTGTATGTGCTTAGATATCATTATGACTTACTGCATTAGATTTGATCTTGCGTGTCATGGACATGAGACGTGTGATTATATTGGGTGGGGAGAGTATTATCATATCAAAGGCTGGTTATATTATATATATTGTTATCTGCAGGTGTCTTAGACTCTGACACAGAGCTTTGGCACAAGTACTGTCCCTTCGAGAAAATACTGCTATGGGTTTCCCCGACACAGAGCCTATAGTAGTCTCAGCCCGAGTATGATTACAACTCTCACTTGCATATCACTTAGCTGGTTATATAGTTTACCCTATTGATTCATTTATTACTGCACTGTATTTATTTGGCTTGAGTTATTCTTGTACCTTGCTATGTCCCCTGAGAACCTGAAATTCGGATTATGTCCCCATGTATAACAGAGGAGTTCTATCCCGAGGTATATGGAGCAGGAGCAAGAGTAGACATCGGAGCTGAACCGATCCCCGAGGACGAGGTGATAGCAGAGGATTTTTTCTGAGTATTGCTTATTCTATACTCAGTATATGTTATTGCTAGACTCTTTTATTTCTGGTTTGTTGAACCATTGAATCAAACTCATTATCGGGTTGTTCCCCGAGTTATGTTTATTGAGACTTGATATTGCTTTATATTTCTGATATTGTTTGTATTTATTCCTGTGGATGAGATTAGTAGCATAGACCCTTATTGTTGTGTTACAGCTTAAGTACACCCTGATGGGTCTATTAAATTGGATTTGCCCATCGGTGTGTGCTGTTGGCCATTGTCACGTGTCTAGTCTCTCGATATTTTGGGACTGGGCGTGACAATATCTATGTATATGCAAGTCTCATGTCACGAATCCTGTAAGCCTATACAGAATCACCATGAATAACTCATGAAAGATTATGTCTCATAAATAGTGTCAAGTGTCATATGGTATGACATACTTGATAAAGCAAGCACATAAAAATATATATGATCGTGGTATCAACTCTCTAAGTGACGTTACACGACTCCGCGTACGGCGTTGACACCCGAATCTTGTTCGGACGCTAAGCAACGTCTCACGGTCCTAGGTTGAATATGTATATCTCAAGAGTATATATGTATATATATAGAAAGAACTCAAGCAAATAATATAACAAGAACTACTGCAAGTTGGTAAGGAACACTTGCCTGGGTTCTGAGCCCCGACAATTGCTCTGATATAAGCAGAATATCCAGGTACGCCTCTGGATGCTGAAACAAACATTATCATTGCTCTCAGAATACTTGAAATAGCTAGAATTGACTACCCATAAGTCCAATTTGGACATAGGAACAAAATTGACAGTTTCTGGTCAAAGCGGGGTCCACATGTGGCCCACTTCGCACCGAAAAATATGCCAGAGACAAAGTTCTTCAAATTGGTCAAACTTAGTGTCTATGAGTCCAGAACGATGATACGAACCCAACGGAACGTCCAGAACTGGATTCCGATTAGCCGATCACGAAATCGCCCTTCAAGTGGAACCGTGGGGCCCGCGAAACGGTGTTTCGTCAATGTTCTCATAATCGAACTAAACTTGGGTCACAGGACCAGCGTAACGCTGTGAATCCGATGGCGCAAGTTCCGTTGCGAAACGACAAGCACACATGAAATTATAACGAGTGTCAGAACATGCCGATACAGTATTTTTCGACGGATACGCGTTAATTCCGGTGTGCACTCACATCCAAATCAACTTTCGCAAAATCTCACACGTCCGCGTTGACGATATGCGCCTTTCGGTACAATTCGCACACGACGAAGTCGCCTCATTTAGCGGGACGTACCCCTTTTCGAGAAAATTCGGGTTTAGAAAACCAAGTTTTTGGTCAAATTCAACAGCGAATAAACCACAACATACAATGAATTAAAATAAACTAATTAAAGCGATTAAATTTTGATTATGTTGTCTAAATTACTGTTTAAGCAAAATTTAAAAATATTAACTAGGTTGGAAGAAAATCAGACATGAACATGGGGTCGGAGTGGCTTCTTTGCGGCGGCCTTCGGCGGTCACAACGGCGGCGTCGGTGGCCGGGGTTGGTCGGAGTGGTAGAGGAGATGATGATGGTGGTGGTCGGCTAGGCTGATCTATATATAGGGGTGTACATGGGGGGTTATAGGGAGCGGAAGAGAGGGGGTCGGGCGATTCGAGGAAGGGAAGTGAGGGGGTGTGGGCGTTACAGCGGGTTGGGGGACTGGTGGGTTGCGGGTTGCGGGTATGGGTTTGGGATCCGGGTTCGGTTAGTTAGGTTTGGGTTGGTTCGGTTTAGGTTGGTTTGGGTTGGTTCGGTTTAGTTTGGGTTGGTTTATTAAAACAATATACATACATACATATATGGCTATCTAAAAATAGTTTTGGACCCCAATAAATTTCAGAAAAATTACACAATATTCTATTAATAGTTTTACACCCAAAAATATATTTTCTGTACTATTTTAATAATTAATTAAATACACATAATTATAAATCCATGAACGAACATTTATTATAATTAACTAAAAATAATAAAAATTTTCTATAATAATATATAATTTTTAAATTAAATTCTAAAAGTCATGGTGTTTACAGTTTCTGCGGTTGTAACCGAGAAAATTAACGATAACGCTTAGAGACGACGACCTGGAGTTTGGCCGGTGAAGACGATGAAGCGGATAGATCTCTCTAAACGGTCCTAGGATTGGAAAATCCTAGGCTCTGATACCATAAATCAAATCAATAATATTGATTTTATTATTGGATGATATATTCAACAATATTGATTGTATTGATAAATTATCCAATCATCAATATTGATGGATAATGTAAAAAGATCATACAACTACGAATATATATAGAGAGATGATGTATCCATATACTGATAGGAGTAGAAAAAGAGAGATGTATTCGGATAGAAGTACGAGAAGAGATATGTATTCATATAAAAAAAAGAATCTATTATTAAATCTAACTAATATCTAATCATAAATCTAATTATTCTTAACAAACTACAATCAGATTTGGGGCTCAGCTCATGGGAGTCTGAAACGATCTTTCAAAATGGAACCTCCATACATAATATAAAGATAAATAAAAAAATAAAAAATAAAAAAATTTAAATTTAAAAAATATTATTGCCACAAAAAATTGAACTAAAAACCTCTTAGTATGCAAGTTTTTAACATAATAACGACTATACCACAATTATTTTGTGTTAAAGATGATCTATGCTACATACTAGTTCTATTTTAGATAGAACTATGTTAGTGTTTCTTTTAAGTCTTTGACTTCTGAGCTGTCGTGCAATCTTGGACCATGACTATATTTGAAGTCATCTTGACAAAGGATGCCCACTCTAAGAAAAAATTTAAAAATAAATTTAAATTTCATACTTTAGGTCCATGTGTGGTTTATATGTATAACCAATGATTTTTTTTTCTTCATCTATTGTGTATACATTTACATGTGTCTACTTTCTCTCTCTAGGTAGGAAATAAAGAACATTTCTGTTTAGTCTAAACAAATATTCCCCATTATCGCTATGTAATACATATCTAAGAAAAAGTATTCTACAAATGGAATTATTAGAGAATATATTTTGTTCCTCTGATGATAGTTGGAAGAAGGTGATTAGTGGGTCAATAAAGAAGTGAAGGAGAAAAGAGAGGTAGGAGTCGAAGGAAGTCCCAACTTTGGTCCACCACATGATGGGGACACCTGTGGCCACAGCTAACCCAATGGGTCCTAATCTTGTATGGACCATCCATCCCTCTACATGACCAAACACCTTATCATGTTTCTTCCTCCTCCTCCTGTCCTATAGTCCACAAGAGAATAACCTCACAGTAGACACCAACAACAAACTTTGATCAGCACAACAAAACAAGTTTCAAGCTTAGGTAAGCAGAACAGGCCTCATAGTTAAGAGATAGCAAGGAATCTGACACAAAGCTTAATAGTTCATTGAACCTTGAGAGAGAGAGAGAGAGAGAGAGAGAGAGAGCACACAACAATGAGCTCTTGGGTCCAGTCAGGCTATCAGGATGCTATGAGTTTGCCGATACCAATCCGATAGGTCGATACCGATATCGTTTGGCGTGTCCCGATTCGATATCGACCAATATTTGATACTGATCGATACCGACACATGTGGTCTCTTTATCGGTCAATTCGACAAAGAAAAATGAACGAAAAAGACCAATCAACAATGATGTAAAAGCATAGTAAAGTTGTAAAAAAATGTAAAAGAAAAAATTTTATCTATCGACAATGATGACTAATATTTCATTCGATTTCAAAACTACTAAGAAACAACACTGAAAATACATAAAATTATGTCTAAATGTACATAAAAAAAATATTTTCTAAAATATTAATGATTATTTTTTTTTGATACAAAAAAATCCGATACTCCGATTCGAAACTGCCGAAACCGTCAATACCATTGATACCGCCAATCCCGATACTCATAGAAATGGTCCGACAACGATTCCGATAATGCGAACCTTGCTTCGGACGTGAGGGTAAGACCTTTACTTGCATTTTCATGTTCTAGTCACCAAAACAATATAGAGATAAGGTCATAATTAGGGATAACAATTTTCTCCCGAACTCGACAGGGATACTGTCTTTTATTTTATTTTTTCCAACAGAGGCAGATTTGGAGATTTAAAAACGGGAACGGAGGCGGAGATGGGGATTAAAAAAAAAATTAGTTCGGTTCGGGGTCGGGCATGAGTATCGTACTCCCCGTCCCGGTAAATCTCCGACCCCGATTACTTGTACCCATATATTTTTGTTAAATGGAAATGTAGACCGTTATTTGGAATATGTTTTATGGGATTAACAACCGTTCTTTATTGTTTTGTATTGTAGACTTCTATTTAATACTTGTATATTTTTGTTGGATTAATATTCTTTTTTTTTTTTTGGTATTGTATCATTTTTTTTTATCTAGTAGTATTATTCTTTTATGGAAACCAGGTTTTATTTTTGTATATATTTTTTTTGAATGAAAACAATTTTTTAAATTTATAATGTACAAAAAATTTTGTTAACATGAGCAGTGACGGGGATGAGGATGGGGGATGCATTATTTAACGGGGACGATAATGGAGATAAAAAAATTGAATCCGAACGGAGATGGGAATTGGAATGGAAATTCAAATACTATCTGGGGACGGGAATGGGGGGTATGGTCTCTGGGCCCAATTCGTCCTGTTGTCATCCCTAGTTTTAATAAGTCTTGACCCTCCCGAGATTCTGGATAAACGGAAATCTCTTGGCACTGACGATCATAATGCAGTCGAGAAAACTTTGTCCCCGGCCTTCCTATCACATCTTCTTTGCAGGGTCAAGATGGAGTAGAAACAGTCCTTTCGTAAATATATATATATATATATAGGAGGTAAGATTGCGTACATCTTAATCATTTATAGACTCCGTGTAAGCGGAAGCATCGTGGCGAGCGCCATTGGGATGAGTATGCTGCCTGCAGGTGCAAGAGAGCCTGTCCTATCACATGCTACCCCTCTTTTATGCGGCACGGTGAAATTGTTGATGAAACAAAACAAGGTTACGTGCTGGCACTGAAGCTCACTATTCAATTGTAACTAACCATACATTATTTATGTATGGCTGTCACTTTGAAAGCAGCTGTGACCACCAGAGCCGTACTCTGGCGCGCTAGCTAGCTCATATCTATATTAGCCCCGTCCGTCCTTGCTCTCTTCAGCATCATCTGGAGGAGGAGCTAGCTAGCTAAGCCATGGCGAAGGAGCTCGACACCAAGTCCAGCCTTAATGCCGACGAACCATTCATGATCGTCGGCGGCGTAGGTGGCAGCGCCGACGAAGGCCTCGACGACGACGGAAGAGTGAAGAGAACAGGTATTCAGCTTCAACTTCAGTCACCTAAATTTTTTTAGTGACATATTTATTGGCTAGACTTTAAATGAGACTTTTAATGACGAATGTTCGTCACTAAAAAGTTCGAGTATTCAAAATTTAAAACGAACAAATTCAGTACCCAAAGTTTAATTAGATCATAAACCTGGTATCCTTGTACAAAATAATCCTCAAGAAACTCCAATGCTTTGTACGAAAATTTTCCGTTGATATATGTAAAATTTGGATGAATTGGTATAGGTACATTGCTGACTGCAAGTGCACACATCATAACCGCTGTGATTGGGTCCGGAGTGCTGTCCCTGGCCTGGGCCATAGCACAGCTGGGGTGGTTGGTTGGTCCTACGGTGCTCATAGCCTTCTCCCTCATCACCTGGTTCTGCTCCACCCTCCTTGTGGACTGCTACAGGTCGCCTGACCCTGTCAAAGGGAAGAGGAACTACACCTACATGGACGTTGTCCGGGCCAATCTAGGTGGCTGGAGGTTCAGGCTCTGCGGATTGTCCCAGTACGTGAACCTCCTCGGCGTCACCATCGGCTACACGATCACGACGGCCATCAGCATGGCGTAAGTATACGATCGAGGGATCGGAATTTCTGCCTTTAAGCATCTCCAAGTATTTTCGAAATAGAAGTTATTGAATTTTTTTTCTTTTCAAAATCTTCCGAGAAATTGAGTAGATCAAGAACATACCAACTACATCGATCGATGGATCAGTGAAAGTATAGGAGAGATCGGAATTTCTGTAGTAGTTATTGGATTGTCTTTTTTTTTTTTCCGAGAAATTGAGTAGTTCAAGGACATACCAACTACATCGGTCGATCGATCAATGTAAGTATATGAGATATCGGAATTTTTCGTAGTAGTCATTGAATTATCTTTTTTTTTTTCAAAATCTTTCGAGAAATTGAGTAGTTCAACGACATACCAACTACATCGATTGATCGATCAGTGTAAGTTATGATCGAGGAGAGAACGGAATTTCAATATTAGTCATTGGATTTTTTTTTTTCTCAAAATTTTTCGAGAAATTGAGTAGTTCAAGAACATACCAATTACATCCATCGATCGATCGATCAGTATAAGTATATGATCGAGGAGAGATCAAAATTTTCGTAGTAGTCATTGGATTGTCTTTTTCTTTTCAAAATCTTTCGAAAAATTGAGTAGTTCAAGAACATACCAACTACATCGATAGATCGATCAGTGTAAGTATATGATCGAGGAGAGAATGGAATTTCAATATTAGTCATTGGATCGTTTTTTTTTTCTCAAAATCTTTCAAAAAATTTAGTTCAAGAACATACCACCTACATCGATCGATCGACCAGTCTAACATATACGATCAAGGAGAGATCAGAATTCGTAGTAGTCATCGGATTGTCTTGTTTTGTTCAAAATCTTTTAGAAAATTGAGTAGTTTCCGTACGGAGAAAAAAATGGATCCAAAGACTACTATTTTGAAAACATTCGAAGATATTTAAAAGCGAAAATCCCGATCTCTCCTGTATGTACCAACTACACTGTATCGAATATCGAGCAGCTTTTAATTATTGGAAGTTTTGTAACGTAGAGATGAGTAAATTCTTTCAGGGCTGTCAAGAGATCGAATTGCTTCCACAGGAACGGACACGACGCGGAGTGTCGCGTGTCCCACAACGTGTACATGGTCGTCTATGCGGGGATCCAGATAGTGCTTTCGCAGATCCCCAACTTCCACAAGCTCTGGTGGCTCTCCATCGTCGCGGCGGCCATGTCCTTTGCCTACTCCTTCATCGGCCTCGGCCTGTCCATTGCCAAGATTGCGGGTAAGCCACACAAAAAACAATCACTTGGAAAATAATTTGCTTCTTAATTTTTGTGTGTGAATGGTATCAAAGTGTACGTGACATAATACGTAGATGTACATATATTTGTTCTAATTTTTGAGGTGCAGACCATCCTCAGGTGAGGACCACACTGACAGGGGTCACGGTGGGGGTGGATGTGTCCGGGACCGAGAAGGTGTGGAGGACATTTCAGGCTATCGGAGACATAGCATTTGCGTATTCTTACTCTAATGTTCTCGTAGAGATACAGGTACGAGCTATGTTGCACGGATACGTACTCTTGACACGGCTATATATGGATATTTTTCAAACAGGTAGAAGAATATGTTACACAAAACAAAAAGACACGATACGGATACGGACACTATTTTTCGTGCGTGTCCGCGTAACATAGGGTACAAGATGCCTTTCCATATCTAACACCAAGATTACGGACAAGAGTAAAGGAATACTATCATATTTTCCAGGAAGCACAACCATTCCAAAATGAGTAGTATAGCTAGGTATCGTGTTGTATTCGTGTCCGTGGAATGTAGTATATTTCTGACAGGAGGTTCCAAAGTACAAGTGGATGCTGATAGAATGAAAACAATTAGGTGCTAGAACTTATTTAAGCAATCTTAACCTTCTTGAGATTTTAGAAAGTGACAATTACATAAGCTTTTAGCAACAACAAAAAAGAAAGAAAGAAAAAGACATAAGCTAAAGTTTTCTCACCAAGTTAATCAACTATAGTTATATAGTGCAATTTAGCCACAGTCATCTGATTTGTAAGAAAGATGCTGATAGTATAGGAAAATATTTTGGTCATTGCAATTTATTAGATGGGATTAAAATGTCTGAATCTAAAAACTCTCTATCTTTATTTATATAATTTAATATACTGAATTACAATAAACGTCCCAAAATAATGTTCATTTTAATCAATGTGGTGCGTACAAACAATGTTCATTCGCAGCAGCAACGATACAAAAGTTGTACAACAACATACTTGTTGCGTTGCGAGAGTACAGTGGACCCAAAAGACATATAATGTAGTGTGCACAAAGTTTCGAACGTTACGTCGGGTCCTGACCATTATGTCGGAAATAAAAAAACAAAAAAAAATACTACGATACCAAATTCTGGTCAGATTTTGGTGTCCCATTAGTATTGGTTGTTTTTTTTTTTTTTTTTTGTGGCCGAAATGTTACATAATGGATTACGAAAATTTTCAGTACATCAACGTGTGACATGAGCATGAAAGAGAATTTCCATAGTTGGTTTTCTTTTGACAAGGACAAAAAATGAATCAATTAAGGACAATGGAAGATAAACAAGGGCTAATTTATGAAAACAACCGATTCAAGTGATGTGCACTCCGTGTCCACCCAATATATGAAGATTGCTTTTCCTGGTTTCAACACACGAATGAATGTGTTGTTGAAAGTATTATGGTGACACATAAAAGAAACAATGCACGGATTGCTGCAGCAAATCCTCTGGCAACGAAATTTGTGTTCCGACTCATGGGCAGTATATTGTGACGATTACTCTTTGCAGGACACTCTGAAGCCGAACCCTCCGGAGAACCAGGTGATGAAGAAGGCCTCCTTCATCGGAGTTTCGACGACGACGACGTTCTACCTGCTGTGCGGTGTACTCGGGTACGCGGCGTTCGGGAACAACGCACCCGGCAACTTCCTCACTGGTTTCGGGTTCTACGACCCATTCTGGCTGGTCGACATCGGCAACGTCTGCATCGCCATCCATCTGATAGGCGCGTACCAGGTTAGAGTTCACTCCGAGAGATAAGACAATGGTTACTGTCTTAGAATAAATATATAACTCTCAAATCTCCCTCTCACTGGTATATATTATTTGAATACTTTGGCACACGTCGAAAAGGTTATACTATGGTGTGGATCAAGCTTCCGAATTTTTTTTTTTTTTTTTTGGTTTTGGCTTGTGATAAAGGCACTACAAAATACACTCAGAACTGTCCAAATTTTATCGTTGATAATTACAAGTTTGCCACTCCCAAAATTTATTCGGGACTGTCCATTCTTGATTTTTTTTTTATAATCAGGACTGTCAAAATTTTGACAGTCCTAAAAATATATATTGATTTTTTAGGACTGTCAAAATTTTGACAGTCCTTCCAATTTGTAGGACTGTCAAAATTTGACAGTCCTAAAAATATATATTGATTTTTTATTTTTAGGACTGTCAAAATTTTGACAGTCCTTCCAATTTTTTTTACAGTCCTCCACGACGCTGGAGTGGAGGACCTTGAGGTAGCGGCGGAGGAAGGAGGGGAGGGAGGAGCGGCGGACGCCGAGGGTGCCGAGGTAGTCGAGCATGAGCTGGACGAGGGTGGGACGGGGGTAGAGGGAGGTGGGGGTGGGTTCGGATGGTGGATCCTGTGCGGAGGCCGAAAGGGGGAACGAGGCGGAGGAGCGGGAGGGGAAGGAGGCGGCGGGAGGTGGGGGAGGAGACGGAGGCGGGGACGAGAGGCGGCGGTGGAGGACGGTGGGAGCAGGAGGAGGGAGGTGAAGAATTTGGACTAGCCTGAGTAAAATTTTTTCATAACTGGACTAGTTTCAATACTGGACTAGTTCTGAGTGAATCTTGTAGTACGGTCTTATTTTTTTTTAGCCGTCACTATTTCTGTTGTGAACAAGTTTTGCGATTTTGCAGGTATTCTGCCAGCCGATTTACCAGTTTGTCGAGAGCCAGGTTCTGAGTTACTGGCCGGAGAACGCCTTCCTGACAGCCGAGTACGTGATAAGCATCCCCTTGCTCGGAAAATGCCCCCTCAATCTCTTCCGCCTCGTGTGGAGAACGTCCTACGTCGTAGTGACCGCGGTGGTCGCCATGATCTTCCCTTTCTTCAACGACTTCTTGGGCCTCATCGGAGCCCTGGCATTCTGGCCCCTAACGGTCTACTTCCCCGTGGAGATGTACATTGCTCAAGCCAAGGTTCGAAAGTACTCGGCAGTATGGACGTGGCTGCAGGTGCTCAGCATGGTTTGCCTCCTTGTTTCCATAGCTGCAGTCTGCGGGTCGGTGCAAGGCCTAATGCATTCACTCGGGGGTTACAAGCCCTTCAAGTCCCACTTGATCTCGTAAAGTCTATGGCTCCGACCGAACGGAATCTAAGCTATTTCTTTGTAATCACGTTTTGCATTTTACTGTTTAATCGATATAATAATATCATAGGGTTGTTTATCAAGTTGCAGGCTGTTTAGATGTAGGTGCAAATTACAATGTTTCTATACATCGAGAATCTACTGCTTACATTTACCGCAATACTTTCTGCGACCTAGACTGTTCAAAAAAATATATCATACCCAAAAACTTTGATAGGGGTATTAACTTTATATCCTATCTCAACTAATATCCTCTCCCTTCCCGCTCCTGCTGGCTGCTCCGCCCACGCGAAGAGGGGAGATGGGGGCGGTGCAGCCGGCCAGAGCGGGAGAGGACAGCCGAGGGAGGAGGGGGGGGGGGGGGTGGCGAGGCGAGGGGGTGCAGCCGGCAAGGGGGGAGGGGGATAGCCGAGGGAGGAGGGAAGAGGGGATGGCAATGAACAATTTTGTCTTTTTTTATGGTATCAAGTTAATACATACGAAAGTTCAGGACATCGAGTTGAACATTTTGTATAGGTGAGGATATCAAGTTACCATTTAGCTATACTTTCTTTCCTCCGTCTCTAGCCTTCTAAATTCTAGTGGGTGTGAATTTCTTTGTCTTGTGAATTTTCATAAATCAGAATCAAAATAAAACTTCCCACAGTGAGACGGACTAGAGAGAAACTTAAAAAGTAATTCTTAGAAATAAACTTTAAAACTAATTTCAGAAAAGGGAAGGATACTCCATCCTATGTACACTATATGTACTAATTGTTTCCTGCAATTTTATTTGTGGTGGTGTTAACGTATGCTTACCATCAATAAAACGTGAACGTAAACTTGACATAAAATCTAATAACCATTGTGAAGCTACTATTTCGAGCACATTTAGTGAATAAGCAAATCTTCGAGTGCATCTTGCTAGCAGTAGCAGAGACGAAAATGTTTCAGAAAGGAAAATAGACAAAATCATAAAATGTCTAAAGTGATGAAAACGGGTCCATCTTCATGATGAATAAATATGGATTTAATTTATGAAAATCGTTCATCCATGGTTGGGCTCGACCAAGTACTTAACCATTTTTTGGGTGCAGTTTCTGTGACAAGATTCAGTTTTTGGAGACTATTTCGAAGCTGTTGCTATCACTGCGGGAAGAACATTAGTTGCTATCACTGCGGGAAGAGTGGACACATAAAACGGGAATGCCGCAAGCTCAAGCAAGAACAAAAGAAAGAAATGACCAATGAGAAGCATGAAAAGAATAAAAGTGCAGTAGTTGCCACCGACAATAAAATTGTGCTTTTCTCGACATGTGAAGAAGACTGTGAAAATCTTACTTGCCAAGACTCAGAATGGGTGATTGATTCTGGTGCCTCCTACCATGCTACTCCCCGGAAGGACTACTTCACTTTGCTTTGTGAAGTTAACCTTGGAATGGTAAAAATGGATAACAAAAACTCTTCTCAAATTCTTGGCATTGAAAATATTTGTGTTACCACTAACCTTGGAACAAAGATGGTTCTAAAAGATGTTAGATTTATGTCCGATCTTCGTCTCAATCTTTTCTCCACCGGCAAGCTTGATGAAGAAGGATACACAAGCAGCTTTGGTAAAGGATGCTGGAAGCTTACCAAAGGATCACTTATACTGGCGAGAGGAAAAAAATGTTGCACTCTCTACAAGACTCAAGTCCACTTAGAGAATGATGAACTTGGAACAGTGGAAGGTACCTCTATGGATTTGTGGCACAAGCGGCTTGGCCACATGAGCGAGAAAGGACTACAAACTCTCGCAAGGCGACAACTACTTCCATCCATGCAAGGTACAACACTATCCCACTGTGATCATTACTTAATTGAAAAATAACACCGGGTAGCTTTTGTTAAAAATTATAACAAAAAAGAAACCAGAATATTGGACTTAGTCTATTCAGATGTGTGCGGACCCATAAATATAAAAACCTTTATTGGTGCATCCTACTTTGTGACCTTCATAGATGATGCATCTAGAAAGGTGTGGGTGTATGTCATAAAAGCCAAAGATCAAGTCTTTGCAGTTTTCAAAGACTTACATACCAAAGTAGAAAGAGAAACCGAAAAGCTCTTGAAGTGTATTCACACGGATAATGGTGGTGAGTATACTTCAAGGATGTTTGAAGATTATTGTTCTAAATATGACATTAGACACCAAAAGACGGTCCCACACACACCACAACATAATGAGATTGCAGAAAGAATGAACCGCACAATTATGAAAAAGATAAGAAGTATGCTATCCTTAGCCAAATTACCAAAAATATTTTGGGGAGAGGCAGTGCGAATAGCCTGCTACTTGATAAACTTGTCCCCCTCAGTTCCTTTGGATGGAGGTATTCCTGAAAGGGTTTAGAGTGGAAATAATATTTCCTATTCTTAGTTGCGTGTATTCGGGTGCAAGACATTTGTGCATGTATCTAAGAAAAAAAGAACAAAACTTGATGACAAAGCCATTTCATGCATCTTTTTAGGATATGGAAATGATAAATTTGGATATAGGTTGTGGGATCCTATAAAAAAAGAAAATTGTAAGGAGCAGGGATGTTGTATTTTATGAAGATAAAACACTTGCTGATTTTGAAAAAGAAGAAGAGCCACAAAATACTTACATTGTCCCAGATCCAATTTTCACGCCTATTGTTATTCCTTCTCTTATGCCAGAAAATAATGATTTTCAAGCTGTGCAGGAAGAAGAAGAAATTACAGGTTTCCCAGGTTCTGATCAGGGGAAGCATGAACATGCATAGCCGTCGCATATGGATCAGCCACCAGCACCTCAGTTGAGACGGTCGGAGAGAGAACGACAACCCTCAACTAGACATCCTGCTTCAGAATATACTATGATGACAGATACATATGAACCATAAAGTTTCCATGAAGCACAAGTTCATGAAGATCATGCAAAGTGGAAGAAAGCTATGCAAGAGGAGATGAATTCTTTGCATAAGAACCACACTTATGACTTGGTGGAGCTACCGAAGAACAGAAAAGCCTTGAAAAATAAATGGGTGTTCAAAATCAAGAATGAAGGAAATTGCCAAGTCAAGTACAAGGCTCGCCTTGTGGTGAAAGGTTTCAGTCAGAAGCAATGTATTGACTATGAAGAACTATTTTCTCCTATTATGAAGATGTCTTCTATTCGTGTTATTCTTGGTCTTGTTGCTTCCCAAGATTTTGAAGTTGAGAAGTTATATGTGAAGACTGCATTTCTCCATGGTGATTTGGCGAAAGAAATCTCTATGGAGCAGCCAGAGGGTTTCAAGGTAAAGGGCAAGGAACACTTTGTTTGCAAATTAAAGAAGAGCTTGTACGAGCTCAAGCAGGCACCGCGACTGTGGTATAAAAGGTTGATTATTTTATACTTGACCATGGGTACAAAAGAACATCTGCAGATCATTGTGTTTATGTCCAGAAGTTCTCTGATGATGATTTTATTATTCTCTCTATATGTTGATGATATGCTTGTTATTGGAAAAGATATGTCCAAGATTGACAGATTGAAGAAAGAGTTAAGCAAGTCCTTTGATATGAAGGACTTAGGAGCAGCACAACATATATTGGGAATAAAGATCTCTCGGGACCGAAGTGCGAGAAAGTTGTGGCTATCACAAGAAAGATACATTGAACGTGTTCTGGAGAGGTTCAATATGGTGAACTCTAAGCCAGTCAGCACACCGCTAGCAACTCATTTTAAGCTAAGTGCACAACAAATCCTTTCAAGTGAGAAGGAGAAGGAGGAGATGAAGGGCATTCCATTTGCCTCGGCCGTCGAAAGTTTGATGTACTCAATGGTTTATACAAGACCCGACATAGCACATACAGTTGGAGTGGTAAGTCATTTTTTTGCCAATCCTGGTAAAGCACATTGGAAAGCAGTAAAGTGGATCCTAAGATATCTTAGAGGAACCTCTAAATATTCTTTATGTTTTGGAGATGATAAACCTATCTTGGAAGGTTACACTTGATTCTGACATGGCAGGTGACTTGAAAAAGAGAAAGTCCACATCAGGATACTTGTTTACCTTTGCAGGGGGAGCCGTATCATGGCAATCAAAGCTACAAAAGTGTATCGCTCTATCCACCACAGAAGCTGAATATATTGGTGCTACAGAAGCCAGCAAGGAGCTCTTATGGATGAAGAATTTCCTAAAGGAGTTATCTCTCAAGCAAGAGAAGTACACTCTATATTGTGACAGTCAGAGCGCCATTGACTTGAGTAAAAATGCTACATATCACTCAAGAAAAAAGTACATCGATGTACGTCATCACTGGATCTGAGATGCTTTGGAGAATCGATTGATGCATATTAAGAAGATTGATACAAGCCAAAATCTGTCTGACATGATGACGAAGCATCTACCAAAAGAGAAGCATAACTTCTGCCGTAAGAAGGCAGGTATGTGTAAACCCCCTCACCCAAAATTAGGTCTACTTGGCATAGATAGAGAAACTAGGACTAGTTTGTATCCAATTGAAAATAGGACACGACATTTATTTAAATTTTCAACATTTGTATCACTTAGTGCACCTTACCGTTGCTTCGATAATTGGAGCACTACACTAGCCATTGCCTTCCCACAAACTTTACAACCTTGTCCTAGTTGTGCCCGTCTTTCATTCTGACCTTTGTGTAACTCTTAATTATGCTTTCTTGTGCGTCATTTTAGTCGCACAATATTCGTCGCAGACGTTATTATTTAATTCCAATAAATTTGACTTTTGCATCGTTGTGCGTTCCAATCAAAATTGGAGACACAATCTTGACCCGTTTCGTACAACCCAATTTATGATAATATTCTACTCTGAGCCCTCTATGTCCATGACACTTCTGTCCCACCTAAATTTAATCCCTTGTACTTCTAATTAATTCAAGAAGTATAATGTTTGGTTGACTTTGATCTTTAACCATATCTTTGAAGAAGAACAAATCTTTGACAAGGTGGAGATATGAAGAAAGATATATTTGACCATATCTTTTGAAGAATATTGACTTTGACATTTGACCTTTGACCAAATCTTTGACAAGAATAATATTGGATTCCTAAGCCTACATAATATTGGATTCATATTCCTACATAATATTAGATTTTTATGTATAGACATATGGCATGCTATATAAAGGGGCCAAAGGTTTCTTCAAGATAATCTCAAGAGTGCTCATGTAAGTTGTTGAATAAGTTCAACACAAGAGTATATCTCAAATTGTGCTCAATGATTGTTAAATAAGTTCGATATAAGAGAGTAAAAAATTGTTGAATAAGTTCAACACAAAAGTTTTCTTAGAGAATTTTTTATAGAGAGTTCTTGAGAGAAAGGAGAGAAGTGCTGAGAGCAATTATAATTTTTTTCTTCTTCATAGTAAAATTGAATCACCCTCGTCCATGTAAGTAGGCATCTTGGTCGAACCACGTAAATTATTTTCTTTGTGGTTGTGAACTTTCTCTGAGGTATTTTTCTGATTTTCCTGGGTCTATTTCTGTTGTGCGCCCAACAATTGGTATCAGAGCTTTGGAGTTCTCAAAGAAAATTAATTTGGTAGATTCTTGAGATGGCTCCGTCAAGCAAGATTGGGAAGTACAAAATTGAGAAGTTCAATGGAAAAAATATTTTAGCTTTTGGAAAAGCCAGATGAATGACGTTCTCATATCTCAAAAGCTTCACAAGGATTTATGTGAAAAGTCGAAGAAGCCCGCTTACATGACCGATGATGATTGGAATGACATGGATCTCAAAGCATGTGCCGCTATTCGCCTATGTTTGAAAAGAGATAGCGTCTACTCTGTGAAGGACGAAACCACCGTCGTTGGACTTTAGCTAAAGTTAGAATCACTCTACATGACGAATACTCTTACCAACCGACTTTATATGTTAAAGTTGCTCGACAGACTGATGATGGAGGAAGGTATGTCAATTCAAGATCATATTTCTAAATTCAATCGAATTATTTCTGACCTAAAGGATGTTGACATATATGAAGATGATGATCGTTTGGCACTAATCTTATTGTTTTCTTTGCCCGATTCCTATGAGAATCTTATTCAAACATTACTATATGGGAAGAACTCAATTTCCATAGAATATGCTATAAGTGCCTTATTGTCTAATGATGTGTGGAGGTTGGCTTCTAATGGCGAAAACGGTGGAGACTAGGTCCAAGGTTTGATGGCAAGAGGGAGGACAAACGATAGAGCATCTTCCAGCATAAGGTCAAGATCCAAGTCCAAGATACCAATTGAGAAGGTGAAGTGCTTCAACTATAATGAGAAAGGACATTATGCAAATAAGTGTACTCGTCCAAAGAAGAAGAACAAGAAAAATAAGAATAAGACAGAAATAGAAGGTGATGAAGTAAACTGCGCTTCAGAAGCCGATAGTGACAGAGTCTATTTTTCGGTGGCACATGACAACATGAGTGACTATTAGATTCTCGATTCTGGATGCTCCTACCGTATGTGTCCAAAAAGGGAGTAGTTTTCTTCCTACAAGGCGACGGATGGTGGTTCTGTGTTGATGGGCAACAACAACACATGTCGAGCTGTTGGAATTAGGTCTATCAAGGTGAAGATGCATGATAAAATTTTGCGAACTTTGGCCAATGTCATATATGTTTTCGACCTTAAGAAAAATCTTATTTCTCTTGGTATGCTTGACTCGAATGGTAACAAGTTTGTTGCCGAGGGTAGAGTCTTGCGGGTTGTTCGTGGTTCTTTGGTAGTAATGAAAGTTCACCGACATGGTAACATTTATATATTATTGGGAAGCACTGTGACTGGAACTTTAGCAGTCAGTACATCAGATTCGTCTGATAGCACACGTCTTTGGCATATACGGCTTGGGCATATAAGTAAGAATTGCCTGACCTTACTAAGCAAGTAGGGGTTACTGAAGAACTTGAAGAAGCCAAGTATGGATTTATGTGAGCATTGTGTTTATGGCAAGCAGCACAGGGTGACCTTCAGTACAAGCAAGCAGAAGACAGGAGGTATTCTCGACTATATGCATACAGATGTATGGGGACCTAGCAGGATTCCTTCCAAGAAAGGAACGATGTACTATGTTACTTTTAGTGATGATTATACACATTATGTTTGGCTGTATTTCATCAAAACCAAAGATCAAGTATTCGAAAAGTTTAAGCAGTGGAAAGTGATGGTGGAGAACAGAACATGCAGAAAGGTAAAGACATTGAGGTCTGACAATGGTACTGAATATACCTATGGACCTTTCAAAGATTTATGTGCTCAAGAAGGCATCGTGCGACATTGGACTGTCAGAAACACGCCGCAGTAGAATGGGTTAGCAGAGAGGATGAACCGAACCTTGCTTGAGAAAGCAAGATGTATGCTTTCGAATGCCGGTTTAGGCAAGGAATGGTGGACAGATGATATACACATGGTACGGTACTTGATTAATATATCATCAACTCCGGCTATAAACTGTATGACTCCATATAAGAAGATGACCGACAAACCAGCAGATTACAATATTTTGCGCGCGTTTGGATGCAAAGCTTACTATCATGTCAACGATAGTAAGTTAGATCCGAGAGCCAAGAAGGCTATTTTCTTGGGATATGCACAAGGAGTGAAGGAATACCGTCTGTACTGTCTGAAGGATAAGAAGTTCTTAATCAGCAGGGATGTCACATTCGATGAGTCTTTAGTGTTGACTTCAAGCAAAAAGAGTGAGTCTGATAAGGATAGTGGTGAATCTAGCAAATCTCAAACTGTTGAGATTAAGTCATCTGAGGATGCATCAAATGAAGTGGAGGTTTCTGAAGATGTTCATCAAGCCTCACAAGAACAACAACCAGAGGAAGAGAAACACTAGCAGCAAGATTCTTTGGCTACTACTAGGCCAAGGAGACCGGTCAAGCCAGTGCACATGCATGGATATGATGAACAGTGGTCAAGCACTATGGACAGTTGAATATGGTGGCATATGCACTGCCAGTGGAGGATGACGAGTCTATCACCTTCAAACAGGCTGTCAAAGATACTAGCAGCGAGAGTTGCATTGTAGCTATGCATGAGGAGATTGAGTCTCTCCACAAGAATTGTACATGAAATTTGATTTCATTGCCCAAGGCCAAAAAAGTTATAGGCTGGAAGTGGGTGTACAAGAAGAATGATGCTTCTCCACAGTTAGGTGGAGAAGTGTTGCTTGAGAGCCCTTAGGGGCGGGATTGACGAGTGTTTGATTTGGTGAAGCTGTGCGGTTGAAAAGTGTGTCAGCTCAATTTTGTGACAACTTTTTCGAGGTGGAGATATGAAGGAAAATATATTTGACCATATCTTTGAAGAAGATTGACTTTGATCTTTGATCATATCTTTGAAGAAGAACAAATCTTTGACAAGGTGGAGATATGAAGAAAGATATATTTGATCATATCTTTTGAAGAAGATTGACTTTGACATTTGACCAAATCTTTGACATGAATAATATTGGATTCCTAAGCCTCCATAATATTGGATTCTTATTCCTACATAATGTTGGATTTCTATGTACAGACATATGGCATGCTATATAAAGGGGCCAAATGTTTCTCCAATAGTATCTCAAGAGTGCTTATGTAAGTTGTTGAATAAGTTCAACACAAGAGTATCTCAAATTATGCTCAATGATTGTTGAATAAGTTCGACATAAGAGAGCAAACAATTGTTGAATAAGTTAAACACAAAAGTTTTGAAAGAGAGAGTTTTGTAGAGAGTTCTTGAGAGCAAAAAGAGAAGTGTTGAGAGAGCAATTGTAATTCATTTTCTTCTTTCTTTCTAGTGGAACTGAATCACCATCGCCCATGGAAGTAGACATCTTGGTCAAACCACGTAAATCCTTGTCTTTGTGGTTGTAAATTTTCTCTCTGATTTTTCTGAATCTATTTCTGCTGTACGCCCAACAGCTGCATATTTGTCCTTTCGAGTCGAGCAGAAAGTCACCAATCTGCGGCGGTCTCTCCTAGTCGTTGCTGGTTCTGGAGCTATGTCCAGTATCAAGAAAATTCCAACATCAGTTCTCTGGGAATATCCATTACATTACCAGAACACAGAGGTATTGCTGCTCACTACAGTGGCAGAGGTGTAGTCCCTGGTATGGTTGGACACGGAGTGCCCCAGTGGGAGAAGTTCAAGAGAAAAAACTCTGCTTGAACAATACAGATATTGCTCTCAGGATTGGCTGGCTAAATGCTATCAGAAAATGGCAAGAGGAGTTTGTTAGTAACATAGAGTTCTAAGGAATTTGTAGATACTATCAAGAGGGGTCTGTTGGGGAGCCGTGTTTTTGTTTTTACACACAAAGGAGAGACAAAGAACCTATCCATGGGAGCTCCTGTTATTGATTATGCCTATCTTATACATACTGAACTTGGAAACAAAATGGTGGCAGCAATGGTCAATGGTAATTTTTGTTTCTCCAATGCATGTACTTGCAAATGCAGAAGTTGTTTAGATAGTCACATACAATGCATTATCATTCAAATATGCATTTCAGATGCATCAGCAACGGTTGCAACATGCAAAAATTCTTAGTGCGAGACACGAGATCATGAAATTCCATATAGAGCAAGTTGTGCTTTCACCTACTGAAATGACTGCAGATACAGTAGCTGATATGTCAACAAAATCCGAATTATGGGATCAAGGAGAAATTCATGGTTTGCAGATCCTTTTGTTTAATCACAAGGACCTCATTTAGTTCGTATAAAAAAAGATGGTTTCATGGTTTGGGATCCTGGCCCTAGTTCAGTTTCAGTGATTAATTTTCATGAATGGGTTGCCAAAGAGTTGAAGGATTCATTCTTGTATGAAGGTACCATTTCCCATGTTTTGGTGTGGGATCCAGGCATTAAAATTATTTCTTCATTGACCTTGGGACAAGGTCAACTTAAGGAGAGGATATTAATAAGACCACATTTCCGGTTCGAAAATTTTCGTACAAAGTATAGAAAATTATAAAAATTGCAAAAAAAAGCATCAAATTTTAATACATTTCAAAAAATGTACCAAAATGTCCTTTGGAATGGCGTTTTGTAAAAAAAATTTATTTTTTTCCATAAGATGTTCTGAATGTTTTAGTGACACTTTTTAGCGACGAATTTAAATTTTCAATGACGAAATAGAATTTTTAGTGACGAATATTAGTGATGAAAATAAATTTTTAGAGACGAATTTCATGTAATAGACGTTTTATTTTTTTAATATTTTTTTCCATCGGAACAAAAAGTTTAGTGACGGATTTGGACTTTCATTGACAAAATATACCTTTTTAGTGACAAATTAAGACTTTTAATGACGAATTTCTGCAAAAAAAATTTAAATAGTAAACTTCATTCCAAAGGACGTTTTGACTATAAAATATAATTCTTTTTACAAAACGCCCGCGTTTTAATGCTTTTTTGAAATATATTAAAAGTTGATTTTTTTTTGCAATTTTCATAAATTTTTATGCTTTGTAAGAAAATTTTTATTTCCAGTTCAGTGAACTCAGTAGTACCAGTGTAGGAACTCAGTATCAGTTTGCTGACTCAAAAAGAAAACCTTCTTGAAGAGCACATTATTGAACCAGAAGACGACTGATCTTGGTGAGTGGGCAGAACTTCATTCTCTGATTCTTGCACGCCTTAATAATGAATCTGAGTTTTTGCAATACTTGTTTGCTAAATAGATAACGTTTACATGAGAATGATAGAACGAGAACATGCATGCTTAACTAGAGAACGCATTGCTTGTCTAAAAGAGAGAGAACCATTGTCATGCTAAGTATAGAAATGAATGATGCATGCTAAGTTACACGGACACCGCTATCGAACGAACCATTATTATGCTAATAAGAAGAGTAAAAGATGCCTGAACATGTTCCTTCATAATATGCTAAACTAGAGTAGAACTACATGTTTTTCTAAAAGAGATAGAATTTGCATGCTAGATTTATATAACTATTCTTGCTTTTTACTTGTTAAAAGAACTAGATTGCTTGAACATATTTCATTGAACACAATGTATAAAATATAGAACTGTTATGAATAACTCGTTATATGCTAAATGGATTGATATGAATGATAAGACTAATAGTGCACCCTGAGGATCGGTCCTACGGGATCTTTGAAGGTGCGGCTAGTGCGGCTAGTAAATACGTAAAGAGAAGATTGAACCCATCGATCGATTGAATAGAAGAGAAATGATTGAAAAGTCTGTTTGTTATGAACCTGTGCATCATATAGAAATGTTATTAGTTGATAGAGAACATTCATCGCATCAGTCGAGACAATTTGTGCACAAATATCGGATCTCTCGAGCGGTATCCTGGAGCACTGGGACCGTTCGGCCTGGGAGAGGCTATACGAAACATCACGAGGCAATGAAGTTCTCGCCACCCAAGAACCCCCCCCCCCCCCCCCCCCCCCCGATTGAACCATGCCCACCCCCTCATGTTCCAAGCCTTTTACCACTAGACTACTATCTAGGGACCTTTTTATTTTATTTTTTTTCCTACCCGAGACTTCCCCAACACCCCTTAATTAACTACCCGAGACCATCGTAGGGATCGAAACCCCCCAACCCACCCACCCACCCCCATATTCCAAGCCTTTTACCACTAGGCTACTATCTGTGGACAACACTACAATAGTCCCAATCGCAGCATAGCAAAACATACAATTGGTAACTCTAGTATCTAGTATCAGGCTCAAGCCATTTCAGCCAAGATTAATTACTTGGGGACCATGTCTGATATTGAGTGAGTTATGCTTAAGTCTGTAACCGACTCCTCCTTCTTACAAGTAGAGGAGAACATTGAGAGATGGGGATGAAGATTGTAAGCAAGTTTCTTTACTTTACCCTTAGAATTCTAGATCTAAGATAGTTCTTTGTAATTTCCTTTCCAGCCATTTCCTTTTGAAATAGAAATTTTCATGTCCCCATTTTTTTTTGTGTTTTCCTTCTTCTTCTCCTCTTCTTCTTCTTCTTCTTCAATTCATCAATGTTGGTACAGGTTCATGTCCAGATCAGTGATCTCCATCACTCCTAAGCTCACTTCAGGATGGGGACGCATCAGTTGAAAAGAACAAAACGCAATGCAGAGATTCAGCCATAACGCCAATGCTGCAATCAGTTTTTCTGTCACCAAAAGCATGTAAAGTCTCTCAAGGTCGATACCAACCAAGCTTATTCTTGCTGTCCACAGACTATTATCCATCAATAGATTCCCTGGAAGTAAAGAAAAAAAATGGGAAAGAATTTAAAAGTGTGTAAATAAAGCTACATCCAACCATTTAAGTCCTCCAATCACTACTGCAAATCTCAGAATTACTATACTTGTAGAACAAGCATTGAACCAAGCACGATCCCACAAGACTGGAAATTTGCAAATCAAGTCCAAGCAAGAACAAGTCCAACGAATCATTGAATAATTGTGATTGGAAATAATACTGATGAACAATGTTGATATAAACTTGATTATACACTTGCGCTTTAGCACTTCCACTATTTCTTGCACTATCTGACGGTAAAATTCTTATATTACAGCACATATCATTGCATGCATGGCATCGCTGTTGAACTCTTGCACTGCAGCACATATCATTAAGTTCATTGGCATAGCCTTTACTAACTGCAAAACCGACAAAATAGCTCCTTGCCGTCCACTTCAAGTCACTTGGGAAACCGGGACTGCAGCACATATCATTAAGTTCATTGGCATAGCCTTTACTAACTGCAAAACCGACAAAATAGCTCCTTGCCGTCCACTTCATGTCCCTTGAGAAACCATCTTCTCCCAGAGTACATCAAAATTTGACACATCTCATTTGTGGTATGCTTGTATTGAGAAATATCACATGAGCTTCACAAGGTCCAAAGCCAATTAATTGAAAAGTCACCAAACAGATTATGGTACCCCACAGCCTACTTGCCATCCTACTCCATGTTACTTCAAAAACCAATTCTTTACAGAGTACAAAGTTTGACAGAGCATTTGCACAATCAATAAATTGATGACTGCACAAGGGGCCCTAAGGCATTCACTAGAAGTCAAGAAACTGACGATACATTGTGATTAAGCTAGCCACTACAGGATCAGCATATGAACCAAACTACTACATCGTTAAACAAAGAAGCTTAGCAGCTTCTGCCATTGAAGAACAAGATGTTGCATCCTAACCCAAAGTACATATCTGTAGCACACTCTTGCCCTATATCTTCAGGTCTTAAAACTGCAACTAGGTTAAGACCAAACAATCATAAAATAAAATATTGAACATGTATCTTCCAACTCTAGTACTACGAGCCAGAAGCTGGAAAAGGCCTGAACACACTCCACAAGAACACTCCACAGACAATTAAGCAATCTATGACCAACAGATACCCGCGCAGAAAATATAACATGCAGCAATCATGCAATAAAAGAAAACATTCATACGTCCCTTGGATTAGTTCATGTAAGAACTTCACAGTAATGTAAAGTTACTTGCAATATTAGAAAAAAAAAAATTACAGCCATAAAGACCATAATGTGCTACCTAAAAGTGTCATTATATCATCACTCATTCCAAAGCTGAATTGCTAGGAATCTACAACACATTATAAGGATGTTTAAATTTAGAATACTGGTCATGCCTGCAAGAATGGAGAAGCATGAGGATGTCTCCAAGGTAAGGCTATAGGGATTGCTGGGAGGTAGGTGGGTGGGTTCAGTAAGAAGTCTCAGTTATGGATATCAAGGGAAGTTAAGCAAAAATCATCCAAACACTAAGAACAAAAAAATAGCAAGATTCCAGCACAATATAGAGATATCGAGCGAGATTCAGCGATCCAGATCCAACAAGGCTCGAGTTTCATCAGTGTAATTCTTCCCTTTGTACCTCTATGACCAAATGTTGAAGGGAGCATGGGAAACATCTTATTTGCACTCAAAACTAGTGCAAGGGTGAAAAATCCTCATTTATTTCCTTTCTTTTTTCACCTCATTTTTCTTCAAAACGCACACAAGTATATACAGGATAAATCTATATTTTTATCAGAACTCAAATTTTGTCAATTCCATCATCTAGTGTCTAAAATGAAATGGGCACAAAAGTGTTCACTTGCAAACAGTTTGGGTATCCTGTCAGTAAAAATCTATATTTTCTATCAGACCTCTCGAAATTTGTTGTTCAAGCGCCGCAAAATTGTCTAAAATAAAATAGGCACATAGGTGTTTACTTGCAAATGGTTCGAGTATACCGAACTTGTAAGCCTTTGGCTTTGTTCATTGGTGTCTAATGTTGCTCCATAAAGATACCCATGTTAATCATCTCCTCCACATTCATTTAATCTCTCAACCATAGAAAAAAGATAAAGAGAGAAAAGGCAAGAGAATCAAAAGAGGAAGAGATGCTTACCTAAATTTTGACTGTTAGTCCGAGAAGAGAGACTGAGAAAATATACACACAAAGTCAGTGAGACAATAAGAGAGTTAAAGTCGGAGTGACTTACTGTTGTTGGAGCCGAAGTCGAAACAGGATAAGGGGTGTTGAAATTAAATCAAATTATAGTCAAAGCAATCGAGAGAGGGTGTCGAATCGGGAGTCCTTTCATATTTTTATTTGGATTGGATCGAAATTCAAGTTAAAAATTAAATGGGCATGGTCCACGGTTTCTATTAAAGTGAGGATGCCTGATCAGTGTTGTTGAAGGCGTCGTCCAGACGCACCTAGCCACCTAAAAGCGAGAGGCGATGCTTCACCGCCTAATCCAAAGGCTAGCGAGGTATCTTCTCTAGGCGACGCCTACGTGAGAAAGGTGCCAAAGACGAGATTTGGCACATGGGTAATTACACGAGCCTAGGCGCACGCCTAGGTGTATTGGGTGTTTTATGCAACTTTTTTGAACTTTGTTTCAAAAAAATTATAACTTTATGGACTTGTTTGGTTTTATTGGTTTTAAAGTTGCATACTTAAAGTTTTAAAGGCACAAATAGTCTTTTTTTTAGTTTTAACATTATAAGTTATTAACTAAACAGCCATAAATAAAAAGAAGAAAAGAGAAGATTGAGTAGGATGAAGATTTCATTTTCGATTATGATATTGATGATAATGTTCAAGATGATTTCTTAGACTTACATGATGAAGATGAATAGTGGATGATTGAGTAGGAAGAAGAAAGATTCGTTACGTCATTTAGGAACGTGGAACATTGACTCATTAATTATCTTATGTTTGTTTTTCCATTGAAACAATTTGTTTCCGATCATAATGACTTATGTGCGATGTTATTATTTTTAAACTTAATGTTGTGTTTCAAAGTCTATTTTGTAATCTTGTTAAGTTACTTTGTTGTTTTCTATTATTAATTTGGTATTGTTTTCAACTTTCTTTTAGTTTGTCTAAAATCTCTAAGTTTGATAATTTTTTTGGACATCTACAGATTCGGATAACCTAACATCAGCTACGAAAGTGTCAAAAGGTATTATAAAAAGAAAATTTGAGAAGCTGTCATGGTGGCGCTTTTCTTCTCGGGACGAGGCTAGGCGTGCCTAGGCGCTCCCAAGCGATTAGCGAGAGAGCTCGCCTAGGAGAACCTAGAGCTTTTAAAAATACTGAGCATTTAGGTGATCGCCTCCGTACGAAGAGGCATAAATCCTGGTAACCCAGGCTCTAGGGCCTAGAAAAGGCCTAGACAGGCGCCTTTGATATACCAGATTGAGAAATCTTCTTCAAGCAATATCATAAAGCCATATAGAATAACTAATATGTTGATAACAAACCAGTGTCAAGTAAAATAATTGCATTAATACGGCTCAGGAATTGAGGAAATATGAGATATTAAGACGAAGCAATAAAGCAGTTTGGGTTCAGAACATGAATCCTCGAAACTCCAAAAATATAAAAGGGTGAGACTAGATACATATAGTACTCTGTTATCATGTTAGACCAAGCATTTAATAATATGCAAAATAAACACGGTAATCATTCTTAAGAGGAACATTGAATCTTGTGATACAACTGTTCAAGCACATTTGGTATTTCTAATAAAGAGCATTAAGATGTAGAAGAATACATATGTATTGCATAAAAAGGACTACTGTTTGAAGTGAAAATATAGGTATGATGTATTATAGTGCATCTGTGTACTCAAAAGTTTTTGATGGATTACTAAAACAAATTGTCTCTGTCTGCAGAAGTTTGACTAGTATATTTTGGGCTCATATATTTGGTAAATGAAACCGCATTACTATATAATAAGACGAAGTCTTCAGATTACTTGTGTATCTTTCAAACGTTTGTAGACATTTTAGGCCCGTACAGCATGCACACAGTATCATAGTCCAATACAGTAGATGTCAAATTGATACATTGTATACCCAAAATTCTAAATGAACTGTAATTATGACAGATGGCTTGAATAGACTATTAAAACAACTGTTTACAGCAACAAACAATGAACAAAGCTTTCATCCAAAATTGTTGCAAGGGCTGCACAGATCCATTTCAGTACTGTATAAATTGCTTATTGGTTTAAGCTAAGGGCGAATACTGGATTTGCTAATTAGTAATTACCTTCTTGCTGTAAAAAATTGGAAAGAAGGGCAAGGAAATGACTTCATCATATATAGAATGGAAAAATCAAACCATATTTCAATGGAAGTATGAAAGGATAAGATAATGAAAAACTCGCAAATCAGATGCATGAAACCGAAAATTGTTAATTATGAAGCATGATCTCTGCGTCAAATAGGTTTCAAATAAACCTGTCACCTACTATAGACTGTCACCAGCTTATGTGGTGCATGCTTGTTCGAATTACTTCCATTACAAGTCAAAGGCAAGTTGCAGTAGAGCATGCATGAGGTATCTTTCTACAGAAATTCATTGTCCCTTTGAAAAAGGGGAAGTTGAACACTTGTCGCTTCCTTGGTAGATAAAGAGTTTTTCTAAAGATAAGAGACATACGTCGAATAAAACAGAAGGCCAAAATTAAGTTTCGTTCTACGTATAAGAGGGAATCCCGTACATTGAGTGGTCAACATGCAATGGATGTAAGCATGGTGTATAGAGATTCATTGTTCCATGAAGGAAAGATAAAAAATTGCAACATCCTTATCCTTAGGCAATAAAAGACTTGTTGCTTTCGGAAGATGAAGAGGCAAATAAATCAAAAGTGAAGATAAGTTACAGATTACCTCCTTTAAGGAAGAGACATCACTACATCATCATGGCATCATAGGAGAATTATGATTCACGTACAATCCACGTGATATAGAGATCAAAAGCATGGTGAAAAGATCAAGGCAAGTTCCATGATCCATCAGAGGGATGGAACAAGAAGGTCATATTGTTGTTGAACTTGTTCTTGGGGATCGAAGTGAAGATCTTGTATGTTAGTAATCCTCTGGGTTTAACCGGAAAAGAAACTAGAAGTTCTAAGATCGCCATTTTATTTTATTTGAGAATAAAGGATGGTCCCCTACAGCCCCCTAACCCCTGCCAGTCTTTAATCCAACACTTCACCACCCCATACCAAAGGTCTCTTCCATTGGGGTAGGATTTAGCAAGCAAGACGCCATGGTTTCCCTTCTCACAAGAAAGATTTTTTACATACAAAATCATGTTCTGGTTAAGCAAGCAAGACTCCATGGTTTCCCTTCTCACAAGAAAGATTTTTTACATACAAAATCATGTTCTGTTTTTTTTTTTTTTTCCTCTTTCTTGTTTTCAATTGCAAATTTTCTTCTCCCATAATGATGCTCGTCTCTGGAAAAGTTGAGTATGCATGTGTTCCTTGTAAAGCATTAAGATGTACATATAGGACAATACAAGATTGGAGATATCTTTTACATCATAAGCATATTTCAAATATAACTTATGGGCCTTTCACACTAGTGTAGTGCATCTTATATGCATGTAAAACATTAAGATGTACATATTGGAAAATACATTTTTTGAGATCATCTTTTTATTACATCATAAGCATGTTTCAAATATAACTTGTTGGCCTTTCCTACTAGCGTAGTGCATCCTATATGCATGCAAACAGCTCAATGCAATATTCGACAACTTATTAGTTCAATCCTAGGTTCCAATACATCCCCAGAGTCGTGTGTACTACACATCTTAACATTTCTTTCCATGCTTCAAGATAAACTAGGGATAATACATGTGAAATGCTGTAAAAGGAAATTAGGTGCTTCTCTAATGAATCTCGTGACATATGTACATGTTTACATATCATCAACCATATGTACTAATGAACAACCATTATGCTTGCCACATATGTCATGCGATTTAATATTCTCATTACAAACATATAACTTTTTGGCTGTGTGCTTTACTTCTAATAATGACACCAATCCTCTGGTAAGCTTACAGACCGTGAAATCTATACTACTGTATAATAAGAAAAGTTAAAAACTTCACCATGAAAATTTTTGTTCCGAAAATACCCTTATCTATGTTTACTAACTAAAATTGTATATTAAATTTAATATGGGTAGTTAAGTAATTATGTATAGGGAAAAAATTAAGAGGATTGTTGGTTACTCTTTCCAAGTAGTAAAAAATTTAAGGACTTAACTCTTCTCAAGTAGTAAAAAATAAAGGTCTTTGCTCTTCTCAAGAAGTAAAAAATTAAAAGACTATTGTTTGTTCTTCCCAAGTATTATGATATTCGTGCAACGCACATGCATATATACGAGTACATCATAAAGGGAAATGAAATGAAAAATTGCTAAGCATATTAGGCATCATTTAGCTCATGTATCCATCTGCTTCCATTGGCGAGTTCCACATTGTAGTCAACATAGCAATTGATACAGCCAGATGTATAATCTGGCAGTATGTAGTTGTAGGACATACTACAAGAGTCCTTTGCTCTTAACGAAGGCACTAAACAAAACGTATGTACTAAATCTTTAGCCTATTTTGGCAATCTGGTCTTTCAAAATTCTAAGTTGTCTCATTTTGATGCTACATTCCAGTCCACTAGCTGCTGGTCTTCAGTAGCTACCACTTCTATACCAATTGTCATTAGATGCAGCAACCATCTTCTCATTGCTAGCCACAATCAAATCATGCCACTGCAGCAGTTTTGAACATCCTTTAATCTCCCAATCTAATCTTCATTGATTGACCATTGTGCAGTAATGACCTTAACTGCCATAACTTTATGTTTGAAATGGTCCTCATTCTCAACACAGGAAATTGCCCGAAGCTTTGTGTATATCATTTATATTATCTCCCATTCTCCGTTTCTCTTATTCACTAAGGCCGTATAGTATGCTGTTTAGCCTGGAAGCTGAGTGCGAAGGGTGCATCTGACATTCTACTCATGGTCATTGACTTTTCAAATCAAACCTTACTTGCCAGTATACAATTGAAAACAGATGTTGGGTTGTATCCCCCGTGGTAGTCAAAGGCGCGTATCTGGCGTGCCTTACAGAAATGCGCACAGTTGCGCCTCGAACCTCACTAGGCGAGGCGCCTATCTCCGGGCGCACCCAAGCACCTTTCAGCAAGGCACAACCAAAAAAAGATGCGTCTTATATCTTTTGATACAAAAAACTTGAGGCATTGAGATGGCCCTTACCTCATACAAGTAGGAGAGAGGTAGCCATTTCCACAATTGCCAAGTAGCCATTTCCACAATTGCCAAAGTTGACTATAGTTGAACTGAAAAAACTAAAATTTACTACAAACGTGATAGGGAGAATACAAACTCTTGTTAGTTATGTTGACTACTACTGATGCTCTACTAGATAACTTGATTATGTTTTAACATGTTTTTATTGGTTTGGATATGTTATTTTGTTTCGTTTCTTACATTACTATTTTATTTATTTATGTATATTTTTATTTTTTATTTTTTTTGTGTCTCACTTCGCTCAGGTGTGCGCCTTAAGTGCGTCTTGTGCCTCAAACGATATGGACCCTTTGCGCCTCGAGTACGTCTTGCGTCTTTGACTTTCTCCCCTATGCCTTCATTGCATATATCAAATCAACATGGTTGTGTAGTCTTGAAGCTTAGCACTAACATCAGATATCGCATCTCTTTAGATTATTCTGGACCTTAGAAGCCAGAAGCGGGAGCGGGGACGGGAGCTGGTGCGGGAGCGGGGGCGGTGAAGCGCGACTACTTAGAAGATTCTAAATTTGGAAGCGTGATGGGAGCATGCGCTAATAAATTTTTAATGTTTATTAATTATTGTTATCAAAACTTATAAATATCTTAAAATTTATTAGAATTTATAAAGTTCAGTTCAAAGTTATAGAGAGATCTTTCGCATGTTAATTTTTTATGACGTCAAAGTAAGAAATCTTTAGTTTCTTGGTACTTTGATAAATGTGTATTGAAAATATTCCAATTTATCTCAAAAAATTTATGTCATCTTCTAAAATTATGGTCATATTATGGGAAGTGATCATGTCGTCGGAGAAACGAGCTTCCGTCCCCGGAGAAACGAAGCTCCCGTCATCGGGGAAACGAGCTCCAAACGAGCTCCCAAGTAAGAAACGCCGAATCGAAGGTTCTTACTGAGATTCGTTGACCTCCTAGGAGTTTCTGGCTTCTAAGTTCTGGACACACCAATATGCTAGAACATTCTTGATGTTCTCCAGAATATTCTTAAGTTTTTGATGCTCAGCTATGTGGCCTTGTATTGCTGACAGACTTAGTCCCAACTAACTGCACGAAGACCTGTCCTTTGCCTTCCGCCTAGCGAATCCCGCATGATCATTTCCAATTTATGCAAATTTTTCTTGGATGTACCCGAAAATTGGACAACATATCCAAATACACGCTAGGTCCGTCTAAACATGTCAATATGGCCTACATTCATTTGAATCATTTATGATCACTAACTGTGGTAATTGGGTCACACTCGATATTCCTGACATTTATGGCCAATATCAATATGCTTAAATATCGCTGACATGGTAAGCATAAAGTTGATTTTTGTTTGGATCATGTTAACGGGTATAGGCTGAAAAAACACAAGATCAGTATTCAATAAGCCAGTTCTTATAAAACATGTATAACCTATTAGTGGGTTTAACTTCTCACTTGCCTCTCTCCATTGGAACACCCACATTTTGGTAGACAATGTTAACTAGAATACGGAACGATATGGTACATAAAAGAACAACTGGCAGCAACAACAACGGAATAAGATTCTTCTTTCAATTTCAATAACTTAAGTTATTCCTCTTCTCGTCTGCTTCTATTCCTCTGTTTGCCAATTCCATCGACAAAAATAATGATCGTCATGCAAGTATTTCTTTAACAAGAACCAATTTTTCCACTATGTTTTCTTCCACTTCAGTTTCCAACCGAGAGCTCCATCAACAAATCCAAATCTTCTTGACAATAATTTATGATACTTCTCACCTATAAGTAAAAAATATAAACTAACTACTCACAAGACTCCAAAATATCTCCCCACTGAAACCCAACCCCCCCCCCCCCCCCCCCCCTTCTTTAATCATAACTCTTACTATTAAGCAAATGAAAGATTAGTTGAAACCCTTCTAGTAACTAGGTACCTAACAAGTAACAACTTAGCACATAAGAAACAACAAGAGGGAAACCCGTGAACACCTCCATTTATTGTTCACTTCGAAGGGAAGGGGGGGGGGGGGGGGAGGGGGGGGGGGGGGGGGGGGGGGGGGGGACCAAGACCTTATTAACAAAGCGAAAGCTTTTGGCTAATGCTCTTTGATACTTCTCATTAATAAGAAATACATACAAGTACAGAAGTAACTAATCAGAAACATGTTACATGATTCCTAAAATATCTTCCCACTAACCCACTTAATCATAAGCCCCTACAATCAAGCAAGCCAATAAAAGACTAGTTCAAACTCTCATGATAACTGGCTACCTAACAACAAAGCATAACAATCTTTGGTATACGCGTGACGAGCGTCATATTCCAGATATTTGGTAGCAGCCATGTCCCAGTATTGTATGATGAACATTATTGTTAGAACCTTAATCAAATAACATAATTGTTGAAGAATTTTACTATAAACCCATCATCCCTTGGCGATATCCTCCTTGTGAGTTGAAAAAGGACGCTAGAAATTTCTTCCGTTCGTATGTCTTGAAGGAACTAACTGTGATACTATAAGATAACTTGAGTGTACCTTAAAATTTGTGAAGTTACTTCAGTCTCTTTATGAGCCAAAACAGGTATGTAATTTTTGTTGGACTCTCCTATTCCTGCATTCTTTCTAATTTCTTCTCCATTTTTTATTTATGATTTTGTTACATTTGGTTGGACTCTCCTATTCTTGTTGGCCTCTAAGCGGACATAAACCATGAAGCCCATCTACTTTGAAAAGGAGCCTCAACCACATGCACATATACCATATAGCTAGGCATGGAAAATAAAATTTGAAGAAAGACCCAGTAAATTTCATACATAATGTTATTCTTAGTTACCAACACACAAATTGTGATATATGATACATATGATTAGTGCCACTGACATGTCCCGCACTTCAGTATGGACATGTTAGGTTATGACAACTATCAAAAATTTAAAGACTAAGGACACGGCTATTTATATGTAACTTCACAAATATATGATTAATTTAACATGAATATATGTGGTTGAGTTTGTGCTCAGATATTAGGAACTCAATAAGCACACAATTGAGCAGGTACATTAATATTATATATATTTAGTATTTACTAAGGGCGAAATACTCGTCTCATGAATATTTTATGATTTGCAGAAAATACAAGTGTTGGACACACGTGTCATGTTGGACACATCAAATTTCATTTAAGTAGAAGTGTCCTACATATCACAGTTATCATGAATACTACAAGCCAAACCAAATTACATTATTTCAATAGGATTACATAATTTCAATAGGAAACAACAACATATCCTTTCTAATGTCCGGTAGATCATGCTTTCATTTGTTCTTCATAAATGACTGACAACCATTATTTTACCACTTGTCACTTGATGATTATATATCGTTTCTGGTAAAGTTTTTCATAACCATATATGAACTTGTTTAGTTTCACCAAACAGTAAACATCAAATTATAAAAAAGGAAACTATGTATCTGCTTCTATGCTATGGTCTCATAAAATTATAAGAAACCTCAACTAAAACCACAAATAA